>VZRN01001939.1:2532147-2586117 GCA_013397935.1 Dasyornis broadbenti
AGAAAAACTCTTTTATCACTACCTCGAGGTGAAAAGTTTGATTCTCTCCCTCTACACTTTGCCCTCCTTGGGAGAAAAGTTCTTCCTTGTTCCCTTGTATTTCAGGGGCTCAAGGGGAGAGTGACTACCCGTGCTTCAGGGGACAGTGTGCGCAGTGCAGGGAGGTTTTACAGCTACCATGGAAGCCTTGTTATTGTCACTGTCTGAAATGGGTGAAAGCAGTGATAACTATGCCTGGCTTTAGTACATGCAGACTCCCAAATAACCTCAAACAAAATCATCAGCATAGCAGGTCCTTCAGCGATGTTACACTATTTCTTCTTATTTCGGTTGGGAGTCCTTAGTGATCAGTATCTCGCTGCTCAAGATCTTGCAAACCAAACAAAAACCGATCCATGTCCGAAGATCTCTCAGAGTGTAACAGCAGAGACATTGGAAATATGGGAAACCGCAAGGAAACCCTGAGCCGATTTTGGTCAGCAGGATGTACAGCAGCATCAGTGGCAGCGGCAGCCTGGCGTCTGCCGAGATGCTGTTAGCATTGCAGAATACACGAGTTTGCAAGAAAGGCTTCAAAAGCAACACAAAAAATGTGAAGCTTTTGCTGCACTCAGCCACAGGATCAAGGACTCTGTCTGCAGCTGGCAGGCAAGCGGAGTATGCAAAGTGTAATCCGAGCAAGAACAGCTCTGGGAGGGAAAGATAATGAAAAAATGCCTGGGATAACAGATCAGCCTCTAAAACACAAGGTCAGAGAATCATGCAATTATTTAGGTTGGAAGGACCCCTGGAGGACATCCGTTTCAATTCCCACCAACAGGAGGGGAGTGGAAAGCAGGGGGTAACCTCCCAGGCCCAAAGCAGGCACAGCTGAAGTTGCTCAGGGCATCTGTAATACAAAATACATGTTTTGTTGTAGGGATACATCTAGTGGTGGGAGGCACACAACCAGTACACGGCAGAAGGAATAAAAACAGTAAAACATTTTTAAGATAAGGTCTGGCTTGTTCTGGGACTTCTGAAAAATCTATTCATGCTGACTTAAAGAACTCAGAGTATCAGAGGATTTCTAGAAAATATAAAATACATTTTAATATTAATAGTAATAATTAATAGTCATAATACTTTTATATATCATCCAAGTAGGGAACCATTTCCTGAAGCTTATGACATGTCCATTCTGGAAGTCAAAGGACTTGAAATCTTAATGTATTTGTATATTTTTGCAGGTACTCTGTCTGATCCATACAGAATAAGTGTTCTGAGTGCCTTTGCCATCTCTCTGACCTTTCACTTGTTTAGTCTTACTTGATGAGAAGACATTTGTTTAATGTTCACATCTGCAAATGACACAAAGTACAGGGAAGTAGCGGATGACACCTTTTACCTCTGACATACTTAACAAGAATGCTCATTCAAGAATTATCACAGTAGGATATAGAGGATCACCTGTACAGGTTAAAAAGGCTTGCTAAGCTTATATTCCCATTTAACTTTCCCTTCTTGAATACCATTGCTTCACGTAGCTCCTGTTGTTCTAAATACAAGCTTTAAAGTGGTTCTATTTTGTATTGTTGGACACCATTATACCCTAGGACTTTCAGATCTGTTTGTTTGGCTTTTTTTAATACACGCTGATTAAAAAGAAGCCATAAAGCAAGATAAGGGTGAATGACTCAGTTCACTAAAAGACAGCGCATACATGTGCTATTCCTTATCACCATGTGATGGAATAAAAAACCCCTGAAGCTTACGAAGGCAAAAATGCGGAAGCAGAAGACTTAGTTAACACCAATTCTCTCCATCAAACATGAAAAATATCCCAAATCCCCTCCAGAATCCAAAGCGATTAAATTTGACTAGAATCCTCAAAAATAAAACAAAACTAATGCAAGCTGAAAAAGATTGAATACCCAAAGGGCAAAACGCAACAGCCCATGCTGGGCACATCACTGTCTATATATAACAATTAAGCAAAGCCTTCAGAAACCCGAAGTCAGGAACTTTTCTGCTGCATGTAACATGACCAGCAGCCCTCTTTATTGTTAAACTGGTTGATGAGATTCATTAAGAGATCAGCTTTTCAGTTATTTATAATTTAGTCAAAATATTTGAATTAAAATTTCCTCTGCTGGAGGTGGAATATTTATAAAATGTTCCAGTTAAAAATAGTTCCACTATTTTCAGGAATGAAGCTGCAAAAAAAGATCATGTTTTCTGATGTGCTTTTTGAGAAGTTGTATGCTCTGTGTTGCGTGTTGTGGAGGATACTGTAACTTCAGCAGAGGAGCAGCCTCTTCCGAAGGAGTGGCATCTGCCAGCTGACATTTCATTCATACTTGGCAAGCTTTCCAAGAGAAGACAGAGCCAGACTCTGCTTGTAGTGGCCCTGAGAAAGCACAACAGCCATGACTTGACACAATCCTGGTGAGCATTAGGAAAAGCCTCTCCCCAGGGCATGTTTCAGCACTGGTGTGGGTACCTCATTATGCTGAGGAATTGCTATCCTTGGAGGTGTGCAGAAGACACCTGGACAAGGCTCTGAGCAACTTGAACTACCTTGGGGTCCCAAGTACATCCCCTCTGCTCCTGGGGCTTTGGCTTTACAAGCCTGGGGACAGGTCAGAGGCAGTGGAGCGGAGGGCAGCCTCTTCCCTCTGATTATTTTCAGGAGAGTTTCCAGAAAGCTCTGCTGGAGCTTCAGTCGGGACTGACCCCCTGCCTCAGGAGCTGCTTTTAAGCTGCTTCCTATGCCCTTGGCTCCTGTCTGAGGAGTCTGGCCTGTGCCTGACCATGCACTCTGTGGATCTAGACCTATGGATAGGCTCCTGGCTTGACCTAGGACCTGCCTTGTCACGATGGATTTGTCAGGCAATCTCTGGACTGTGGCTCTCCCTGGTTCCTGGCTCATCCTGATGCTGACTTGACTTTCTAGTTTGACCTTGGACCTGCCTCATCACCACAAGCTTGTCTGATGATCTGGGTTCTCAGTTGAACCTGGCTATCTGCCTATACCTGCCTTTGTCCCCTTGCTCAGATGCTTTCCCTTGCTGGCTAAGCCTCTTCCTCTGTCTGCCTTGTTACCATGCCTTGCTCTTAGCTGTTACATTTCTTTAGGGAGCTGCCAGCCACCACTGCCCCCAGCAACCTTCTGTGAGGAGGCAGTCCAGGTAGAGACCTGCAGAGGTCCCTTCCCACCCAAATCTTTCTGTGAACTTTTAACAGCACTCCAGCCAAGTTAAAAGGAAAGAAAAAAAATCAATTTCTCTGAGTAGGGAAAAAAACATAGCTGTGAAGACATTGTGTTGATGCTTAGGTACATGGTGCATTAGATCAGGGAAAGGAGAAAGGAACAGAGGGACAGGGACAAGGAAAGGGATGTAGGAAGGAGGAACGTTTGAAAATGGACAGCGGTGCATCTGCTGTAATATCACTCTGTTATCCCATAAATCCCAGGACAAAAGGGTAGCAGAAGAGATGCACACAGCTCTGTTTCCTCTCCAGCTGCACTATGACACAAATGATTCAAAACTCAGTCCTGAGTTTTTAAAGTAGAAATACCTATTGCCCTGCAAACCCTCTTCCACCTCTCTCCCTGCGTCTCTTGGGCACCATTAAATGTTCCTCATCTGCAGATGGATTTCAAGGCTGGTCTGCTGGTAATGCACTGGCTGAGCAAGGGGTCAGAGCTGGCTTGCTTAGGGCATATGTCTCACAGGCAGGCTGTGACACAAGGATGTCTCCGTGGAGAGGCTCATCATCTTCTACAGATCTTCTTGAAGACCTGCTTCTACGGTCATCTCTAGTAAGAGAGAGGATCTTCAAAGGAGACTGGGAAAATGGATTTAAAACTTGGTATCTCCTAACACAAAGCCATGATGTATTACAATACATTTATTCCCACAGCAGTCATGAGGTAGGAACTTGAAACCAGATTTATTGCTTATTGAGAAGTCTAAAAACTATAAAACTTAGTACTTTGAACTGCATTTCTTGTCACTTTCCCTGACCTTTCCTTTAACATTAAAAAAAACCAAAACCAAACCAATGTAATGGATCTACTCCAGAATAGCCTGAGACCTGCTGGAAGCCACAGAGAGGCTGCTTTGCAATGCAATTGAAAAGGCAACCCTTGGCCATCAGTAGGACTGAAAAACTGGGGCTTCTGGCACTGCGTGTGTACAGCTGGATCTCGCCTCTGGGGAGATTTATAGGGCTGAAAAAGCATGTACAAACAGTGCAAGCAGACATGTTTCACCGCAGCCTCATTCTGTGACATCATTTCTTTTCAGCAGTGAAAATTACTCAGACCTCAAATCAATCATCCTATATAGGACCCAGCAACAAGAGAGTGCAAAGCACTAATGTCAGTGTGAGCTTCTGACATGATGACAATATTGGTATCCTCTCTTTTTTTCCTGGGGCCATTGGGAATGTAGCTTTTTAAAGTATACTAGTGTTTCCCAAGCCATTTTGCTTTAGGTAAATGTATAGCCATTGTGCCACAACCACAAGTGTGTGTGTACAGCTGCACACTTGACATACCTCCTGGAGATTGTTTTGCTAAGGTCTGTGATTTTCTATACAATTAGGAACCTTTTTCCTGCAAGATTACTGAAAACTCAGCTGTTCTCCTTAACCACAACAAAGCTTGCTAAATACTTCAGTTCTTTTGGAAAATTAAGATACTCATTTAGGTGTCTTAAGCTGGACCTATGACTCAAACTGAAACATCTGGTCAAAGGTTTCCCTCAGCCATTGCTGGTAAATTCAGCTAGTAAATTGTCAGCAGTTAGTACCATATCTGTGTTGTGATGATTCCCAGAACTGCCTCATGCTATAGTGCAGCCAGGAGCTACTCAGACAGGATGGACTTGCTATAGGAATTTATGCTGGCTGGACCTAGACACACTAAGTTTGTTTCAAATCCATGTTCCCCACTGTGTTTCTTGTACCAAAAGAGTTGGGTATGACCATGTCACCAACGCATCTCTGTTTATTCAAAACAACCTTCCATCCTTTGGCTTTGCATTATCACGTTCACCCACAGACAGTCTGCTGTGCTCCCTCTAACAGTTTGCTGTATCCCACAGGCTTGCATGAGTTATTGCATGGGTGTCTCTGCAATAGTACAGCTTTCCTGGGCTTAAATTTCCGAGTCCTCAATGGGGCCGTTCAAAAATACTGCAGTAGGGAGTGACGGCGAAGATTCCTTGGGACGGATAAAGTTTTCAGATGGGAACAGTTTTACTTTCGAAACAGCGTGGTCTCGGATTGACTTACTGTCCACAACCTGATGCTTAAGCGTCCCCATCTCTGAGTCCCAGGCTTGTCCCCGCCGCAGTTTCTTGAAGGTGTTACGGAAACCCTCAGTGCTAAAGTAGTAGATCAAGGGGTCCAGTGTGCAGTTCATGCTGGCCAACATCATGGTTATAATTAATGCTTGGCGCACGGAGGCCTGGGTTTCCTTCTCAACCTTCATCACCTGGGCCTTTATCATCCCATAAACTGCCAGGGTAGTGTTATAGGGCACAAAGCAGATGATGAAGATGACCAGATTGACCAAGAGGAGACGGACAGTCTTCTGCTGTCGCAGGGTCTTTGTCTGGCTGGGCTGGCAGAGCTCCTGAAAGATCCGAATTGAGCAGTATGTCACAGAGCTGAGAGGTAGGAGAAACCCCAAGATTTCAGCAAGGATTACCAGGGGGAAGAGGTTGTTCTGCCACATGTTGTCACTAAAGCTTTCAAAGCACAGATAAATGGTCTGGTTTCGTACTTTACACTGGTTTTGCTTGTGGACTATGGCTGTGGGGATGGAGCCCATGAAGATGACAACCCAAACGATCAGGCAGAGGAGCTTGGCCACCTTGGGGCGCCGGAGGTGCCGCCAGCGAAGTGGGTGAACAATGGCAACGTAGCGATCCAGGTTGATGCACATGAGGAAGAGGCAGCTACCATACATGTTGATCTGGAAGACAGAGCCAGAGACCTGGCACAGGATGCTACCAAAGGGCCAGTGGTGGTTGGAATAATAGTAGAGTCGAAGTGGCAGAGGGAGTGTGAAGCTGAGGTCGCTTATGGCCAGGTTCAGCATGTAGATCATCACTACAGACTTCAGGCGCAGGTATCGGACAAATATCCATAGGGCTATCACATTCAGTATCAAACCTGTAATGAATATCAGGGTGTAGCCAGGCATGAGGAGGTGGTGGTTGAAGGTGTAATCCTTGCATGTCTGAGACGTATTGGATGCTGACATGCCCAGCATGGATCAGGAGATGGTCTTGCTGAGATGGCTGAGCCTGTTGGTGGGCTAAGGAGGCACAAAGAAGACCACTGAGGGAAGCCACAGGCAGATCATTCCTGTCATCTGCAGCTGGGAGGCAGATGGGCAATATCTCTCTTGGCTGGTGCTGCTTTGGATTGCTGGTCTGTGGTCATCTGGCAGGGATGGTAATGTAGAGTCTGCTTCTGCATCTAGCTCAGCAGTTCTTCTTCTGCCTCAGTTCTTTCCAGTAGTTCTGAGGGGCTAAGGTGATGGAAGATCATTGCCAGCTGTCAGTACAATTCCTGGTCAGAGTGGAAGACCAAAACAGAAGAGTTTAAGTTAGAGGAGGAATTCTCTTGAAACGTCAAAATCCCACCATGGTGGCTTCTGCAGCAAGAGCTCACAAAGAAACCAAAAGATGAGGGAAAACGGACAGTAGAAAAGTGAGTAATTACATGGCAGAAGAAGACAGAGCACAGAGGAGGTGGTTGTTGTACAGAATCATTTATCACTCAGCCCCAGAAAATGCACTTTGCTTTGATCGCTGTTGAGAGCACATGAATACAAGAAAGGAACACCACAAGCACATAGGGAAAGTAGTTGAGGCAGCTCCTGAGAAAGAAAAAGAAAAAGAAAAAGAAAAAGAAAAAGAAGAGAGCAGCATTTTAAAGGAAAAATGCTGACTGGAAGAAACTTAAAATAAAAACCTCATATTACTGTTTTATATCAGAGAAACAGGACTTTGTACATCCATTTCAGATTAAAAAATTATAGCACAGTTAGACCTGACTCCACCCAAGCTCCTTTTCTTATGTGAAACAACGCACACAAACCTCAGTCCCAGTTACTTCAAGTTCCTTACGTTGCTTACACTCATACAGTTCCTTTGGTATCCTTACTTGCATGGGACCAATGGTGCTTATTTGGATTACGTCTTCAGTTCATTCTGCTCCTTATAACACCCTAAAGGTTGAGGCAGCCCAAGTCCCACAGCCACAGAGCAGCACAGCCACATAAGGAAGCACAGTAAAAAAGGAAAGGTCATAGGATTCATGTAGACAAATATGACTTCAAAGAAGTGTGAGGCTGGTAACCACTCTAGGTACTAATGGCAGCACTGTCCTAACACTGATCAACTGGAGTGAGCCCTGAAGAAGGCCACCAAAATGGTCTGGGGGCTGGAGCACTTGCACCTTGAGGAGATGCTGAGGGAACTGGTGTTGTTCAGCTGGACAAGAGAAGGCTCCAGGTGATATAGCAGCCTCCCTGCATTGAGTTAGCATGTAAATGTTTTGGCAGCTGGGAGGGCTACAGCTGTGATTCTGTGAGAGTGTGCCAGAAATTTCCTCTGTGTCTGATACAGCCAATGCCAGGATGGACATGCCACTGGCCAAGGCTGAGCCCATCAGTGATGGTGGTAGCAACTCTGGGATAATGCAGTTAAGAAAGGGGAAAAGTTACCGTGAGACAGCAATTGCAGCCAGAGAAGTGAGAATATGTGATAGAAACAGCCCTGCAGACATCAGAGTCAGTGAAGAAGGAGAGGAATGGGGTGCTGCCGGCACCAGAGCAGAGATTCCCCTGTTGCCCCTGCAGAAGACCATGGTGAACCCATGCTGGAGCAGTCTGTTCCTGAAGGACTGCACCCTGTGGAAAGGACCCACACTGGAGCAGGGATTGGTGTGACACAGTTCTCCACAGCTGTTTGCAGGGGTTAAATAGGGATTCCCTCACAAAATCCGTGTAGATTGGGATTTACTTTGAAATGAAAGTAGAATTTTGTCTAGAGAATATCTGTACATGAGATTGATATTGCTCAGCAACTTGACAGGCATGACAAGCATGTCAGACCTTCTGGATGGCATTTTGTGGCAATGCACAGATCCAGAGAAAATCTGTTGCAGACTGAAGCATGTGCTGACCTCATAGATAGAAAAAGAATCATTCTGGTAACAACATGTTAAACAATGGAACTGGAAATCTAATATAAGCATGTAGACAGCTACAAACTTGCCCATCCTTTTGTGTTGTTGGGCAGGTCCATCATTAAGAACAGATTTCTTAGAGAAACTTCCACTGGTTTATCAAGCTATATCTGAGTGGATCCTAGCTTTCTTGGTGAATGAATACTTTGCATGAAGTCTTGTGCAAGTTTAAAGTATAAAATAATCTAGCAAGACAAGGCAAATGTGCAAGAATGTTGTCGGTTTCAAGTGAAATGTTTAAATGCTTCAAAAAATCTCAAGGAGAAGCATCACCAATGGTCAAAGGAGTTGATTGTCCTGCTCTGCTTTGCAGCAGTGCAGCCTCACCTTGAGTCCTGTGTGCAGTTTTGGGCACCACAATATAAAAAAGACACTGAGCTATTAGAGAGTGTCCAAATGAGTGCTATGAGGATGGTAAAGGGTATGGAGGGGAAGCCTTGTGACGAGCAGCTGAGGTCACTTTGTCTGTTCAGCCTGGAGGAGACTGAGGGGAGACCTCATTGCAGGAAACAATTTCCTTGAGAGGCAAAGACAAGGGGCAGGCACTGATCTCTTCTCTGTGGTGACCAGTGACAGGACTTGAGGGAATGGCCTGAAGTTGTGTCATGGGAGGTTTAGGTTGGATATTAGAAAAGGTTCTTTACCCAGAGGGTGGTTGGGCACTGGAACAGGCTCCGCAGGGAAGTAGTCACAGCACCAAGACTGTCTGAGTTCAAGAAGTATTTGGACAATGCTCTCAGGAACATGGTGTGATTTTTGGGGTGTCCAGTGCAGGGCCAGGAGTTGGCCTCAATTATCCTTGTGGGTCCCTTCCAACTCAGTATATTCTGTGATTCTATGATTCTATGAGAATATGTCAGCTTTTGCTAGAGCCAAAACCCTGCAATGATTTGCAGACTGAACAGACTGAGCAGACCTTTATCTTGACAGAGACAAAGATATTGAGACTGAGACTTAGTAAGCAACCATGACCTGCGGTAACACGTACTTACTTAGACCAGCCAGATGTCAGGTGAAAAGGACTTATCTCTACAGACAACCTGTTTTTTCAAGCTTTCAAGAGGTATTCAATAAACAGATCTAGAAAATATAATATGTAAGCACAGTCCATGCTTTGTGAGGCTACCTACAACTAGTATTCCATCTCAAATTGTGGATGGTGATGGGATTATGTTAAGAACAGTACAATCATGTAGTTACACTTCTTCAAGCTGTCTTCTTGCTTCCAGCATAAATTGTAGCCCAGGAATTTCCTGAACCACAGGTGACCTAGCTGTATTCAGTAGTCCTCAGGGAACTTTTATTTCATTTCTTTTTATCAGTCACTTTTTGCGTTGATGTAAAATTTTCCGCCTACATCATCCAATGCCAGGAGTGCCAAAGAGTTCCACATCTTGCTTGTGCCTTAGGTGAAGAATCACTTCCATGTACCCATCTTTGATTCACCACTTGCTAGATTAAGTTCTTAGCTTTAGTGCTGGAAGAGACAGGGCAAACAACATCCCTATTCACCTTAATTTCATGGCTGATAATATTATAAATGTCTACCATAATCCCACTCAGTAACTGTTTTTTTTTTGTGGTTTTTTTTTTAGGCGAAAGAGTCCTTCTCTTCATAATTGGTCCTTGCAGAGAAGCTGTTCTGTACTTTTGAACATCCTTGTTGCCTTCCTCAGCACCTTTCCACTTCTCCTACAGCCTTAGTGAGCCCTGTGCAGGGGTGCTGAAAACACACAGTGCTGATGATGTGGATGCACTGAGCTGTATAGGTGTAGATCTCATTTGCAAGTGGTAATGGTCAGTTCAGTTTGCTTTTTCCCATCACTTTGCTAGATGAAATTTCAGCTGTTAGTTGAAGTCCGGTCACTCACACTTCTCTTAAGCTCTGCAATTCCTAGGAGCCAACCCTCATCTTTTTTAACTTGAATAATTTTATGTCTCCAACAGATTTGTTATTTTATTATTGATCCCTCATGAATAAGTCAAACAGTCTAAGCCCCACTACAGGTGTCTTATAACTCCACTGAGAAAAAACAGCATCTACCTTCATTCTCTCTCTGTCCCTTCGTTTAGGCACTTTTTATCCAGGTGGGAACTTTTTCTTTAATTTTTTAAGTGCCATTGGTGACACCACCTTTGAAAGCCTTTTGGAAACCCACATAGGCCAGTGTTCACATGCTTATTGAGTCCTTTAAGGAAGGACTATGGGAACAGCATCCCTTTATAAAAGCCATGATGACTTTTCCCCAGTAATTAAATGTGACTGCATGCCAATTGATTTTTTCCTTTATTATAGCTTCTAGTAATTTGTTCAGCAAAAAACATCACGCTTCCTAGTCTGAAAACCCCCAAGAGCCTTTTCTCAAATTGAGTCTGCTACTGAGCCTTTAAGAGCTGTTTTAAGCAAATGTTTCTGTACCACAATTAGTCAGGTCTTTCACCCTTCAGTTCTTTTTGGACCTCTGGGGTAGGAGCCATGTGGTTTTAGACACTGTTTAGTTCATCTTGCTGCTCCGTGGCAGTTCCTACTACTGTTTTGACCAGAGACAGTCCATTGATGAATTTTCCTGTAAAGAGAGTTTCTACTGTGGAAATCTCCCAGGCTTTAATGCCATGAACACCAGTGAAAGAAATCTGTTCATTGTTTTGCCCATCATCACCTTTTCTTTCTTTTCTGAGTGGTCATTCCTTACACATTCTAGCCTTTCAGACTTCAAGACACTGAACAGCAGAGATCTAAACTGGCAGCAAAGATCCCTGAGAGCAGAAAATAGATTGGGGTTTTTGAGGGGATTTTTTTTTTGTGGGTAGATGGAAACACAGAAGAAAAAGTTGGTGTGGTATTGGTGTTGGTATGGAAGCTAAGCTGGTAGTCTCAAACTTGCCATAATAGATACTGTGACCAAGATTTCAGAGACCTGAAAGGAGATGTATGCAGACACAGTCATTGGAAAGATGAAGTTGTGGGAGTGGAAAGTTTCTCCAGTGAGCTCTGGAGGTCCTGTTTTGACTGACCCTCTCTAAAAAGGAAAGCTATGGGTAGGTAAAGCAGGCTGGCAGCAGGGAGACAGATTATCCTTGTTGGTTAATGTCTGAGAACCAAAGGGCATGTTCCTTGTGGCTGCCTCTAAAAGAACCTCAAGTACTCATTGCTCTGCACAGAAGCTGCCAAGAGGTCTCAAGCCACTGGCTGTGTGAGGAGGCAGTGGTACCACAGCTGAATAATCCCCCTCCTCACAACAAGATGCACTCTTTGAATCCTGAAGAAACTTTCTGTTTGGTGACTGACCTTATGTGCCCCAGGAGGTGGAGGAAGCATTTTTTTGCCTCTTCAAATTGAGCCCCTGAATACCATCAACAGTGAAGATGGTGACTTGCAAAATCCACTGGATTTTGATTTTTTTCTTTTGGGCAGTGAGAAGCCCTAGACCTGCTTGCATACAGGGGCCAAACCAAGCAGAAATGCCCTGAGATGGGATGTGTGCCTGGCATCTTGCTGCCTGGTCCTGGGAATCCTCTCTCCTGGCACTGTCTTACTAGGAGTCACTGCCTCCAAGCACCACAAAAATGATGAAGAATCTGAATATGGGGCTGAGTAATGAAGTGGAAAAGGAAAGTTAAAAAAATACTGCTGAGCATGCTGCAGGGTCAGTCTTTCTGTGAGTGGCTTGTCACTAAAACCATGGGGAGTTTTGGGGCTACTCTGGGTATGCAGAGAGCAAATGTGGCATTGGGGTGCAGAACTTTAAACACAAACCACATGAACTCGCTTACTAAATCTGAAACCAAAGAGGAAATAACAAAAAGTGTCAAACCTCAGAAAAACAACCCAATTTTACTCTAGAAATTTGAGATATATTTTTTTCATAAATGTGGATGCTTTCTACCTGCTATTGGTGATATTTAAGCCCCACTTTTCGTCCTTTTTTTTTTTTACCCAAGAAATTAGATTTTTGTGATGATTACAACCTTGAAGACATTCAAGATTTAGGATGGCTTGTTTTTAATGAGAGATACATGATATAAAAGCTGAGACCTCTGTATTTAACACATGAGGTTTGATCCCACTGCTATTGCCTACTCCTTAGACATGTTACCCTCCCTTCATATTCTGAGAGCCCCGTGGAAAAGGGCTCCCATTGTGGGCACTTTGGCAAGTAAACTCTGCAGGCTGCCCGTGCTTTTAATACCACAGGATCTTCAAGAAATCTTGAAGATCTTTTAATACCAAGAAATCTTCAGTTTGAATAAATACAGAGATGTGCCTTGCACCTCTAGATCCACAGGGCAACTGAAGAGGGGCAGATGTCCCCCAGCGCCCCATGGTCAGGCCTGGCAGCACGCGCACCGCAGCTCACCGGGACCGGTGCCCATGGTGCCAGACCATCTGGCTCTCCAGATGTTCCCATCTGCCTTACCTCACTGCTGGAGAAGAGCCAAGTGTGGACGTGGGTTTGCTGGTTGGTAATCGCTCCCACTGCAGAGGTCTTGATCCAGGCACCAAACCTGCAAAGCAGCGTGGATCAAAACAGAAACAGGCAGGCTCTTCACCCAAATCACAGCTGTCCCCTACCGCTAGACGGCTGATTCTGCATCTGGCATGCTGCAGTTTGTCTCTTCTCCTTTCTCACTTCCTGATGCACTTCTGCCTGGCTGCAAAGCCTGAACTTTGTTATCAAAAGCTGATAAGCTAAACCACATCCTACAGCTGCAAATGCAATCATGGGAGAAGCAGTACCCAGGTATCCTTGCAACTGAGGAGACCTGCCCTGGGTCATAGTGCCAAATACTTGCTTGTCTTGCTAATTCAGCCACCCCCAGGACTGACAGGGGGAAAATAAACCATCCCTCTCCCCAAAATATTGCTAAACAGGAGGTAGAAGTGAAATACGGGAAGTGAGAGCAAAGTTGATTTAATTGCTAGCCAGCACAAAGACTTGGAGTCCTGTCACTCCCAAGGGCTTGGGTGCTTTGGGATTGAACTCCTGCCTGGGGGCCCAGCTGTGCACTGCTGGCATGTGGCAGGGTCCCAAAAAGAACCAGGCTCTGAAGAGGTGTCATTTTCTGTGGCAAGCAAAGGCATGTTTGCCACAAACGTCAGTCCCTGGCGTTCAAGGCTACAGGAGGCAGAGTGCTGTGAAAGTACAAGGGCTGATTTACCAGGGCATCTGTGACCTGGCACTGCCACGTGTAGCTGGGAAGGGAGCTGACCTTGTGCAGAGCCCATCTGGCACTCTGTTGCTTCGAGTCCTATTTCTGCTTTGCCAGTCTCAGCACACCTGGAAGAAGACACGAGTCATGGTGACACTCTTCATCCTTCTGTCGTCCTGCTCCAGGTCCAGCTGCTCTGGGAAGTTGCTGCGGGCTCCCTTTCTCTGCAGCCCTTGCCTGGCTCCTCTGCCTGCTGGTGTTTGACTTTCTCACTCCCTGCCTCCCTTGTTCTGACCTTGCTGACTCCTCATTCAGGGAGTGACACACCAAGGCATATATGTTCCTGCTGCTCATAAATCCTTGGAGGGTACAATAGCACCCGAACCACTGAGCTCACCTTGCTTCTTTTCAGTGCCTCTCTTTTTAAACCAGACCCCTTTTCTCACTTGCTAGTTGCTGAGATCTTTGTTCTCACGGCTTTTTGTGTCTCTTCAGTTCCTGTCAAGGCGTTGCTGCTGATAAAAGCTTGCAGATATGCCACGGGGGGTGTCCTTTGCCTAAGGAGTGTCTGACACATTCTGTGGGAACTTCCCCCTCCCTGCAGCTCTCCCCCCCCCACACAAGAGCATACACCTGGCTGAGCCCGGCAGTCCTGGGTTTTCCATGTGGCAACAGAGGAGGACACAGTGGCACTCAGCCCAGCCCGTGAGCCCATGAGCCCCACAGCATTCTCACCCAGTCAAGGTCACTCACCTCCCCGGTTCTCGGTGCATCAGCCCACGAACTCCGTGTCCCCTTGCTCAGGTGGGCTCACGCCTCTGCCCCTCGCTGTCTCTTGGAGGCTCAGCTCGTGGGGAAGAGCAGCTCAACCCCCGGCGTTTCCTCACCACTGTCTGAGTGAGCAGCAGGTAAGACCAGATTACTGGGGTGTGTGTTGGAGGCTACACCCTGATGCTGCAGATCCCAACATGCCTGCCACCCTGGAGTGCTGGCTCCAGAAAGCAGGAGCAAGGACCCAACAGGAGGAGAGATGCAGGGAGCTGGGAAGACAAGGAGAGTGGTGAAATGCGTGCTACAAGAGAGAGGCTGCTCTACTTTGAAAGTATGACTGACAAACCCCAGTGCTCTTCAGACCTCTTTGTGCAAGAAAATGTGGGAGAGGACAGTAAAGGGGTGAATCCCTTTATGGAAGAATCACAGCCCTGCTATGAAGTGAAGCCCAGCTTCACTTTCTGAATGATTCAGACAGGAAAAGCTGAAACCTGTGGCTGCGGAGGAGTTTTACCTTCCAAGGCGGTTGGGAACAGCTGGTGCTTCCCAGGTTGGCTGGAGGAACGGCAGGCTTTTGACCCGGGACTTTTCTGCTCCCTGGTCACTCAGCTTACATTTTCCTGGGCTCTCAGGGGCTCTTGGGAAAGGGCTACCCACTGAGAAGGGGGCAGCCACTCTGTTGTGCCTCCTAGGAGAAGGGCAAGGACTGTCCTTGAGGAAGGATCATCCATGGGGAAGAAAACGAGGGAGGTGAAGGGAGACCTGCCAGGGAAAGAGTTAAGAGAGTCAGGGAGCAGTTGGGCTGTGTCTGTTTGCCATAGTTATGTGGGCTGCTGGGTAGAAAAGAAGAATCTCCCGCCGGGAGGAGGCAGATGAGGGAGCATGTTCAAGAACAGTGGAGGTGGATAATGGAGGCAGCAGGTCTTCCCTTCTCTGCTCCCATGAGCTGTTGCTGCAGGGAAATTCTCTGTCTCCCCGATGGGCTTGGTGACAAAGCAGTGATGAGCTGGAGGGTCTGGCAACAGCTGCTTTGTGCTGCTGGGTTCTTCTGGTGTGGCAGGCTCTGTCTGCTGCTGACCAGGTCTTGGGCTGCTTCTTGCTGAAGAAGTGACTGGACTGTGGAGGAAGACAACCACATCATCTCCTGACAGGATGGCACAGGCCATGGGTGTGACATGGAACCTGTCCCCATCCATGAGAGCTCCCTGTGATGGGTGCCCACCCCAGAGCCCTTGTTCAGACCTCTGCCACCATGCTGCCCAAGCTGTAGCACTGGTGAGGACAACCTTGCAGGGCCAACCCAGCAGAGTTCTGCAGGCTACCGGCTCTCCGATGCTGGCAGGCACACCTGGCGAGTCCATGATCACTGCCCAGGGCTGGGGCTACCCTGCTTTGTAGTTCTGGGCTAGAGCTGCTGTGAAAGTGACTGTGAGGCAGAGGCTGTGGGAAGCCGCAGGAGGGGATTCGGGTGGCTGCTGAGCCGGGGCTGAAGGTAGTGAAGTTTTGCCACGGACAGGATGGGGATGATGTGGCTGTATGTGTGCTGATCCATGTACAGCACATCGCAGCTGTGACCTGGCTGTAAGTATGCTTTGTGCTTTTACTGTCTGGGTTGGAAAGGCACCTAGGGAGGTGCTGTCTCCAAAGAAAATAGGGTGAGAACAGGGTGGAAGAAGGAATCTGGGCAACCAAAAGGCAGAAGGGGCATCTCTGGGAGCATGGAGGGAGAGGGATGGTAAAGTTGAAGAGGTGCAGACCAGAATGGGGAGCAAGAATGTCCAATTCACAGACAATATGGTCACATGCCCTTCCCTGCCCCATTTCTGCTCTAAGATATGGCTAGAGAGGATTCATCCTGCAGAGATAAGGCCCTGGCTCCAGCCCATCTGCAACTAAACCTCCCTCTTGCCCACAGGTACCTGGCCAAGCAGACTTCCCTGCAGGCAGCCCTCCAGGACCCCAGAGGCTGTGATGGCCTGCTGGGGCTGGTGGAAGAGCAAGTCTGCATTTGCCAGTGGCAGGTGGAAGCCATGGAGGCGGTGAGGTGAGGCATGGAGCTGGCTGTCCACGTGTGCCAGCACCAGTTTCATTCTCACCAGTGGATCTGCTCCACACTGCAGGGGCTGCAGGTCTTCGGCAAGGTCACCATCCAAGGTCAGTGAGGGGGAGGTGGTATGGGCAGGCATGGCACGATGTCCTTCAGTATGCCTACTGTCCCCTTGACACATCAGCCTTTCCTGGGCTAGTGTGCGAGGGTTGCACTGGACCCATCCCCAGAGGGGCCTTCTTCCACACACAAACATGTCTGTCAGCACAGAGCAAACTGAACCAGGTGCCTGTGCTCTTACACATGCTAGCATTCTGGAGAAACTTCTTCCTGTTTGACCAGATTTGGCATTTTGGTCCCATCTGGACCATCCTGGGTACAAGCTCTGCAGACTGGCAAATCTTCTCCCCGACCCTGCCATCCACCCTGCCACAGAACTGTATCACTTACTGGCTCCCAGCCTTGGGAGCAGCTGCACTGGGTGAACACCCTGATATCTATTTCTCCCAAGCAGTTTCCATCTGAATACATCCTTCCTGCATGCACTGACAGCTTCTTTTCCCACACCGCACCCCATCAGTGCCTTTGCCCTCCACAGACTGGTGCCATTTCTTGTCCTGCTGCAGGCACGCAAGAGTCCGCTTTCATCCACGCCACCTCTGTTGCTGGCGTTGCTTTTGCTGTGACCCATGCCTGCAGCCGCAGGGAGCTGCACAAGTGTGGCTGCGACCGCAAGATCTGAGGAGTCAGCCCTGAAGGTGAATGAGGAGGCTGGTGGCAGGGAGCAGGTGGCAGAGGGGGAGGTCCAGGGAAGGAGACACCTCCATTCTCCACAGCTCTTTGGGAGATCCTCCCAGGGCTTCTCTTTGCTTGTCTCCAGGCCTCTTTCCCTCTGCAGGTTTCCAGTGGTCAGGCTACTCTGATAACCTGCCTTATGGGACTGCACAACAATGAGGCTGGGAGGAAGGTAAGGGCAGGAACAAGGGTTGGGAGCAAGCCTGGCTGCAGGGGCTTCTCCTTGGCTAGGCAGAGCTCAGCCCAGCCCCCATATCCCAACAGGCACTCTGGTGCAGCCATGTGCTCCCAGAGGAGTCTGCATCCTGCTGCCTTTCCTAGCCCAGCACTGCACTGCTTACCCTGAGCTGGCTCCTGCCTATGTGGAGGGGGGTCCCAGCTTCCCCTATCCACTCTGTGCAGTCTCCTCTTCCTCACAGACCCCAGCTATGATTTAGGAAATAATTTACTCTATTCTGTTCTGAAGAACTTCCCTGCCCCTCCAGACCCTCTTGAACAAAGAAAGACATCTGCAGGGGCTGCAGTCAGATCTGGTCCCTTGAACATCCTCTGCCTTTGAGCAGATCTGTTCCCCTCCCCACAGCCCTGCAGGTCAGAACAGGTCCCCATCCCTCCCTCTGTCTCAGGGATTTCCCTTACAGACCCAAACCATCTTGTTTCCCACAGAATGGATCTTCTTCTGTTTATATTGGCTTAAAAGACATTTTTGTCCCTTCCCTTCCCTTCCCTTCCCTTCCCTTCCCTTCCCTTCCCTTCCCTTCCCTTCNNNGCTTCCCACAGAATGGATCTGCTTCTTTTTATATTGGCTTAAAATCCATTTTTGGCCCTTCCCTTCCCTTCCCTTCCCTTCCCTTCCCTTCCCTTCCCTGATCCTGTCCCCAGGCCCATAGAAGGTCCCCATGGGGGGATCAGCAGCAGCACGGGAGGTGTTGGGAAGAGTGTCCCTGGCCTGGCTGGCAGCTGCAACCTGCTCAACAGGCTCTCCTGGCTCACATGAAGGTGGAGTGCAAGTGCCATGGTGTGTCGGGCTCCTGCGAGGTGCACACAGGCTGGAAGGTGATGCCTCCCCTCTGCCAGGTGGGCGATGTCCTTAAGGAAAAGTTTGAAGGGGCCATGGAGGTTTATCCAAAATGGGTCGGTTCCTGCAAGCTCCTGGTGCCCAAGAGCTCTCGCTTCAAGCCCTACATGGCTCACAACCTGGTCTACCTTCTGGCCAGCCCAGACTTCTACGAGTGGGACCCTTGGCACAGGATCTTTGACACCTCCAGTTGCCAGTGCAACTGGACATGGTTGGCCATGGAAGGCTGCGAGCTGCTGTGCTGTGACAGGGGCTTCCACATGGCCTAGGCGGAGATGGTGGAGTGGTACAGCTGCAAGTTCTGCTGGTGCTGCTCCATCAAGTGCAAGCAGTGCCGGCATCTCAAGGAGGTGCACAGGTGCTGCTGAGGGGAGGCTGCCCAGGGACTGCAGAGCCACACGGGAAGTGTCATCAGCTCCTGTGTGCTGGCCATACAGCACCCTCCCAGCAGCCACGGTGGGCTTTTGTTGTTTGAATTATTTTTCCAGATGGAGGGTTGGAGGATACAGACCAAATAAACCACTAAACATACTGTTTCCCCCCAGCTGCAGTGGAAAGCAAAGTGCACACAAAAGCTTCTTGCTCACATGCTGCATTTGGGACCTGGAGAGTCCCTATCCCTGGTTCCCCCCCTGTCTCAGGACATGCAAGAAATGCCTTCTCCAGTGCTCAGCTGTTCCTCTGGCTGGTGAAATGTTTCCAAGAGGAGTTCCAGCAGCTGCCACAGTGAGGCTCCCCTCATTCAGTTTGACCTCAGTACCAGGGAAGGTTATGGAACAAATTATCATAAGTGCCGTCACACAGCACAACCAGTGAATCGGCCCCAGACAGGATGAATTCGTAGAAGGCGGGTCCTGCTTGACCAACCCAATCTCCTTTTATGACCAGGTCACCTGCCCAGGGATGAGGGAAAGGCTGTACAAGTTATCTTCTACCTGGACTTCAGTAAAGCATTTGATACTGTTTCCCACAGCATTCTCCTGGAGAAGCTGGCTGCTCATGGCCTGAACAAGTGCATTCTTTGCTAGTTTAAAAACTGCCTGGATAGCCGGGCCCAGAGAGTGGTGGTGGATGGAGTTCCATCCAGCTGGTCACCAGTGGGGTTCCCCAGGACTCAGTATTTGGGCCAGTCCTGGTTAAGAACTTTATCAATGATCTGGACTAGGAGGTCGAGGGTGCCCTCAGTCAGTTCATAAATGACACCAAGCTGGGTGGGAGAGTTGATCTGCTGGAGGGCAGGAAGGTCCTGCAGAGGGATCTGGACAGGCTGGATTGATGGGCCAAGGCCAATTGCATGAGGTTCAATAAGGCTGAGTGCCACATCCTGCTCTTGAGTCACAACAACCCCAGGCACTGCCACAGGCTGGGGGAAGAGTGGTTGGAAAGCTGCCCGGAGGAAAAGGACCTGGGGTGCTGGCTGACAGCAGCTGAACACAAGTATGTGCCCAGTGGCTGAGAAGGCCAATGGCACCTGGCCTGTGTCAGCAACAGTGTGGCCAGCAGGACCAGGGCAGTGATTGTCCTCCTATACTCGGCACTGGNCGGCACTGGTGAGGCCACTCCTTGAGTGCTGTGTCCAGTTCTGTGCCCCTCACTGCAAGAAAGACACTGAGGTGCTGGAGTGAGTCCAGAGAACGGCAACTAAGTCTGTGAAGGGTCTGGAGTGGCCTAGGAGATGGTGTTGCTTAAGCCTGGAGAAAAGGAGGCTCAGGGGAGCCCTGATCACTCTCTACAACTCACTGAAAGGAGGGTGTAGGGTGGGGGCTGGTCTCTTCTCCCAGGCAAACAGCAACAGGACAAGAGAAAATGGCTCCAAGCGGTGCCAGGGGAGGTTCAGGCTGGATATAAGAAAAAAATTTCTTCACTGAAAGGGTGGTCAGGCAATGGAACACGCTCCCCAGGGAAGTGGTGGAATCACCATCCCTGGAAGTGTTCAAAAACCAAGTAGACGGGGCACTTTGTGGTATGGTTTAGTGGGCATAGTGGTATTTGGCCAAGGGCTGACCTTGACAATCTTGAAGGTCTTTACAAACTTTAATCATTTTTTGATTGCTGCTTGGCGAGGCCGAGGAACATCTTGTGCCACAGCTGCACCTCCTTCTGTCCCTCCTTCGTGCTCAGCACCCGATAGTGCTTTTTACGCTGGCATTCCACACGGGTCACCTGCAAGGAGAGCCTGAGTTCATGGGAATGGTATGACTGCCCATCCTTCCCCAAGGAAAGAGACGTCCATGGTGGATGGCATCCAGAGGCTGGGATGATGGGGGCACCAGGGGGAAGAGGGGAAAACCAACTGGGAAGTGGTTCAACTGATAGCTGAATGGTGTGTTTGCTAAGATACAGGCCAGTCCTCTCCCCTGCTCTGGTGATTTTGGGTTTTGTTACTGCCTAGGAAGCACCTAGTAGATGGGGGAGATCCTGCCCTGCAGGGATATGCAGGGATATACAGGGATATCATCCCTCACAGCATCCGTGCAAATCCCACCCAGCAATGACACTCAGTTGTGCTGGGGTCACTGTTTGTCACATCCCCCCCAAACACCCAATTCTGTCCTCCTAGGAGGAAAAGCAGTGGGGCAGTGAGTCCAGCAGGAACTCGGGGCTGGCTGTGGAGGGACCAGCCATGCAAGAGCAGACTGTGCAAAAGGCAGCATGGCTGCTTCTCACCTTCTGGTTGTAGATGATCTTCAGGAGGCACTGGTAGCTCTTGAACATGCAGTAGTTGGGATGCTGAACTCCGCTCGAGTCACATATCTGGCGGCATGGGAATGAAAGTCAGAGAAAGGAGAGGAGAAGGAGGGATGGGAACATCCACTGATGATCACCCACCTTTCTCGGGCCATCCCCGCCTTGGAAGGCATCATACTCTGCCTTCAGCCAGAGGGTCACAGCAGGGTCCGTACAGCCATGGATGGCCATCTGGCTGCACCAGTACTCCACCTTCATCCCTCTCAAAAAGTCCGTATTGTAGTCCTCCAGGGTCTCTGAAGACCTGGACTGCAAAGGGGTGGGATAAAGTGAGCCATGCTTCTTCATCCCCTTCCCCAGCTCTCAGTCCAGGCTCCTCCTCAGAGAGCAGCAGGACATAGAGCTCGCTCAGTACCTTGTCCTCTGCCTCCTTGTGCTGGGCTGAGATCTGAGGGTTGATGTAGGTGGAGAAGTCACCTGAGTTGCAGTGGACGCGGTTCAGGGTCTCGATGTTCTGGCACTGCTCCCTCTTCAGTGAGCAGAAAGCACAGTCAGGGCACAGGTCCATGTGGTGCCGCCCAAGGTTGTCACACACCTGGGGTGGATCCAGCAGGGAGTCAGGGGGGAAAAGGAGACTTAGAACCTCCCAAAAGGAGGCTGAGGAGTTCCCGAATTCCTGGCTTGGAGCTTGCCTCCCTGGTCACCCAGGTCAGCTTCTCCCAGGAGGTGGCCTGCACACAGTGAGGGCCAAAGGTGGACATTGGTGTCTTTACCGATTCTCCAAACCCAAAGACTCTATTTTCCATCTCCTTCCAGGCCATGGTGACCATCGATGAGAGACAATTTCCTTCCACCACTGCAAAGCACAGGACCAGCACTGCCTCATCGTTCTGCAGGGCTAAAAGGCTGACAGAGAAAGGGAAGGAGGGAGTCATCTCATTTCTTGCCACAAGCTGAAGAGATGCATCTTTAGTTGGAAATTGAAAACAGCCCCAAAGCATAGCAAAAAAAACCTTCCCAAAGAAACCCTGGACTCTTGGCTAAACTGCACAGAGAGGAATGGGGCTCTCTGCAGGGTCTGTACATGTCCCTGTAACAGAGGCTGCGGGGGGTTTGGTGTGCATTTGGGGGTATGTGAGATTGACTGGACGATGAGCACAGCTTGAAGAGCTTTCCCAGGGCCCCTGCAGCAGCTGCTGCCTAATTTCATCCATCTGAGTGCACAGTGAGGAGATGTTTGTTAGATGTCTTCTGAGTGTTGAATGTGGCCAGCCCCATTTGGGTCTGGAGGATGTCACTTATTAAGCCTTCCTACAAAGTATTTGACAGAAAGGGGGAAAAATTTGTTAACCATGAATTGTTCATCCAAACTGACATGGGTAGCTAAAAGTAGAAAATTTAAGGACAATGGGGTCTGAACAAAGAGAATTTTTGGCATCTCTTAGGAACAATGGAATTTGTAAACATGGTACAGAACTGTTAGCAGACAGGGATGGTTGGTTTCAATCATCATCAATGATGCAGAAGAGGTAAACATGCTCATTAGATATTTGCCTCTTGTGTCTGGAAACAAAACCAGTGATGAATAAACAGACTTTGATCTGACAGAGAGTAAGAAAAGCAGCAGCGGCTTATGTTAAAAAGCTCTTAAAATCCATGCATGGACTAATATTTACAGACAAATTTTACTGAGAATATCTGAAACCTCTTGGAGACCTTCAGATTTGTATTAAAAAAACCAAACAAAACAGGTGGAGAACCTGAAGGAAGGTCATGAAGATGAGATTTTCTAAGGCCTGGAAAACTTTCCCCTAGAGATAGAAGCTAAAAAAGCATCACACAGCTGAGCAAAGACACTAGTGGGTGCCCACGCAGTCAGTCAGCACTTTTACCAAGGAGAGCTTCAACTGGAGAGTTGCCCTTGTCAGCAGATGGAAGAGCAATGACTTCTGGTGACTGGAGTTTGGGGTGAGATCCATTCAAACCAGAAGCAAACTGCATGTTCCTGATGCCAAGGGTGTTTAGCATGGGAACAGTTGATGGGGTGCTTCCTCCACAGTTCAGAGACTTCAAAAAGATATCCCAAACTTCTGTTAGGAAAGGAGTCTGTGGCTCAACTACATAGCACTGTTTTTTCCTTTGGGGCTCACCAGACATGGCTTCATGTCCTGTGCTGAGCAGGAAGGTCAGGGTGCATGATCAGAGCAATTCCTAGACCTAAATGTTAAAAGAGATGAGTCTCCCAGAAAACCAAGTTGTGCCACCCGCCTGAGGTTACTGAGAAATTCTGCTGTGCTCCCTGTCACATCCTTTTTCTCCTCTATCTCTGTTCTCCATCTCAGCTGTGAGGTTTTCTGGCCTCACAGTTGCAAATTTATGAGCTGATTTACCACCTCTGGGTGAGTATAACAGCACTGCTGCTGGTGCCTGCCGCTCATTGACACGCTGCTGAGCTGTTTGTGGATGCACAGAGGTTTCACCATGCTTCAGGGAAAGGGATGGGTCTATCTAAAGCGATTTCCTAATGCAAATCCCTCCCCAGCTGAGTACCTCTGCGTGTTATTGTCCTAACCACTGCCCTGGAAAAAGCCTAACAGGTACTGTGAGGCAAGGATTCAAAGGAAATGTGAAAAAAACCCCAGTATTAAGAAGAATCTGTGGGCTGAGATCAGTAATTGATCCAAGGCAAAAAGAGAAAACTTCAGGTAACAGCTTATCATACTTTATCATCTCAGGATGTGGAAGGACACACAGAGCCTGCTTCAGTGCTATCTCTGAAGAGTGCTGGTGAACAGCACCCACCTCTCCCTCCATGTAATGACAAGGATTTGGGCCATTAGCTTTCAGCTGCTGAACCTTCCTGATATTGGCTGGCTGAGGTGCAGTGAACACCTGAGGCGAGCAGAAAAGAAGATAAGGAGCGAACAGCAGCTTTCCAGCACCTGGTAACTTCTGATTTAGGGGGGGTTGCTGCAGGAAACTAAAACCAGTTATGAAAAAGCCACTCTTAACAGCTTCAGAAAGAGAAAAAAAGATCTTTGACTGCATGCCAGGGCTGGTTATGGGTGATAATAATTCAAAAAGAGTGTTTTTTCTGGGATAGTATTTTTAATGAAGGGTCTGGCCTTAAAATTTAAGCCTCTGGGATTGAAGTAGAGAAGCACCACAAGGACTGTTTGGAGGGGTAAGGCAGGAGGGGGAGGGCGAGTCACCAGAAGTATATGTATCTCTCACTGCACATAAATACCTCAAGGGCAGGTGCCAAGAGGATGATGCCAGACTGTTTTCAGTGGTGCCTGGCCACAGGATGAGGAGCAGTGGCCATAAACTAGAGCACAAGAAGCTCCACCTCAACATCAGGAAGAACTTCTTTACATTGAGGGTGGCAGAGCACTGGAACAGGCTGCCCGGGCAGGTTCCTCTCTGGAGAAAAACAAAACCCACCTGGACAGGTTCCTGTGTCGCCTGCTCCAGGTGACCCTTCCTTGGCAGGGGGTTGGACAGGATGATGTCCCCACATCCCTCCAACCCTAACAAGTCTGTGATTCTGAGAGGGCTGGGAGCAGCCTTGCTGGGGAAGCTGGGCTCACGTGAACCACAAGTGAGCATCCATGTGTGAATACCAACAGAATGAGATCTGGATCTGGGACAGCTGTGATGCTGAAAGGGGTGTAGGGGTTGTAGCTGACAAATGACGTAACAGTGCGAAGCCCTGGGAAAAAGGGCAAATGGGGAAGGGAGGTTGATGTCCTTCCATGTACCCAACTGCTGGGCCCCATCACTGGGTAGAGCACACAGAGCATGGGGATATTTTAAAGGGACACTGATAATTGCTGCAGAAAATGACAGTTGCACGGGCGTCATAATGTAAGAGCTACAGAGCTCTCTCTAGCTTATTGTAAGACTGACTCATGGTGTAGAGATAACTCTGAGAAGGGGAAATATTGGGAAATAAGTCAGAAAGCACAATAAGGACTAAAAATAGAAAATAAGCGCAATAATTGTCATTTCTCCCTCCTGCCCAATGATTCACTGCTACCAGAAAGACCACAGAAGAGTGCTGCAAATTCTTCTTGTTTTACTGCCCTCTCACTGTCTCTCTTTAAAGATCACAGTTGGCCTCATCAGGCACTATGAAAGCTGGTATAGCTACCAGAGCAGCTGCCACAAGCCACAAGGGATGAACAAGAAGGATGGATGTCCTGCTGGACATAAGACCCTAGGGAAGACATGCAGCTCTGGGATCTGTGCTCATCACAACCCTGCCCACCTTGTGTTAAAACAGATACTGAATGGCACCTTTGCACAACGACCAGTCCCACCCAGCACTGCTCCTCTTGCTGGAATGGAAATGCCTCCAGGCATTTTGCCCCTTTTTTAGGTCATGCTTTCATGTCCCTCTGAGAGGAGGTGGGATGTGGCGAGCTGCAAAGCCGACAGGCGCAGTCTATCTCGCCTTTTTATCCTCAGTGGGATTTAAGCTTTGCTTAGCATGATTGATGAGGCTTGGCTGCCAGTTACAGACACACAGTCAGCATTAGTGTCTTTGAGAAACTCTGCAGCAGCACAGCGAGTGTCATCTGCAATCACAGCAGTCCCCCAGTAATCCCAACAGAACTCAATCAGAGCAAGGCTCAGTTTCAGAGGCAGGGAGAGCAAAATCCTCAATGAAACACAATTTTGCCTGAGAGCACATACACCAGGAAAACTTTTGCCAGGCAGTAAAAGTCTCCTACAATATTAGGAAGGATGATGACATATGTTAAAGCCTTGCAAGAGAACAGTTGCGGCTTTGACAACATGATACAATTCATCTTTGCATGCAGAAGTGGAATCTCTGGCTGAACTGTAGCAGTGGTATGCAGCGTGTTCAAGAGAAACCACAGATGTGCAATCAGGCACAAAATCTGTGTGCTTACAGGAACATCAGTAGCCAGCAAGAGAGCGAAACCAAAATGACTTCTCCATGAAAGCCACATCTTGACACCAATTGTTCTTTTTTGCCCTTGGTAAGCAAAATAATATTTGCATCTCAGTCAAAGCAAGTAGTCCTCAGCCACAAGGTACTAAAGGATCAAAAAGTAAATTTGAGTGAAAGCACAATGTCTTTTTTCAGGTTTTTTCTGTGTGGGGTCACCAGGCCCAGCTACCTGAGGACAGAGGCAAACAGATCCTGGCAGACCAGCGGAGAAGAGCTCAAAGTGCTCCATAAGCTCCCAATGCATCCATAGGCCAGAGGAATTAAGAAGGGTGTGTGAAAGGATTGCAGCAAGCTGGACTGGTGCACAGCCCTGTGCTGAACTGTGTAGCTGCCTCCAAAACCAGAGTGGGGAACCAGAAACTCCCTAGGAAGAGCTGTGCTCAGACCCAGAGTGCAAACAGGTGCACATGCTTGAGGAGAAGGGGTGGCCCTGCACAGCCAGGAGCAAGGCTTCATGCTCCCGCCTGTTTCCTAGCCCAGGGCTGCTTTTACTCCCCTCGGGAGAACAGAGCACTCCTGAGAGTGTTCCTCAGGTCAGACTGTTTTAAGGAACATCTGCTTCGCGTTGCACACAGAGAGGCAAGGAGCACAGCAAGACACATCCCAAGGACCTGTGTTTGCAAGGACTCTATTTCTGCACATCACCCAGACTCCTGGGAGACGTGTTGGGAGGAGGGCGAGTGCAGAGGTGATTGCATAGTGCAGATGGCCACAGTGTGGGGAAACACAGGCATGGGACAAAGCCCTGCCTGCAGCTCAGGCCCAGCCCAAACTCACCTTGTTCAGGATGCAAGGACAGTGCCATTTTTGGGCACTAACAGTGCTGGATCCCTCTCTCCCTGCTCACTCTGTGCTGGAGTGAGGGATGCCTGGGGGATCCCCAGGTACATTCCTGCTGTGGGTGGGACAGCTTTCTCCAGAACACTTGCCCACGTTCACCACCTGCTCCGAGCAGGGACATGGATGCCGTGGGGCTGCTGTCCAGTGTGCACAAGGACAGCCCTGCATGGATGGCATGTGGTACCCAGAACAAGCAGACTTGCCCTCACCTGCCTTGGGGGTGCATCTCCTGCTCTGATGTGTGTCCTGGACCCGCCTCGGTTGAGTTCCAAGAAGAGTCTTTGGTGTCCAGGGATGCATCCAAGGAGAGTGCTGAATGGATCAGCTGCCAAATGCTTTTCCTTAGGCTTTGGTCATCAGGGGATTCCAAGCTGGGAAGTGAGGTGGTAGCCCAGACATCTGGTGGGCCCACAGTCCTCCTGCTCTTCTGTGTGGGTGTGGGCACATTTGGTGTGGCTGTGGGGGGCTTTGTCGGCTGTGGTTTCTGACCTAACAGTGCACGAGAGAACTTCAGAAGGTCTTCCACATTGCCCTGCAGCAGGGCATCAGCAGACAAGAGAGAAGCCTGCTTCCACGCTGGCGAGACAGAGGGATGGAGCAGCTGAGGGTGCCTTTTGGAGGCCAGACAGAAAGCTGCAGGGGTGGAGGAACAGCTACAGGAGCCCAGCAGGTGAGTAGGGGTGCCCAGCACAGCTCGGTGCAGCCTTACCTTCTGTGGCAGGAAAGCCTCTGCCCGCTGCAGAGGAGTTCACAGCGCTGGATTGCTCCATCGGGAAAGAGCTTGTTAGAGACCAGCTCAAACATGGGACTCGCTGCGTGGAGGAGAGAGGGAGAAACACGAATCTCACTGTGTTATCTTCCTCCTCACCCTTCCATTTCCCAAGAGATACTCCCCCCACCTGTCCCACATCCCACTCCTTACCTTGACGTAGAACTGCTGTTTGAGGCAGCGATACTGGGCGAACTGGCAGAAGGTCTGGAACTGCACCAGATCTGGAAATTCAGTGCAGACTGGCCCTGGAGACAGAGATGTGGGATGCAGGCAGGCCTGGGTGCACCAAGAGATGGGGACATCTTGGGTGGCAACTCATGGATGCAGGGAAAGTCCAAGCTGTGTGCTCCCAGGTGGAGATCACAGCTTTGGGCTGTTACAGCTCCTGATTGCAGGCATCACATGCCTTTTCCCTCAAACCCCCTGAGAATTTCACTTTGTCCTTCTGCCCTTTTTCACACAGTTATCCTCCCTATGACGGAGACACAAACTTCCTGTTTCCAGGATCTGATGCTTCTGTTATTAGTCCTTGCTGGGTTTAAAAAAGAGAAAAAAAGCAAGTGATGTGATAGGTTCAAAAGATGACTAGACTGGGCCTGGGAGAGCCAGAGAATCAGAGAATGGTTTAGCTTGGAAGGGTCCTTATAGATCATCGGGTTCCAAGTCCCCTGCTGTGGGCAGGGACTCCTTCCACTGGACCAGGTTGTTCAAAGACCCATCCAGCCTGGTCAGGGATGGGACCAGCACAGCTTCTCCAGAGGAGACAAATTCTTCAAGGCAATATAATTTGACATTGATTCCAGCCTCCAAGGGGATGGATAAGGATCCATAGGGCCAGGATGGTGCTGGCAAAGCCTGTGCCTGTATACACATGCACTGCAGTCTTGACCAGCACTGCTTACACACTGACTCCAGAGCTGCAGCTCTTCCTGCAGCAATTGCAGGAAAGCCAAAGACTTGCAGGAGAGCAGAAACCCCTGGAGAATTGGGTGATCGTGTTCTCCCTCTGCTCTAGGAGTGCCTGTGAGAACAGGGCAAGTGCTGGCTGTGAGGGAGGGTATCAGCAGTGAAATTGCACTGCTTTCCTGTTATTGCTCGTGCACCATCCTTTACCCTGCACTCACTACTTGTGCTGAGCAAACAACTGCACCATCAAAAGTAGAATTTCAGATATGCACCAGGATCCCAGCCCAGAAAAAGGTCCAACTTGTAGGGAATGCTCCAGACCCCCACTCTGTCCCTTGTTGAAAGCACAAGGTATTGTAGGGAACACTCCAGGTGCCCACACTGTCCTTTGTTTAAAGCACAAGGTGACTGCCTTCATCAGCACCATGCCTGAATGGGCACAGCTAATGCTCATGGATATCTGGATGTAGACAGCACTGCCATAGCTCTGCGAGGACCGCAGAGGCTAAACATGAGAGGGCACGCACTCTGCCACATCTGTTCCATCTCAGCCTTGGCTGAAATGTGCCTAAATAACTCCAAAACTGGAAAAAAGTTAACGCAAAGGGGAATAAATTCTGCCGGATGGGTGTGTTAGGCTGAGGGATGGGGGAAAAGAAGGTAAAGAGGGCCACCTGCAAAATTGTCTAATCTCCTGGCAATTCCAGATGCTTCTGCTCTTTGCAACTGAGTCTCTGAAGGCAGCAGCAGCGGGACTGTGGCCAGACATGACAAAAAGCAGTGGCGAGGAATTGGACACCACCAGGAGAGGAACCAGGAACAGACTGTGGGTGCACAAAGCACCATGGCAGAGTGGGTTGCAAGTGCCCAAAAGTGAGTGAGGAGGACAGGACCCGTCCCTCGGTCTGGTAATGTGGGGTGGGACTTGTTCCCCCAACACAGCTGCAGAAACCAGCAAGAAATAGTTGCCCTCAAGCTGCAGTCCAAATAAGCACAGTTGGCTGATCATTCAGCTCATTGACGTTCATATCTAAATATAAAGACATTTTTTTTATGAGAAAATTGCTCCTATTTTTTTTTTCCTCTGAAGAAAAATACAACAGAAGTAGTCCCAAGTTTTTCAGCTGCACAGATATAATTATACCACTTAAATTCTCTGATGCAGGGGTGCAGGGAAAATATGACTGCAGAGATTTGAAGGGTGCTGTTGCTATGGTGCTTTCTGAACTGGGATGTTTCTTGGCTCCTGAAATGTTAAACACTTAAAAAGGCAACTTATCATCTCAAGTTTTCTTAAAGACCTACAAGAGCCTGTGAGCCAAGATTTTGCATTAACCCTCAGATGAAGCTGGAAGGAGCTGGTAAGAGATGAGGAGCTGCAATGAGCTTCAGAAAACTGTGACCAGTTTTTCCTCCTGCCACCTCACTAACAGATGTGGAGAAAGGAAGGGCCACAGAAGTGGCCATGGCTTTCAGCCCCATGACCTGTGAAGAGAGGCTGGGAGAGCTGAGCTTGGTCAGCTGGGTGAAGAGGAGGAGTTATAGCAGCCCACAAGGGCTTGGAGGAAAGCTACAAGAGACAAACTCTTCTTGGTGGTGTCAGACAACACATGGAGGAAAAAACCCATGCAAATTCATGCTTAGGAGGTTAGGGCTGGCCATTGGGAAAAGTCTTTTTTTTACCTCCAGAAAAGTGGTGCAGCACTGGACAGGATGCTCAGAGAGGCCAAAAAGCTGGTGTGCTCTGGCTCTGGAGTGTCTGCTCCAAATGGCTCTTTGAGCTGGAGACCCCGAAAGAACCCATCCCATTCCCACAATCTTGTGGCATTTTGGGGCAGAGAAACAGCCGCACACCTCCAGCTGGGTGGGTGAGTGGGTGATGCCCTTACCTTCGGGGACTTCGCCATGGTTCTCCTCCTGGTCCAGGTGCAGGATGGTGGGGCTGAGGCAGCCGTACGCCTGGCGCAGCAGGCAGAACATGTTGGCCTGCCAGGGCGGGTGCAGCCTCGAGAAGAACTGCTGGTACTCCCTGTTCGACAGCGGGCTGCCCGGCACGGCGGGCACCGGGGCAGAAACGGCGGCCGTTGGCAAGGTCAGCACACCTGCGGGAGAAACACGAGGGATGCTCTGGGCGGTCCTCGACAGGGGCAAGAGGGTGGAAACAAAGGAGCAGCTGGCAGGCTGGCCTGCTCCTCTCTGCTGACGCAGAGTAGGGTGCTGGGACAAATACTTCAGATGCTGGCCTGAAGTCTTCCTCCATCAGCCCTGCCTGCAGAGTGCTGGGGTAACCAGGAGCCCCAGGGAAAAGGGAGAAGAAGAAATAGGAAGGAAAAAGCAAAAAAATCTTTAAAAGTCAGATTTTATTGTGAGCTTGGTTTGGCTTGGGGGGAAGTGTTTTGATTTTTGGTTGTATTGTTTCTTTGTGTGTGTGTATTTGTGTGTGGGGGTTGTGGGTTTTTGTTGGGTTTTTTTTTTGTGTTTGAGGGGTTTTTCTGGGGGGGGCTGTATGTGTGCTTTTTATTTATTTTTCCCCTCAAAAGCCCCAGCCCCAGCCTTCAGAGCCACCCACAATGGTGGTGGCTCCCCTGACCCCTGCACCGTGTGCTATGGGCACATCCCTGTCCATGGGGACATCCCTCCATCTGCTCCCTCCCCTCTTTGCCTTGGGCTAGGCCCCCTGTCCTGCTGCCTCCACACCCTCCTCTGTCCCCCGCCCTACGTCCCCCCTGAGAGCCTCCAGCTGCCACAGGGATGAGCAGAGCTGAGGGCTGACATGGCCTGTGGGCCAAGTGGGGTGGTCTTGTGAGAGACAGGGGTGTGGCAGCAGCAGAACAAGGGCTCCAGCCCCAGGCTCTGAGGTGGCCTTGCCAGGGTGAGCGCTTACTCAGCAGCCAGAGGAGCCGTGAGGTGTCTGCCACAGGCTTCATCATCATGGAGCTGCCTGGTGGCCAGGTGGGAGTCACTCACAGACCCAGCAGGGCAGATGCAGGGAGTCGGAGCGCTCGGGTTCTGCCCTTGGCAACGATGGAACCAGCCCCTGGCCATGGCACCGCAATCAAAGCCTGACAGTGGTGTCACGATGGTGCTGGGGAGGGGCACGGGGAGGGCAGACAGAGCCCAGGCTCACGCCAGTGCGGGGCTGAGGGGACGTGGGCACTCACAGGGACGGGAGTCGCCAAGGTCATAGGGACAAGGAGGAGCAGGAGCCAAACTGGGAGTTTCCCCCTCTGCCTGGGGACATGGTGATGGCTTGCAACAACTCACAACAGCATTTGAGACCGCCCCAAATGTGCTACCTCTGGGGTATCTTAAACCCCAAAGTGTTTTATGCTCTTCTGCAGGAGAAAGGAGGCGACATCTGTTCCATCTGCAGGGGTTTGGGAAGCATCCCATGCCTTCCCAGGAGTGTCCCAGCACCAGCTTGCTTTAGGATGTGGTGGGAAAGGGGCTTGATGTCTCCTGGGCAGACACACCACCTTCTGAACTCCCAGGGAATCAAGAGAACACCAGCTGTTCTTCCTCTGCTTCTGGCACAGGTGCCCTGAGCACCTCTCTCTGCACAGAAAAGCCTTCCCAGGCAAAAGCAGGAAGGCTGCTGCCGGCAAAAAGGGTTTGAGGACAACCAGTGCAGAAGTGCCCAGAGCCCTGGGGATTGACTTTGAGGGAGACCCGCACCCATGCCCAGTTCTTAAGGCCGAGACACCCGAGTGCAGACATGGACACGGCCACCCTTGGCTGCACCCCGTGGGTCGCAGCCAACACGGTGCCTCCCACAGCTGGGCACCTTCTGATGTGAGAGGGAAAGACACGAGCGCAACCACCACGGGCAAGCAGCTGTCAGACTGGAAGGAAAATGCTTGGCACAGCAGCTCCGGGAAGTGCAGGCGTCAGCAGAAGTCAGACTGGCACAGCAGCCCCCGCCTGTCACCCTCGGCTCTGCCGAGCGGCACCCTCGCCGAACCAAGGAGGAGCTGCGGGCAAAGCGGGCAAAGTTTCCAACTGCGCAGCAGGATTCTGCTGCAGGAGCCGCTTCTGTCGCAAATCCTGGGGGATTCCAGTGGCTCTGCTGTAGGGAACAGCTGCAGAGCGTGCTGCGGACGCGCCGGCTGCGGTTGCAAGGCTGACACATCGCCTGCCAGTGCCCTGTGGCAATCCAGGCTATCAAGGTGAAAGCTCACATGGCTCCGGCCAGGCAGGCTGCTAAAAAGGTGTCTGGCAACAGCACGTAGCTCTGCGGGGCCTGGCAGGAGACGAGCTGTAGTTTGCTCTAAGATGTCTTGTTGGAAAGTAGAGTTTCTGAGAAGCTTGAAGCCTGACCATTTAACAACAGCACTGAATTTTGAATGGTTTTGCAGCTCTTTAGAAAGACAGGGATCAGGAGAGTTTTTCCAGCTAGCTCTTGCTACTCATATTAAAACAGGCAACACTGCTGGGGCTTGCAAATTTTTGGCAGTTCCTAGTCTTCCATTACTTAGCTTGAGACATATTGCTTATTAGCTGATTTTAGACAACTCCAGGGTCTTCAGCTCCCCAACTCTGTTAATCACCTCCACTTCTCTGCAGCAACAGAGCCAAGGCTGAGCTCTGAAAACCCTGATTGAGCAGCTTCCCAGAGAAGTTCAGTGCTGACCTCACTGGCTGATGGAAATGTGGGACTAAGGAAAGCACTCTGATGTGGCATGTCACAGAATCATAGAATTATAGAATCTTAGAGTGATTTGGGTTGGAAGGGACTTAAAGATCATCCAGTTCCAACCCTCCTGTCATAGTCAGGGACACCTCCCACTAGACCAGGTTGCTCAGGGCCCCATCCAACCTGGCCTTGAACACTTCCATGGATGGGACATCCACAACTTCTTTGGGCAATGCCACACAGTGTTATTAATGTCTGGCAGGTGCTGGTTACACTGCTTTTATCTACAGATGCCAGCAAGAGATTTACGGCTAATGAAAACAGGAAAAAAACCCAAATGGACCAGAGTCTCTTGATGTACACTGAGTGGTCATATTTAAGGCAAAAGATGGGGGACCTGTCAAAGAAATCCCCCTTGGCTGGTGCTCTGGTAGCAATGCCTGTGGGGAGCTACTGTCTATTTGGAAAGGTGGTTAGTGGTGTGAGGACAGGTTGGCTACTCAGCACTTCTCATGCACTGTAGCATGCCCTGGACTTGGTTCAGGTTGTCAGAATCCTTCAGGAAACTCATAGTCCACAAGTGGACTATATAGAAGCCAGCTAGTCTCTGGCATGCACCCAGCAGGGTTGGGAGGCTGTGAGTGCTGCAGGCACTGCTGTGGCGTTTGATGAGGTGTGTGCCAGCTGGCTGAGAGGCACCTGCATTTCACGTCTCTGCAAAACAGAAGTCATCTTTGGGGGAGGGATGAGGATGCGAGGAACAGTAACTTTACACCATGCATCAATGCTGCAGGCTGGGTTAAGCCTTCTCCCTACTGCTGCATCAAGCAATTCTAGTTGTCAGCAATGCAGAGCACAGGGGTGATGGGAATTCCAGTACTTTCTGATTTCTGAGGGTTCTCTTGGCACCTTTAAGGCTGTACCCCCGCTGACGTATTACAAGCTGTGTAATTTTTGCAGTGAAGCAGATTTGTACCCTTGTTTTCAGGTCCACCACAGAACAGAGTGTCCTGCAGCCAGTGTTCCTGTGCCAGCTGGGACTCGGCAGGCTGAGGGACACAGCTGTGACCCCCCGCAAGGCCTACAGAGTGCCTGAGCCAGCAGCAGGGAGGTGTAACAGCGGGACAAGAACTCACTTTGTAAGAGCCCATCTGCTCTGTGAGGGACCACCCTTCAGCAAATGAGCTCCTCTTCCTCGTTCTTGTCTAAAATACTTTGGGTATTTCTCAGCATTTTCTGTGCCACATGTTCCACCACAAACATCACCAGCAGGAGCAATGTCTGAAAACCTCTTGGAAACTCCAGGGCCATGGCTCACAGACCTTGTGTCTGCCCAGGGACTTAATCTGGGGAGGTTTGGGGCAGGAAGAGGATGTCTGGTCAGCTCGAAACTCCATAAACATGGAGGCCACAAAGATTAGGTGTGAATTCCAGACTCAGTGGCTTGTCAAGGAGCAACTCTGAAATCATGTGTCTTAAATAATTTGAAATGTGAGCAGACATGATAGAAAAATGCTTCCAAAATCACCTTGTATGTATGTTGCTAGAAAATAAACACCAGGCTTCTTAGGGAGGAGGCTGTGAGCAGTTCTGCTTGTGTAGATGTTAGGGCAGACTAAGGAAGGGGCCAACAGAGCCCCTGAGACACGACAGGTTATGCATTCCTTACAGAGCACCAAAAGAAAAGTTACATTTATTTATTTAAAATATTTATTTTAAAAGTGTGATTTATTTATTTATTTTATTTTCATTTGTTAAAACATACAGCTCAAGGAGCAGGTGGAGAAGGCAGACGCTTGCTCTGTTCACACAAGGAGTTGGACAGTCCAGAGGAGCCTCCCAGCAGAGGCAACAGCCCTGCCAAGAAGCCAGCAGAGCCAGCACACAGCAGACAAGCAAAGACCCCCTTCCAGTTCAGCACTAACTCTTCCAAACACTACTCCAAAACCCCAGTGCTGGATACCTTCACCCTGTGGGAAGGGCTGCAGGTGTCAGCCCATGCACAGCAGGGTGCAGATGTCCATCTCTACAAACAAAAGCACCAGAGAGTGTTCTGATTTGAACCAACATTCTCTGAATTGCTGACTTTATTCACAGGTTAAATCGTCTTCATTCTGCATTTGTACTTTAGTTTGGTAGGTTTACTGTCATTGGTTGAGAGCTATGTGAATATGCTGATAAATATAGACTTTACATTAAAATTGGCACTCTTTTTAACTTGGTAGATATGTTAATCTATTCACATTTGTACAAGCACCGCACAGTTATAACATGCATTAATTCAAATCCTTAATTTACATTTTATTTTGTTAGGAAATAGTGAATGAAGCGTTTTTTACTTGACATTTAGAAAATGGAATATTTAATTGATTGCAAAAACAGCATTTAAAAATGATTTCTTGAATTATTAATACAACCTAAAATGGACTGGATACATAAAAGCATGCTCGAACAAACTGCCCTAGTCTTTTTAGGCAGCTTTGTTTCATGCAAGAACAACCTGATCCAACCACAATTTTATCCCTACTGTGAGCAGGGGCTTGGACTACAAAGCTCCAGAGAGACTTCTTCCCGCCTCAGTCTTTCTGTGGTGAGTAAATGAGTTCTTCCAATGACTGCATCATTCAGGCTTTCGGAATGAGAAAATCTCAAGGTCTCACCTTTTTTTTTTCTTGCTTGTTGTCAATGTGTGAAAAATAATTCCTTTCCTACTCCCAGATGGGTTTTCAGCTTTGAATGAGTTGTTACTTCAATGGCAGCAACCCAGCCCACTGAAATTAAACTGTGCACCTGCAAGACCAGACCAAAGTGGACACCTTGCTGAACATTTCTTTCACACCAAAATGTAGGAGCTTAGTGTTTGTCACACCTTTGCCTGTCCTTAAGCCTTGGGCACAAATGTGTTTTTTTAAAACTAGCACTCTTAGTTTCTTTTATGTATTCAGAAAAATAAACATAAATTAGCATAAATTAATCAAGATGTTTGACTATTTTTATAAATGAAATTCATTTTATTGGATAAAAACAGCTATGTTTTTCTGATACTGTAAATACCAGGAACAGAGTTGGAGAAACTTCCTTCAGTTGTCTTTGGAAAGAAAGGTAGCATATTTTGTTTCCTTCAATTAGTCTTTAACTCTTTCAGTGCTGCAGTCTCCCTTGCTTACTGCCAGACCTTTAGAGCAGATGTTGCCACTCAGGCTGTCAATGTCCTCACAGTTTGTCCTCCTGGTTCACATAGCAGAGAGAAAGTAGAACTGCGGTTGATTATAAAAAGCAGAATGGTTCTGAAATTGTCAAACCAGCCAGGTCTGGGAAGAGATGGGCTTATTTTCAGTAGGAGCAAGCTGTCTCTTGGGAATGTCTTCCGTTGCCAACCTGAGACCTCTGGACTGAATTGGCCAACATTTGAATTGAATGTACATGACAGTGAGAGTGTCCACCACACGGCTCTGAGTGCATGGTTAGGTAAGTAATACCTTGGGAATGCTTAAAGAAAGGCTGGGTGTTGCTGAGCTGTGGGGTGGGTTTATTCAAAAGCAGGAGTGGAAGGTGGTCCCACTGGTGGAAGGTGACAGTCGTGGCTGGGATGGTTTCCATGCACATCATGCAATGGACATGGTGGTGGCAGAGCCTGAGGGATGGGAGCCTGCTGAGCACATCTGCTCGCTGGAAAGGGGAATACTTTGCTGAACATCCTCCTCAGCACATTTGCCCAGCTACCTAGGAATGATGCCTGCAGAAGGGGCAATCAAAACTGGGCAAGATAAACTGGTCATTTGAGTGCATGACCAATTATTATTAATAAATGGGCTTAACAAGGCTGGAAAATTCTTCCCTCTTGTCACACTGTATAGCTCCAGCCTCCTGAAACTCAGACTTGACTTCACTCATCAACTAGGATATTTCCAATCACTCTAAAAGGGCAATTTCTCCAGCACCATTTTAGAAAGTGTTTATGTTGCACTGACAGCTGTTCCAAGAAATCTGCAAGCTAGCCAGTTCTGTAAAGGAGTCCATGATTACTTTAACTGAGTACATCCCTGCTTTAAGCACTTCAATTCTAGGAGAAGTAAACTTCTCAGATCTCGTTATCACTACAGTGATCCAGGTAACTGTTAACACGGATCTCAAAAAAAAAAAAAAAAGGAGAATTCAAGTAAGTTTTGACTGACCTTTTTTTGCTACTTCTTGTCAAACTGATTTTATTTTGTTGACCTGGATTTCTTGCTTGTTTTAGAGAGAAGCAATTTACTTGCCTGCTGCTCCAGTATTTCACATCTGGACTGTTGTGGCAGCCTTCTTGACATCATTAAGGACCAGAACAGGGCTGGCTCATTTCCAGCCTTGTAGGTTTTCCCAAGCAGTCCAGAGTCTGACAGACATCAGCCCACAGATGCCTCTGGGTGGCCTTCACACAATGACAAACACCATTTATTGAGGACTGCTGATCAAAAAGTCTTTGCCCCAAGAGGTGCCATTTAAAACCCTTCTTTACTGTTTGCCTAGGAAGTACACCATCCCCATATGACACCAGCACCAACACAGAATAAATATTTACAGAACACTTCCCCTCCTCTCATTACAAACAATTCTGCTATCTGCAGTCAGTAATGGACAAGTGCCATGATCAATTATATCAAAAACAAAAGGCATTCTAAAAAAAGCTGCTCATGTTTCCAGCCTTGTCACTTACAGGCTTTGTTCCCACTGGCTTCATTTTTGTACTTTGTAATTTCTAGCTTCTACTGATTCTCTTCCTCCTCTGGTGATTAAATATTGCACAGCTATTGCCCTTATTCCCTCTCTTCCAAGGTTAGCTTTTAATGTGCTTTCATGTGCATTTATACTTGCAAACCATTTAAAAATGCCCAGGTTTTATCCAAATTTTGGTCCAACTTGTCTCTTTCTGTAAGTCAGAGCATTCCCTCAGTGGCAGCAGAAGTCCCCTGAATGGTCCTACCTGCTGGCTAGTGCTTCAAACATCTCTGTAGTCTACAGTTCCTAGAGAGCTTGCCGCTAATGCTGGCCGTTGCAATCCCGTGTCCTATCCCATCAAAACCAAACCTCTTGGAGAAGTGTTTGCACCCTTCATCACCCTTGCACTCTGCACAAAGCTCATTTTCAAGTTCAGGCCACATCCCCCATTTCTTGTGTCAGTTGAGCACCAGTTGATGTCTGAGTAAACTCCAGGTGAAGAGATCAGTTCTCCTACCACAGCCTGCTCACCCACTGAATCATGGCAGTGTCTCCATTATTAAAACGATAACCACACACACAGCCAACATCTTCCAGAATTTACTTCACCTTGTTGAAGCAGGGAAGCCCTAGGAAGTGACCTAATACAATCTGGAGATTGAGATCCAGACTGTGGCAGGGATACCACAAACTATATGAGCCACAGCCTGGGCAAGAACTCATCCTTTTATCTATGCAGTATGAACAGAAGGACAGAACGAACACCCCTGCTCGAGGCAAAAGCAAAGACTGACGCAGTGCTCACTCACTCAACAGAAATGACTCCATCTTCTGAGCTGATGACTTACAGGGTCCCTGTGCAATGACAAAGTGGCAGTAGCACTGATCGTCACCTACATTTTCCTCAGAACCTGAGCAGCGCTTTGGTTTCATGACTACATGAGCAAAATCCTCCATGGATCCTTACATGTTATCTGTGTGAGGAAAATGTTCCATGTTTTAGGTGAAAGGCTTAAACCCTCCTGATGAGCGGACCACAAACCGGAAGAAGACTTGCTTTGTCAGTCTCCAGGTTCGACCTATGGAATTGATGAAGAGGAGCTTCAGTATGGGCCATCCTCAGTTACCTGCAAACTCTACAGGCCTTCAGACTGCAGATCTTCAGGAATTGTTTTGGAACCTAATATTATGTAACAGCAACCAGAGTTTCTGGCACCAAGGTGCTTGTGACCTACTCGGAAGCAAGTTATGAGAGTGTCAGGAAAACCTATCCACCTTCTTGGAGACACATGGTTTGTCCTGATGGCTTATTTCTCCAGCTGTGCTGCCCAAAAGACGATGATGGTTGGCCTTTCCAACCTCCAGCCCTCCTCATTTAAGAGAAGGCAACTGATGAAGTAAACAATCAAACAATAATGTGAATAAATATTCACCTTCTTGTGAGGGCACAACTGAAGGGACAGGTATTTTTCACAGCCACCAGAAAGCTCAGTAGCTTTTTTCAAGTACATTAGGTATATTTTCAAGCCTGACTTACGCAGAATGTCACTTATTAGTGCTGTTCAGGATTGCTACATGAAAAAACTGTACCACATTCACCATTTACAATAAAAGCAGAGCTAAGAGAGAAAGAAAAGCTAGAGAGACCAATTGCCGCAGTTTATTTTGAAGGTGATGTCAAGGCAAACAGAGTTATTTGTTTCAATGAATTTTATTTCATTTTGTACTATACAAGTGGGATCTGAATCCCCAAACTTCCCACCATCAAATAATGGAGAAGCACCACTACACAAGAGGAAGGCGGAATTTTGAAGCCGGAAGACAGACTGGACCAAGCCGTTTCTCCCTATGTGGTCAGAAATTCTTCCTCCTTCACACAATGTGCTTCCCAAACCAGCAGGTTTACCCCAGGAATAAGAGAGACAAAGCTAGCTCTAAACATTCCCTCTGCCTCCTCCTCTCCCCAACAAAAGAGGCTGCTCAATGCCAGCAGTGGAATGGTTAAAGACAGGGAGCACATCAGGTTTTCAGTCTCTCAACCAGCCTACTAGATTAAGAAGTAACGTGGTTACTCCCTCTCTCCTGAAAAAGATTCAGGAAAATGAATGACCTAAAATGCTGAAGACTTACCTCCTTTCCTTCCCCCATCCCATAGCCTTGTTCTCTAAGCAGAGAGCAGGCAATGAACTCTGAGGAGGTTGAAGGAAAGCCAAGGAAAATCAGGGGCTACCTGAATCCCTAGGAATCTGGTGGCTACCCTGGTGCCCTCATTCATTCCCTTTGAGGTTCAGAGACCTGTTTGGAATAGTACACAGAGAGGGCCTCCCTTAAGGACTCAGAAGGAACCAGGGATACAGAACACACGGGAACCACCGTGAGGGTACACACCATTCCAGGGATGGCCCAAACCACAAACAGGGCAAGACTTCCCCTCAGCCAAGGCCCCAAGGCTGGGGGAACTGGAACAAGGCCCTGGCAGGGGGAAGAGAGCTCCTGCAACAGTACTGAGGTCTCATGTGAATTTACTTCTTCTTCCTCTCCTGGGAACAGCGAGGGCAGAACCTGTTGAAAGGGAAGTACAAAGCCAACATTGAGGGCATAACATAAGCCTCAAGTACACGGTCCCAAAAAACCTTTTCCAAGGTCCCTGACAAAGCCTTAATTCAAATTTCCCTTTTAATTATATCTTCTAAGTGTGTATATATAGTACTTTCCCTCCTGACACCCAGGACCTACCCTTTCCAAAGGCCAGTGGGCCCCCCACGTTGCTTCACTCACCATTTTCCTCTTGGTTTTGTTGTCAGACCCACGCAGGCAAAATGAAACCATTCAATGGAACACTGTTGGGATGAAGAGCAGCCAGTTAAAGAGTGGTTTTCTTTTGAAATTGTTGCTCTTGGGCTACCAGAGTTTCCCAGCATTTGACCACAAACTCCTAAATCCCTAGGAATGATCAAGGATTGAATATTCACACCCAATCTACACACTGTTAGCAAGGAGAGCTCCCCTTCTCCCTTGCCAAGTTCAGGAGCAAGAAAACATTTTAAAGAAAACCCTGAAGAAAGAGGCACTTCAGAGGTCATGGCCAGCCACACCTCTGCCCTTCCCAACTCCCTGAGGTAAGCCTTCCCCTTGTCACTGCCTGCTGTATGAGGCCCCACCCAAGCAGGACAAGACTTTCCATGCAAGACTCATCTCCACTGTTTCCCCTCATTTCCATCGTGTGCAGGCTCTTACATCTGGGTTGTCGCAGCCAATCATCTCCCCATAGGAGACCTGGTGGCACAGGCAGTAAGTGGGCTCATTGGGGTCCACAGGCATATCTAGTACATCCGAAGGGTGCACATTTCCAAAGGTGACTGAAGGCATCCCATACTCTGTGCTACTGCAGGACAGGAATAAAGTAGGTCAGCAAAGTAACTGGCTTTGAATCTCTTCATGAGTCCTAAGACAATGCCCTTGCTTGCCAGAGACAGATACTTCTCTTATTTAAATATACCCAACTCCAGTGGAGTGACCTGCTCTCCCCTTCAACCCACACTCCCCTGAAAGAATAACGAAGTTTCCTTTCTCTTGCTTCCCAAGAACGGACAGAGGACACACCACTCCAGACTGGATGGGGATCAGCCTGGCTAGGCCTGCCTTGGTCTGATTTCTAGTGCTGCCTCTCATTCCCTCAAGTCTCCTAAACACTTACGTGCGAACCAGCTTCAATTTCTTTTGGGCAGTTTTAGGTGCTTCCTCATCAGAGTTCTTCCCTTTAGAGCGAGCGCGGGCAGCCTTTTTCTCTTTCTGGGCTCGGCCCTCTGGTAAGAAGAGAAAAAGGTGTTGCATCTATCACCCCACCAAAACAGACACCTGACAGTAATAACCTCTCCAGCACTAAAATATACTCCTAATTTGGAATGTATATTGGCTTTAGGCCATGCACCCCATCTTAATTTATCTAGCAGCCTTGAATATGCTCACACAAGAAGAGCCCAGGTCACCATCTTTTTACCTGTCTTTCAGATTCCAGCGCAACAGTCTTTGATCTGCACCACTCCAGTGCCTGCCTTCATCCCCACCACTTCCATAGTCACTTGGCTGCCTCCTGAATCAATCTGCAGCCCAGTGGTGGTACTCACTCTTCTTGCCCTTGCTGGAAGAACTGTCATAGTCACTCGACTCTATCTGCTTCTCCTTCAGGTCTGCTTCAAAGCGAGCAAGGTCTGTGTCCAGCCGCCGGATGTGCTTATCGACCTGCAAAGACAGCAGTGACCAGGAGTTACCACAGGACAGATCCCAGGAGGGCAAAGAGGGGACAAAGAGGCAGGGGGCTTGCACTAAAAGGCTGAGAAGCAAGAGTGGGCACCGCCTAAAAATGAGAGATCGGGGCCTTCAGAGATGGGTGGCTTTAGTTCTAGTTTCGCATGATAAGCACAAGACACTTCCCTTCATACCATCTCATAGGTCTGCATAGCCAGCTGAACCTTGTCATCCCCAAATTCCTTGCACTTTCCATAGGCCTCCTGGATTTGCTTGAGAAGCCCCAGTTTTTCCTCTGACGACAAAGTCCGTGCATTGCTGATATACTCTGTGGCCAACTTATCGATCTCTGACTTGAGGTCTGAAACGAGCATACCATTAAATACACCAACACCACACACACTACAGAGCCCTCTGTGAGGAGAGACTGAATGATGGGAGCAGCTCCAGGCCTCCTCCCCTGCCTGGAGATCCCCATGATAAAGGCAAAGCAAAGCAAAGCTGGTCAAGCTACACACTCCTTGCCTTGGCAACAAAACCATCTCTAATCCTTACCTTCTGTCCTCTGATCCAGATCTCGCATGAGCTGGAAGTTTCTCTGTAATTCAAATGGTAGGTTCTCAATACCTGCAGAGAAAGCAGAATACATGGAGAAATCAGGTTCTTGTCCATGATGCCAAGGCAAGAACAAAGCTAACCAATAACACTCTGTCCACTCTGGTGCATATCAGCGTGCTTCCATTCATAGCCAGATCCAGAGCAGACAGACTAGAAAAATGTGATATATTTAATTCAGAAGCATAGTTCCAGAACACAAATTAGTTAGCAAAAGACTACTGCCATGCAGAAAGGTCCACACTAAGAAGGCAGAAACCCAGAATCTATGAGTGTTAGTCATTATAATATAACGTCTCCATCCAAAAACTCCACTCAGTAATGAAAAAACAGCACAACAGCTGGTAAATAAAGCCATTTAGTTATTTCTACACAAGGCTGTAAAAATTAAAGTTGATCAAATGGTAATTCACTGAAAAGTGAGCCTGCTTAATGCATCCATTTAACATATAGGGCACAGCAGACATTTTGGGAAGACCAAAGATCAAGTTTGAGATGGGATGCAGAGCAGAGAGCAGTCTTAACCCCTGTGACTTGTGACTTCTTGTACCTTCTGCACTGTCATCTCAGCGTGATCTGTCCAACATCTGGAAGGATGCCACACATCATGAATAATAAACGTTTGTAGGGCTCTGAATGAGCAGTGTGAAGTTGATAGTCAATTAATTTTCAATGCACTATGCTACTCACCCCCTAGGCATCACCAGATGCTCAACTGGCAAAGCTGATAAAAACAATTCTCATTTTTCCATGCCTGTCTAATCAAAATGAGATCTAGTGTCACTGCATTAACCTGAAGTCTAAGCTTGATTACTGTCACCTTTATACCTAATTAAAAAAAAAAAAAAAAAAAATCTCTTGCAGGTTTAAAAAAAATATGGTGGGAAAAGTTCTTCACAAACACAACATAAGCATGTCTGAGCTTCCTGAACTCGCTCTCCAACTCACAGGGAGTGCAACTGAAGGTGTGTCTGGCCATCACCAAAGCTGTCCAACATATCAGTCCAGGCAGCATTCTCTATTTTCACTGCACACATTTCTACAGCAATGAATGCTTTTCCACTTCCCTGAAGAGCAACCAGTTGACAGGGAAGGTTCTGTATGCAAGAGGAAGGTTTTAACATGTTTTAACAAGTACTACATAACAGGATGTGAAATCAATTCCTATAAGAAGTAAAACCAACTGTGGGCCTTGCTGAGCACACAAGTTGTTCCTTTAACTTACTTTTTTGCCCAAACAGCATAATAATAAGTTACATACAGAATCCTTAGGAGCAATCAAGATGCTGCTTCAACAGATTTCTGTTGCCATTTCTGATTTAGTTACCTGAAAAATGCTCAGATAGTAGGTGTCCTTACGTAGTACCCTGATACATAATCCACAGCACATACACATCACCTCTCTGCATTCAAGGACGGTTAACAGTGCAAATTCAAATACTGAAAAATCACTAAGCGGCAAAATTAAGGATGTGTTGGCACATCCTGAATTTGATACATCCATGTTTGTTCAGCATGACAGACTTCAAGGTTTAAGCAGCTGACTACCAGATTACATCCCTACAGATCGAAAAAGCACCTCAGAACACGACGGGGACACAATGCTGAAAATTATTATTGCTTATAGAGGGAGCTTATGGCAGGGATGAAATCCAGCTTGGGAATCTCGAGACCATGCCTTTTTCCTTCCTGCAATCCCCAGCCTCATCAACTCTAAACCTTTCAATTTATACAGCAAATGAAACAAGAGTCATACTGCAGCACACTGCTTTTCATTGCTCTCCAAAGCACCTGCTGCAGAAGACAAGACAGGTATCCTCTAGAGAAAAACAGTATCTGTTCCTGCACTGCACACAATATGTCAAATCTATATTGAGTGTATTAATCCTGGAAGATCATAGCTTCTAAATTCTGGACTTTGTGGTTTTTAGAAAAGATTAATGTAATTTCTGTTTCTCTTCTGAAAAGGACAGATGGTAAAAGCACAAATTCCACCAGGCACTGTCCGTTTTCCCTCAGCAGGGCTAGAAATCTTTCAATAGAGCAAGCACCTGAGCCACCACAAAAACCAGTAGAATGCTACTCTGCGGGCAGAACAACCCCACACGAGGTTACAGTCACATTTCACAGCAACGTTCTCACACCAGGAGAAACTCAAGCAGGAGTTTGTTTCTGCTACAGAACCTGAAAGGAACTGTGCTCTAGTTTTTACAGCTGTCACTGTAAAAATCTGCTACCGCCACAAACGTCAGCACACACCCTCGTTTGGTCTGCATCTGCCTTTTGCCTCTATGTGCCCGGCCACGTCTGTTCAGCCTGTGCTCCCTACCCTTGAGAGCCCCTCTCTCCCCAGCGCCTGCTGCCCTCAGTGCCGGCCCAGTGGCTCTCCTGCCTCATTTCCTGCCTCCAGGTGTGCAGAGCCCTCTGCTCCCGGCGGCTCTCGGAGCGTGGGGAGAGCTGTCACCTGGCTCTGCTGAGCAAATGCTCAGCACAGGCACCATCGGCAGATCATTTACCAGTTAAGCACTTCCGTGCTGTGATCTTCCAGAAGCTCATTAGCTGGGCAGGCTTCCACTGGGGCTGATGAGACAAACCTCTGTCAGTCGAATTCCTTCCCTGCTAAAACCAGCAAAATGATTTCCTAAAACCGAAGCAAAATATTTCACTCTGCAAATCTATTATTGGACAAATGTTCTGACACTGCTTCGTCAATAAACTGGGAGAAAATGAAACAAGTGACAGTACAGTGACTTTATAATCAGAACTGCTAAAAAGATACTTTATCTGTTCAATTGAAAGTGGAAGGAAGCTGAGCACACCATTATAAATTATGATCCAGAGAGAGTCTGGCAATAACAAAAAGTGTAACAAGATAAAGCTGCAGCTAAGCAAGCTATAACTGTGCAAACTATTTCTATGGTACATAACTTAATCTAACTATGGGCATGTTTTCTACTATCTACATCTTAACTCCAAAGCTCTTGCATAGCCTTAAACAGAGGCGATTCTCTGCATCACAGAATTTATCACAGGGGCCAGAACATTTGCTGAAATTGCTTGACCTGTGCTGTGCTGGCTATCAGACATCACCACCCTCTAAGTCCCATTACAAAATAAAATCTAGATTTGAGTCTCCATTTCCTCATTCCTACCACCACCCTTTTCCTCACTATTTCTAAAAAATACTAAATTTATGTAATTTAATTTCCTCTTTTCTCCTTTTCTTTTTCTCTACAATTAATTTTGCTTTAATCTTAATAAGATTCACCTGAAATTATCATGACTAAATACTATATATCATAAAATACCTACGTAATTATCAGATTATGAAACTGATAATTGTAAAGAAAAAAACCCTAGAGGCATCTTTGATCAGTAGAGAAGAGTGATGATACGCAACAATGGACAAAATAATAAGGAAAAGCAACGGCCTCTTTCCACACAAATGGCACAGTAGTAAGGGAGGAAGAGGAGGATGGTGAAAACGTACAGGCAAGAAAGTGCTAGCAAGGCCAACAGCTTGGCCCAAAGTATGGGCTGGCATTAATGCAACTGTGTCACAGAAACCAGAATGGGTAAGGCTGGAAGGGACCAGAGTGGATCATCTGATCCAACCACCCTGCTCAAGCAGTGTCATCCCAGAGCACATGGCACAGGATTGCCTCCAGATAGTTCTGGAATATGTCGAGAGAGGGAGACTCCACAACTTCTGTGGGGAATCTCTTCAAGTGCTTGGTCACCCACACAGTAACAAAATTCTTCCTCACGTTCAGGTGGAACTTCTGTGCATCAGTTTCTGCCCATTGCCTCTTGTCCTAGTGCTTGGCACCGAGAAGAGTCTGTCTCTATCCTCAACACCCTCCCTGCAGATACTGATAGACACTGGTGAGGCCCCTCTCAGACATCTCTTCTGGAGGCTGAACAGGCCCAGCTCCCTCAGCCTTTCCTCATTAGAGAGATGCTCCAGTCCATCAATCATCCTTGTAGCCCTCTGCTGGACCTGTTCCAGGAGCTCCATGTCTCTCTTTACTGAGGAGCCCAGATTTGGACAGAGCACTCCAGATGCACCTCACCACGGCTGAGTAGATGGGGAGAATCCCAACCCTGACCTGCTGGCAGTGCTTTTCCTAATGGAGCCATCGCACAGATCCACACAGAAGTCTTGTGCAGCCCTACTGATTCCTCTTATGGTACAATTACCCTCAAAACCACTGGTGCAGGTCTCTCAATGAGTTTTTCTCACCTCTTCCTTTTCTGACCTTGTTTTCATTTCTGATCACAAACTAAATTCTCTCTACCTACCTTTGTCTCTCCTCAAGTGTCATCCCTTCACTACCCCCATTCTTCTTTTGTCTCTTTCATTCTCCTCTTTTGTTGCCATTCCTTCCCTCATTCATTCTTCCACAGGCATCCATAACCATGCTGTCTTCTCCCTTAAGAACCACACACTCTCTCTCCAAAAGTCAGAACCCAACACCATTCTTTTTCCTCTCCAATAATTATTATTTTATTTACTTCTTTTTAGAAACACACGTGGGATGTCAGGTGCAGGCAACTCATATTTAAACTTCAGCTACTTAACTCAGATGTTAACTGTGACATACAAATGGAGAGAGCAAGCCTACACAGCCTGAGAACTTCAGTTGTGCTTCAATCCTCTGCAGCATGTCTGTACTGTGCCAAACAAAGGATTTGCTCTGTCCAAAGCCCTACACACAGATCAATAGCACCGAGGACCATACAAACAGTGTTTTTCCCGAGACATCTGTTCACCCACCACATTTAGGCCCATGTTTAAATTTTATTAAAAAATGGGAAAATACATTTTGAAACATAACCACAGTTACTTTATTGAACAGTATAGATTTCAGCAAACACTTTAGACACCACATTGCTGACGACAATTTAAAAATTCCTGCTTGTTCCACAATGAGAGGGAAAATCCTTTGCCCGCCCAAGACAGGAAACTGGCTGGGATCATGTTGGGAAAGCACATCAGACTTTTCAGCACTCCGTGATTCTCATACTTTTGTAGCACTTGAAGTACGCTGAAAGGCAACTGGCTTGCAGCAATCTTCAGGAGGTTCCTTGCTCCCTCGTTAGGGGGCAGGATATCTTTTATATCCCTTCTTTCACAGTGCATAACCCTTTAAAATGACTGCTTCTACCCTGTCCTGCATTCTCAAGTAATCAATCACCTTCCTACGCAGTTTATTGAAATTAGTGCTTGAGCACAATATATCTCTTTTCCTCTATTCAGAGATGGCTCAGCCCTGCTGCAATTAAAAAATCCTCACCTGTACTATTATCCTCACAACTCCTTGGAAAGGGACAATACTACCTACAGTTTCACAAAGAGGGTGCTTAGGTGCATGTTAAGACTGATTTAGCCACAGCCACTCAGGAATTCTGTGGCCACATCATATATCCAAAGCTCTGGGCCAGTGCACTGTACACCAGTGCACCCAAGAACATCTACATCAGGCACAGTCCAAAGAAATGGGTATCAGTCAGCAGTGACAGTCAGCTACGGAAACCCAATACCTCCCCAAAGTGTGGACCCTTTCCTTGGGGCTCTTTTTGTCTGTCATCTTCTTATTACAGTAGTTCAATGCTACAGCATTCACAGCCAAGATAGCAGGCAATGTTGTTAAGTCTCAGAAAAGGGATCTTTATTGTTAAAGATCAACCTTGATTCAGAAGCTTGGAGGGCTTAGAAGACTGAGACAACAAATGAGACTCACAACACTCCTGGCATTTCCAGCCTGCCACAGACCTCCAAAGGCAGGGACAACCACCAAAGAGATCACAGGGCTGTTTGCCAAAACAATGACATCAGATTTGCAGTTGGGTAAGTGAAGAAGTACAGAGAAAAAACAGCATGCTTTGCCATGTAAAGCCATCTTGTATCAGCTCCAATAAAAATATCAGCCAACAACAGAATCAATTCTAAATGAATTGGTCATTAAATGTATCAGCTCAGTGTGGGCTGTGCCAGTAGCTTTCACACAGAAACAAATGATGCCTATGAATCACCAAATTTTCTCCCTTGCACGAAATCTTCTGTAATTTTCCATAGATCATATGTAGTGCATCACAGGTGTAACTAATCCAAAGTCTCAGTAAGGTGAAAGGCATCTTTCACTACACTAAAACAGTGTCAAGTATCGAAATGATTTATTAAGAGACTTGCATTTCTGAAGTACGATGTGAGAAACTGTAGAGGCAGGGATGGGGGTATGGCTGCATTCTACACTGGGGAGGGGATAAGAGTAATGAGGGTAGGGAAAGCAAGAGATAAAAGAGCTGCTGGGGAATTTGGAACACAGCCAGGTCTGAGAAGGAATCAAGGGCTTGCCTACAGCAATTTCTGACATCACACCCATGTCCTCTAAGAGCATTAAGCTGACGATATCCATCGCACCCTCATTTGATGAAGCCGTACAGAGGAAAATCCAGACAGATGTAGCTATTCTGAAAGAATAATCCTGTTTTACTAGGTTAGCTAATGTTATCAAGAAATGAAAGGACATTCCCATGTCGATTGTAGGAGAAAGTAGATGAATTCCATGAGGACATGTGCTGCTTCTGTTGCTCTGTGCTTATGCTGACTTAAGTTTTCTAGCACTGACAAGCTCTGAACTGGTGCATCTCCATGTGCCTACTGACATATGCAAATAGAAGGAGCAAAGGAAACCTGATGCTTCCCTAACCAGTGTAAAAAAAGGGGAAAAACCCAAGGTAAATTGACTACATAGTACCATGTTAATTTACCAGCTGAAGTCTCCTCATCTAAGCCTGTTGTCTCCATCACCCTCTGCACTGAGGCAGGTATGTCCTAGTGCCTGCTCCTGGAACAGGTCCTGACTGGTGGGCTCCAAGGCAACAGAATATAACAGCCATCTCAGCAGCCAGGCTTCTGCCTCTCAAACTCACCAAGGTTATCTGCTACTCCTGCTGCTCATGACTCTCCCAAGCATTTAGGTCTAATTTAGATGAAATGCTGGCTTTAGTTCCTCAGGAATTTGAGGTGAGGGAAGATGGAAAAAATTCTTGTTGTTGAGAAGAGGTACATGCCTTGGTATGTTGCCATAAAAAGATCATTCATGTGTTGTCACTAAGTACACTTATTTTATTCTGGCAACCTAAACAGCGAAGCACTGATGGTAGAAAACACAGGTGGTTGCACAGCAGTTCCCTCTACTATAAGGACAATCCCTACACTCATGGCACGTTCACATATAAACAGAGACTTGTACAAAACTGTTTGGGACTGTTTTCTGAGTATGCAGGCTTCAATGCTGTCTTCACAAAGGAGCTCTACAATCCTCTCGAAACTTCCAAACAAGAAAAAACTCAGGGTTTGCATATCACATTCTGAAAAACCTGTATTAATCACATTATCCCTTTCTCCCCCTCAAAGCCTCCACAACAGTATTTCTAACCCCGTATGAAAGCCAACACTGAGCCAAGCACACTCAAGTTCGAGCAAGTACAAACTCTTCTTGTGAATCTTTATGCACATTCCATCTTTTAATCACAAAACACTGTTTTCTTCCCTCTTCTTCTTCCTCCATTCCTTTCTACATCTCTAACTCCTTTACACCCATAGCTTTTCCCTTCCTAAAGCTGCACTGCTTTACTGCTTGAGGGAAAGCACTTACTTATCTTGCTTTCTTCCCTCAAAACCTGGAATAAAATGACTTAGAAACCAGGAGGAGGACAATATTTGAAGAGGTGGAAATCTTGTTATGCTTAAATTCAGAAAAACACTCAGGAAGAAGAGAACTGGAACTAGACACATTCCTCTTGTCCCCTTCCCTGAATCCTTTGGCTCAGTATAGTCATTGAAGGGATAGTTTCAGCAAGTAGGATGAAGGAACGAAGGTGATCAGAGTAGACGAGATATGGAGTTCCTCTGTCAAGATGTTCAGCACACAAGGAATGTGCATATTTTTCTACTGCCAAAACATCTGCCATGAGCATAACACATTTCAGACAGATCTGCTTTGTAATTAACAGCTTAGAGCAAAAGCAAAGGCATGCCTAATCCTAGGTCTAAATCCAGTTTCACATTACAGCAAGGACTTGAAAGCCACTGAAATACCTGACCCAAGAAGCTGTCAGACACCTTTTACTAAGAGAACTGTTCTTAACTTGGTTATTCCATAAAAAAAAACCATGGAAAAGAACTTCAGATGTCTAAAGTAGAGGGCTCAAGATATATGAACTGAAGCAACTGGGATTGTATGTCTAGCTTTGTCATACTGCTCATACATTTTAATATACAGTTTTTAATTACCTAATCACGAGGTTTCATACAAGGTGTTTCTTATTCCCAGTGACTGAGAACTGATTCAAAGTTTTATTTTATTTTCTTTGTTCAATACAGAGTCACACACTAAGACCCAGAGCCCAGTCTGAAAACTGACTTTGTAATCAGCTTTTCAAGGTGTTCACTGCTGTGACACTAAAATGTTTTCACTGTGCTGCAGTGGAGTAGTCCACCTTCCCTTACCAAGAGAATGACGGCTAAGAGATTTCATTGAGGCCAAGAGATTAAGGCCAAGAAGGCCAGCTAATTACAGGCTTCCCTCTTGAAATGTGTAAAAATGCTACTTAGCCTGACTTCAGAATTATGTGTTCAAGGCAGACTTCAGCTGCAGCTATGAGCATTTTGCACATCTGCTCCTCTGACTAAAAATCTCCACTCATAATCTGAGGGAAGCACAATCCAAGCAAGGAAAACCTGTAAAAAGTGGGATTCACAACATAAATAAAAACATCAAACTCACTTTGTCAGTGGTATTCAACTGCTTCAAACAGGAGGCCACCTTTTTTCTTCCTACAATCTTCACTTAATTCCTTACACACCTTCCTTTATTCAAAGATATGAAGAGGTCCTACAAACAACTGCCCTCTTTCATCACACACTCCTCATTCATTCCCTGAGCAGATCCAGACAGAAAACCATATGAAAGAGAATCTCTGTGGGAGGAAAAAAGAAATTCAGTTGAAAACTGTATCTGCAATAGCACTATAATACTAAAAGAATTCTTTTCCAAAGAAATGAAGATGTAAATTTAGAATTAGACATTTTTTATAAGAGATGACCAAAGGTTCTGGACAATTTATTTCTACAAAATTTCAGAAGGTTTTGAGACATTAGTGAACTACTGTAAAACTGAACTGAATATTTTTAAAACACTGAAATAATGTGGGGGGGAAAGGGATGTAGCAAGTAGGAAACTGAATGCTGTCAATAAGTTAGTACCAAGAAGAAGGCTCGTGTCTAAAATACTGTATGCATTTTCACAGAGTCAGAAGTTCAGGCAGAACACCAAAAGATGAGAGCAGGCTTACGGAAGAACAATATGGGTAATTAGAAATATATGCTATTATCTATCAGCAGCCTACCTTACTGAAGACTGTGATGGGTGCTCTTTGACTGTATTACAATTCATATATGTTTTTCTGAAAGAAATCTAGAATAAGCACAGCTATGATTAGCTAATAACAGGAAGTAATACTGCGCCAGGCAAAACTGGAAAAGGGCTTAAGAGCTCTAACAGTAAGCATAAAAGGCTAAACGATCCCAGCGAAAAGTGTTTTGTTCTTCCTAAAATCTTTGTAACCAGATACTTTTAAGGACTTCCAGATTGTGTACATCACTTTCACTTTTTTAAAAGCAAGATACCTCAACTGACACTGACACCACCACATTAATATTCACCTTCAACAGAACAATTCTCTAGCTCAATTGCAGGACCACAAATTTCAGCTGAGAAAGAAAATAAGAGTTTGTCATTTCCTCTGCATGCCTGTTCTAGAGAGAAAGAGGAGTTCCCAGGGGGTTGGTTGATTTTAGTTGACAGTGATGACATGATCCAGAAGTGTTTCACTTTGGCAGGGGCATTTTCCAGCCACCAACCTTCCTTCCTCTCCAGCTGGGTACCTACCATACCACTACACACTTAGTGCTGCATCCTGCTCATCTCTGCCTACCAACTAAAAATCCCAGCCTTTTACTCCTTTATCTTTGCTCTGCAGCTCTTACCCAAAATACATCTCTGCCCTCCCAGGAGGAAAACCCTACAACCTTCCCTACGCACTTACTCCTTGTCCATCTGCTTCCTTCTCCTCTTTCCCAGCCCTTGTCCTCCCAACTGAGAAGCCTTAGTCAACTGCAGCCTTCTACACAACAGAATGAGAACTGCACAAGAACATAAATCTTTGCTTCTCTCTAACAACCTACCTCCTCATCCAACTCTACTTCCTGGCTTTTGCATCCTCCTTCCTGGCAAGTCCTAAATCCTTGCCTATTCAATTGCAGCTTCTTTTCATCTTTCACTAAAATTCATTGTATTTTTTTTGAACACTCTTATAGAGATTTCCTTTCCTAATGACAAAAGGAGCACTGAAGACACACGGAATGAGACCCTCTGTCTCCACATCAACATCTTATAATTTCTGTGCTGGCAGAAACCCGGTGTAGCAAAATTTCTGAAGAGCCAAGCTCAGTTTTTTCCATGCATATGAAAACAGACAAGGAGAGATTTAACTGGCCAGGTAGAGTGAAGCGAAAGACATACTACCAGAACTACCATGCTTTAAACACACCATCTCATGAACATCCTCCCTGTCTCTAGTGCCAACACTAGACCAGCAGTAAAACACGAGAACAGCATTCCTCAAAACACAGGTTATTGAATCTTAAATCATTAGAAAGTTCACTGAGAAACAACTCCTCTGATGGATCTGCTCGACTATTTTAAGAACACGTGGGTAAAACATGCACTGAAAGTCTCATCCCCAAAGGGCAGAGTTTGACAAAGTTGTAAGGACATTAAGGCAAGATGGTAAAATAGGAGGTACCATAGGAGGGCTCCGATAGTGTTACTAACTTCATTAACATTTACAGAGCCCCTCTTCGACCGAATAAACAGGGCTGTATTTGTAAATTGACAGTGTAGCAAGCTACTATAACTACACCCCCACAGATGCAAACGTTATCTTTGGCTCGATGTCTGACCCTGGGAAACCACTGACAGTCAAGCTCCCGCTCCCGAGAGGCGACTGGAACAGCATCGGTCTCCCTTCTCCGGGGCCAAACCAGACGCGGGGCGGCGGTGTCAGGGCTTCCGCAACAGCTGCAGCCGAGCCCTGCCACACGGACGGGGCCTCTCCGCACGGCCCGAGGACCGAACGCCCGACAGCCGGGCCGGGCTGCGCCCGAGGGGCTGGGAGAGCCGGGGGCGCCCTGGGCAGCGCTCGACCCCCGCAGGATCCCGCCCCTCGGCCCGTCCGTACCCCCCGCTCCAGGCCGGCTCAGCCGCGGCCTCGGCCCCGCCCCGGCGGCTCTTACTGTCCAGGTAGTGCTCCAGGTACATTCCCGCCGCCATCTTGGGCCTCACACAGCGGCGCTTCCGGCGGAAAGCGGACGCGCGCATCCCCCGGAAGCGGCTCTGCCCGGCTGCGAAGCCACTTCCGCCCG
>VZRN01001940.1:0-23345 GCA_013397935.1 Dasyornis broadbenti
AACAAATTACCTGGGGCACACCTACATGGAATGTCTCTGGAAATATGTCCGATATGTGTGGGAGGCGCTGGAGCATAAAAGTGGGGAAGGCAGAATTTCCATGGGAATATGGGGTCTGGGAATGTGGGATTTGGGAGAGCAAAATTTGGGATAATGGGAATCCCCATGGGAATTCTATGAATGGATCTCAGTCATCACATTCCCGTGGGAATGGATCCCAGTGCTGTCTCATTCCAATGGGAATTTGTAGATGGATCTCACTGCCATCTCATTCCCATGGAATTCCATGGATGCATCACACCATTATCCCATTCCAGAGCCCCCTGATGTCCATGTGTCCAGAAAAGTGGAACAGAGGATCCTAATGTCCTGCCATGCATACAGATTCTACCCCAGCACCATCGGGATCACCTGGATGAAGGTGGATGAAATCCGGGATCATTCCCAACAGCGACAGCATCTTCCACACCTGGGCCAGGATCGAGGTGCTGCTGTAGGTGCAGGAGNCCCATCCCCCAAGACTCCTGGGGATTCTCCCATGGCCCACCCAGCCCCCCAAACTCCTCATGGGACCCCCTTAACCTCTCACGGGGTTTCCTGGGAGTCCCTCAGTGTTCTCACCCCCCTCCCCAGGACTTTGGGGATCCCCCTGACCTGTCCATGCCCACTCAGGTTTCTTCCACAGCCCCCTCGTGATGGTGGTGGGAAGCTGAGTGCTGGTGACCCCATGCCTGCAGCAGATTCAGCAGTGACAGGAGTCTGGGGGGGCCTGAGGGTGGTCCCTTAGGATTTTGGATCACCTGGGAGTTGTGGAGAGCCCCCCAGGCCCCTCCAGGATCTCCATGAACACACTGACACTGCCCATGCGCAGTGAGAAGGTTCATACCCAGCACGGGGTCCCCAGCTCTGTCCCTGTACCCTCAAAACCTCCTGGGAATGCCCAACCCCACCCTGGGGCACCCCAACCTCCTCTGCTGTCCCAAAAACATCCCTGAAACCTTCCAAAAACCCCCCAGAACTGCAAAACCCCCATACAGATGATACCCCAAACCCTCTCAAAACACCAAAATTCTGACGCGACCTCTCAACACCCCACTGGGACTCCCTTGAGAAGGTTCATACCTGGCACATGGTCCCCATCTCCATCACCAGCAGGGACCCCAAAACAGGCTCGGGACACCCAAATTCCCCCCCAGGATCACCCAACATCCCCTTCAGGGTCCCTGAAAACCCCCTTGGAACCCCCAAAAACCCCATCATGACCCCAAAAACCCCCAGACCCACAAACTCCCCCCAGGAGCCGCTCACAAAGGTTTATACCTGGCATGGGGCCCCCATCACCATAATCGGCATCACCCACGAGCCCCCAAACCATCTCAGGATCACTAAACCCTCCCGGGGCTCTGCTGCCAGAATCAATGGGAGTGGTGTGGCCCTTTTAAGGGGAGTTATAGTGGGGCCCGATTATAGGGGGTTCTTCAAGTGGCGATGGTAGAGGGAACCCCCAAAAAACACCCTGGGGGGCACTCCCCGTTTGCTGCACTCAGGGGAGCCCCGAACGACGATGGGTCCTGGACTGAGCCCCCCACTCAGCCGTGGGTGCAGAGGGAACTGGTGGGGCTGGAACAGGGTTTGGGAGTCCTGGGGTTAACTGGGGGAACTCCATTGGGAACCCCTTTCCCACTGTCCCACCTGCCCTTATTCCCCCTCTCCCACCCCTTTCCCATTGCTCCCCACAACCCTCCGCTCCAACCAGCTCGGTTTGGGGGTGACCCAGCCCTGTCCCATCGTGTCCCAGTCTGGCCCCACTCACCTGAGAGCTCCTGGCCTGCAGGTAGAGGGATGAAGGAAGAGGAGGAGGAGGAGGGATAGAGGAGAAGGAAGAGGGGGAGCAGAGAAAGAGGAGGAGGAGTGGGAGCAGGAAGAGAAGCAGGGACAAGGAGACCACGTGCATTCATCACTATATTTGCAGCCCCTTCGGCCTGGCAACATAGCTTCCCCTGTATCCCGCAGGTGACTGGGGAGAGGGAGCTCACCCCAAATATCCCATTTGTTGCACAGTCCCGGTGCTTCTGCATGAGGCAGAAAGGGCGATTGCCTTTCCTGCCTAAAGCCCATGAGGAGTGGGGCAGCCAGAGCATCCTGTGCAGATACAGGCCTGCAGCTGTGACTCGAGAGGGTTTTGGTTCCTGCCCAGCGCAGCGGGCGCATCTCCTCTGTGAGTGCCCCCTCTTCCCAGGTGCCCATGGATAGTAGGTACGAGGCTCTGCTGCAAGGGGGAGGGAACAGGGTGGGGATGTCTGCCGGCAGCAGAGTGCAGCGGAGAGCAAACAGTCCAGGATATTCTTGGAGTGTGTGGCAGAGAACTTGTGACACAGCTGGTGACTGAGCCAGTGAGGGAAGGCACTGCTGGACCTGCTATTTGTGAAGAGAGAAGGGCAGGTGAGGAATGAGAGGGTTGGAGGCCGCCTTGGGCTGGGTGGTAATGAAAGGATTGTGTTCAATTCCCAGAGAGGGAAGGAGAGGTATTGGGAAAATGTTGAACTGAAAGAAATTGTGAATTCCTTTAGCTTTACCAGACAGCGCTGAGCCCTGTATTCCCCCATTGCAGTGATTAATGGGGGCAAGTGGATATCTTAGCCTTGACAGTAAAGAGAGTGGGCTTGCCAAGAAGATAGCTGCAATGCATTCAAGGGGAAGAAACTGGTTTTAGGAAGCTCTTGACCATCCAAGGAACACTTGAGGCAAGGGATGATCCCCAAACGACCACCAGAGAGCCTCAAGAGACCCCTATTTTAATGCAAATAATTTTGGGGAAGTGATTTAAATATGTTACACAATTTGCGGCAATGCTTAGCCTCTGAGTTTGAGCAACGTAGTGAGTATGTTTAACTTCCATGGATATAAGGTAGGAGGTGCCAAAATAAAGTAATGCCTCGTTTCTGACACTGATCTGGCAGAATTAGAGAGTTTTATTATCCCAATGTTTTTGGTGACAGAGGGGTACGCAGAAGTGCTGCCTGGGAGCACTGTGCCTGGGGAATTTTTTTCTGTTGCTGTGGATGCCATGAAGACTAGGTGCTTGTTTCCAGAAACACATAAAAGTTTTTTTTTTTACCTGGGCTGTTACTAAACCGTGTTCTTCCCTTGCTAGCCATCTAAGACATCTCCTTTTTCACGCATGTGCCTTCCTCCTTGAGACTGCACAGATTGCAAACACTGCACAGCCTAGAGGTAATGTCCATTCCTTTTCTACTGTCTTCATTTCAAAGGGACTGGAAACAAGAATCAAATGATGTCTTTTCCAAAATGCAGCATAGCCATTCCACTCCCTTGTTTCCTTCTTTCAGCTACCTTGTGGATAAGGAATTCTGGCTGGTTATGGAGTACACGGACAGACACACCCTGACGGATGTCATCAGCAAGACTCATGTGTCTGAAGATGAGATGGCTGCCATCAGCTGGGAGGTTGGGGATCCCACCTGTGCTTCCGAGGGGTTGGGCAGGATTGTCTGGGAAACAGGGGCTCAGAACGGAGTGATTTCATGGGCCAAGCTTTGTTTCTGTGTTGCTGCTATGCTGTGGAGAAGCAAGAGCATCTCAAGTGAACTGCCTGCCAGTGTCCCTGCGATCCCTGTGCTCTGTGTTCTTACTCCTGCTGACACATTCTCATTCTCTCTCTTGTATTTGTATTTGCAGTTGTCTGAGTTTTAAAGACAGGCGTCTGCCAAGGAAGGTGAGAACCTCCCTTGGAATAGAGAATACGATGCCCCTTCCCTCCAAATTGTTATGAGTAATGGGACACCGTCCTGTTTCTGTTTTCTCTCTCTCGCAGTGCTTGCAAGGAGCGGTTTTCCTTCACTCCAATCACGTGATGCTCAGTGATGTCAAAAGATGTCACATCCTTCTCAGAACCGATGGCTCTGTCAAGTTGGGTCGGTATATTCTTGGTCTGGTAGAGCACTCTGCCGATGTGGGGTTTAGGGTAGGAGTAGTTTTGGTTGTGTCGGTGGGTGAACCACAAAAGACAAGTAGCACATAGCTAGTAGCAAGTAGAAGGTAGTTGAGTAGCAAGCAGCATGGTGAAGTAGCAGGTAGTGGTTCAGAAACCTGCCATTTTGGCCTTCAGCCATGCTTGACATTTCTCGTGTGCTTTTTGAGCGCTCTTGGAGCTCTGTCTCTGAATTGTCATAATTGCTTTTACTCGCGGGGAATGCATTTGCCGTTATAGGCTTGGAAATTTTCCCTCTGGCTTGAAAAGGATAACAAAGTCTCTTTGGTCACCATCCCTTCCAGTGCCACCAGCACAGAGCTGTTACTGTTGTGGTGGGTGCTTTAATGGAGACTCCTAGGCCTCTTGCCATTGTTATTTCTGCCTGTTTTAGATGGATTCTGCAAGGTGAAATTTGAGTAGCTCCCAGTCTGTGTCTTATGTTTCTAAAGAAAGTCTTGCAAAGGCAGAATGAGCTTCTTCCCTCTGGTTTCTCAGCACGTTAGGCCTCGGTTCCATGTGAAACACATTGGATAATGCTCACCTGATGTCTTGCAAATGACACTGTAATTCCTTGGCCCGAGGAATATCAGGAAGACCTGCTAAGCTCCATGAACACTCCATGTCAGCTGCATGGAAGCGAGCATCCTGGGCTTTGCTGAAGAAACTGGAGCTCAGCTTAGGTTAGATGCTCTTGAGAAGGAAGGAGAAAGGCTGGAATCTTCAAGTCCTTCCAGAGACCCGTGTGCCCAGAGGGACTGAGTTGGACTCGGAGAGCAGCTGGATGTGTCTGCGCATCATGGAAGAAGATTCCTAGACAGCTCAAGCCTCGACATGGAGAGCCTGCCAAAAGCTGCTGTTTGTTGCCTGGCACTTTCTGGGATGGGCACATCATTGATGCATTGACTTGAGGCACTTCTGTTTTCTCTGATTAGACCATGGAAAGTTTTTCTTTTGCCACATAAGGAAAACTGAAATTTGGAGACTGCTGAGAGACAGAGCTGCAGGTGGCTCCTGGCTGCCCAAAGAGGCATTTTCATCCCAATACATTTCTGCATGCATCTTAATGTGTATGTGTTAAATCTGAGATTCCAAATGCTTTTTTTCATCACCTGCAGCATAACTGATGGATTTTCCTTCTTTTCTTGCAATTACCATTGTTTTCAAGAAGAAGACAAAAAGCTTGAATTTTTTTGTTCAATGGAAGCTGTGCTTCAGGGACCAACAAGCACTGCAGATACTCCTTTCATGTAATAATCCTTGGAGATTGTATAGTTAGAGCAAAGTCCCTCTTCCAAAAAGCCTGTCAAGCTGGTGTGAATCCTCAGAGAAGCAAAATGTGCTTTTACTGATGGAGTTCTCACTAAGTAGGTCAGCCAATGAAATCAGCTGCCAAGGCAAGATCTGTTAGATGTTGGAAAAGCTGTGGCCGCATTGGGGTTTGGGTTTTTGTTGGTATAGGAAAGTGTCTGGGAGCATGCTGGGGGCAACTGGGATATGCTGAGAGACTGGGAGTCACTGGGATCATACTGGGAGCAACTGGGAACCATGGCAATGGCCTGCACTGGGTGATGTGGGACATCAGAGTGCCCAGGGACCACTGTCACACTGCAGGGCATCATGGAGCCAAGGGGACACTGTGACACTGCGGGCCCCACCCTTCCTGGGAGGTGTTTAAAGAGTCCCTGGGGTGCCCAGTGCAGCAGAGCAGAGCCCCTGGCTCAGGAGGCAGCAGTGACCCAGGACACCCTGGGCAGGTGAGTGGCAGGGGATGCCCATGGAGAAGAGGAAGCCCAAGGCCCAACACCCCATGGGGGGGCACCGCATGAGTGACGGGGCAGGAGCGAGAGGCCAGTGGTGAAAGGAAAATACTCATTTCATGGCACTGCTGGCCTGGGTAGAATTACTGTGGCTCAGAAAGACAGCAGGTGGTGCAAAGGAAGCCAAACCCAGACCAGTGATTTACTAAAAAATGGGTAACGATCTAATATCGGTGCCCAACTGATATGGACAAGACTCTCTAACAAGGTTAGAAAGTGTATGTTTATTCCAATTACGGCCGGGCGCCTGCTAATCACCTCCTAATGTGCAGAGCACCTTTACAAAGCGTTGCAAAGTCTATTTATTCACAAAACTACAGTAGAAATGCATATTCAGAACATTGCCACTTCCCACTCCCGCTTTGTATGATAATTAATAAAAAAAACAATTACACATGTGCAATCAGCCCTTTAAAATGGGTTGGGGGTCATTAAATAGAGACTGGGGTCTGAAAACCTTCCTCTACCTTCCTCTTCCTTCCTCTTCCTCAGCGTTGACCAGTCAACCTTTCTGGGTCATAGCGATTTATCATGATTTATATGGCCTCTGAAAGACCTCCTGTTCCTGCCTTCTTTCATCCTAAATGGGTTTTTCTAATTAAATAATCAATGATTGTCTTCTACTCCAGCTATGCAAATAAAAATGGCAACTAACTAATTACTTAATTTTTCAAAGTCATTTCTAAGCTCCACTCCTTAGCTAACTATTAACTTTCTTAATCATCTTCAGCTGGGCTTGCTAGCCTGCTGCGTCTATTTTAACTAATTTCATCAAGTTAGTTTTCCTACTAAAATCCCAATATCACAAAGTTTTAAACTCTGTGTTTCACCAGTGGTGAAAGAGCAAACAAGGCTGGGCTGTGTGCTTGAGAGAGGATGAGGGTGATGAGGAAAGAGGACTCCCTGTCCATGCCTTCCTGGAGGGTCCTTCCACAAAATCTTTGAACTTGCCTGCAAGTGCCTGAGCTCTTGGTGCCCATGGCCATGGCAGTCATCTGCACCAGTGAGGTCTGTGAGGAGACAGGTTGTCCTCGTGGCACTGGGGCTGTGTCCCTGCAGCCCTGGGGACGCTGGACACTGTTACACTGCAGTCCTTCTCTGGGCATTGCACATTACACACCAGACTGCCTCTAGATAGAGCCCTGGGTTCTGGGAGGGACAGGATCTCCCATTCCAGGGACCGGGATTCAGGCTTTGGCCCTTCTGCTTCATCAAACAAAGGGTTTGCTCAGCACCAGAGCCACCTGCCCAGTGACTCTGCTACCTGCAACCACAGCCTCCAATTACTGGCTCTAATGAGGCCCTGGGGAGGCTTCATCTGAAAGGGCTTTCAGTGGGACCTCCTAATGCTCCAGGACACTTGGAGTTTTTCTTCTGACTTGGATTTCTTGACAGACTGCTTCTATCTCCTCTCAGGATCTGAAGATCGTGGACTCAGAACACCAAATACACTACAGGGCTCATTAAAATGAAGAAAGGCCTAATGAGTCATTACCTTCCCATCCCCTTTGTCAAGTCTTCAAGACTAGTGCAGATAATTAGAGAGGTTTGAGGATTGGAGATAAAGATTCCAATGACTACTTTGAAGAGGTGTTAACAGCATTGTGCAACTGACACAAATCCAGGGTGACCTAAGGAGATCACAACCAATGGAAAAACAGTCCCTCATAGCCCAGCACAGGATGGACAACTCTGTCCATCACCTCCACCACCCAGCCCTTTTACTCAGTGGCCACCTGAGACCTGCCTCCTTTCTGTGACAGGAAACTTCTCCACTGAATTCTGTAGTTATGTTACAGCTGCTTTGCACCAACTTCCACCTCCTTTCACCCTAGATCTGGCTGCAAATAGGCATGGAAGGGTTTCTGCTAATTATACAAAAAATCTTAATTAAAAGTAATACCAACAAAAATGCTTTCCCCTCCAAAAAAACCCCAAACCAAAACCAACAACAACAAAATAAACAAGTAAAAAACCACAAACCACCCCCACCCCCCAAACTCTAGAAATGAAACGTGACAAACAATAAACCACAACAAATGGCTCCCACATCCTCCACAGGGTCTGCAGACGGTGCCTGCTTAGGTGGAGCCTCTTGGAACCAAGAAGACCATTGTGACACAATAGAATCTCACGGAACCAAGGCTCCAATGTGAAAAAGCAGGGCCTCATGGAATCCAGGAGATCACTGTGATGTAATCAAAACTCATGGAGCCAAATGTCCCTTGTGATGTGGAAGGGCCAAATGGAACCCAGGAGACCAGAGTGAGGTTAGGGAAGGCAATGACACCAAGGCTCCAGTGTGACACAGTGGGGTCTTATGGAGCTCAGGAGACCATAGTGAGGTATTAGAACCTCATGGAACCAAGGCTCTGATGTGATACAGCTGGGCCTCGTGGAAGAAGATGGCCATTGTCAGTCAATGGAACTCATGGAACCACAGCTCAAATACAAAAAGGCTTGCCTCGTGGAACCCAAGAGACCACAGCAAGGGTATGGAATCTTATAGAACCGCAGCTCCAATGTGTCACAGTGGAGCCTCATGGAACACAGGAGACCATAGTGACATTATTAAACCCAGTGGAACCTCATGGAACCCTAGTGAGATTATAGAACCTTATGGAATTGCAGCTCCAATGTATCACAGCGGGGCCTCATGGAACCCGGGAGAGCATTGTGAGGCTGTGGAACATTATGGCACCAGGGTTCCACTGTGACCTGATGGAACCCCATGGAAGCAAGGGACCATTGCGACCCTACAGAATCAATGGCTGCAGGTGGATTTTCTGCTCCATCCTGGGATGCAAGTGGGCAATAAGGCCTGAGGCAGCCTCCCAAGTGTCTGGCTGTATCATGGGTGTGGGGGAAATTGGGGGGGACCCCCTGCAGCCCTGGCCCTGCTGCTTCTCCCACCTGGGCATGAAGCTCCTGGGACATGGCGAGGGGTCCTGATGTTTCCCATTATCCCTTTTCCCCCACCCATGCAGAAGTTTCGGGGCACTTGGAAGCCATGCTGGGGGTGAAGTTGGGCTGGCTTGGGGAAGGGGCTGGGACAATTTGGGTGGCTTATTGGGGTGTCCTGGTGTCCCCCCTGCTCCAAATCTCACCTGCCCTCCCCAGTCCCTCCTGTGCCCCCCAAAGCCTGCGGCAGAGTGCAAGGGACCCTCCCGATTGCTGCTGGCCTGGGTCTCCCCTCAGCATTGCAGCACGGCAGCTGCCAAAGGGGGTGGGGCTAGCGGCCTATCCGGAGGCGGCAGGGAGGAGAGGGGCGGGATGGGGCAGTGGTGCATGAGTGGCCTGAGAGCGGGGTGGGCTTGGCGCAGGGCCCAAGTAGGGTCTGGGAGCGAAGAGGGGGGCCGGCTGTACTGAAGCGCTAAAGTGCTAATGATGCCAATGAAACCTGCACACTTCAGGAGTCACCGGGGGTTTCCACACTGAGAACGTGGCAAGGACAGGCACAGGTGTGGGGGGCTGATCAAGACATGGGGACAGAAGAGGTGATGGCACTGTCTGCACAGTGTCCCTGCGGCCTCTCCTCCAGACGATAAGGGGGCAGGAGCTCCTCCCCTCACTGTTACCTATCTCTGTCCTTGAGGAAAGAGGGTTCAGGCTGGTGAACGGCAACAAAGTGTATGAGGGAAGAGTGGAGTTCCAGGTCCTGGGCACTCAGGGAACCCTCTGTGCCTCCCAGTGGGGCCTCTCAGATGCCCACATTCTCTGTGGCCACCTCAAGTGCTGGTTTGCCAAGTTAATTCCTGAATTTTGGGAGGGAAACCAGACCTCTCTGGAGGGACTTGTTCCACTGGGATGGGACTGAAGCCCACCCAGAGCAGTGCCCTGTGAGTGCCCTGGGGGCCTCACCCTTCTCCCATGGGAATGCTGCTGCTGTCCTCTGCTCGAACTCCAGCGCACCTGCAGGGGCTGCCCAAGAGCCCCCAGCAGCAGCAGGAGCAGCAGCCAGGGGCTCCCCAGTGCTCCCCAGGGTGGTGATGTCCCTGATGTACCCAGGCACCGCTGTGTCCAGGTCCCAGCCTGGACAGAGCCTGTTAGTGTGTGCCCATGGGTCTGTGCTGCAGGAGATACCCGCAGTATTTGTGACCTGCAGACCAGAGCAGCTGGAGAGGGAACAGGATGGAGCCACTTGTGTTGTCCATGGTGGCATGGGGGAGATCCTGCAGGTGTGTGGTGGCTGTCAAGGTTCCTTTTCCTGTTGGAGCTGCTCTGTATATGGTCAGCTGTGTCCATCTGGGTTTCCTTGCAGATGCTGGGATTTAGCACTTTCGCTCTGGGGATCTCCACCTTGGCTGGTCTGTACCTTGGTGGGCCTCCAGTCGCTGCCCAGCCCAGGCACACACAGGCCTGCAGATACTCTGCGTTGTCCAGGTAGCTCCACATTTTTCTCCTGGAGCACATTCTGTGCCCTGTGCCATGTGAGACAGTCCTGGGTATGTACCTCAGTCACCTGTTTCTTGGTTTGAAAGATAGATGTCTGCTAAGGAAGGCGGGAACCTCCCTTAGAATAGAGAATATGACCCCCTTTCCCTCCGAATTACTATAACTTTGAAATCAAGGGGCTTTCAAGTAAAGATATGGGAAAACGAATAACAGTTCTTTACTAGTATTTATAACTAGGCAAACAAGCAACAACAGTAGCAACAACAAGAAAACCAAAAACCCAGTGGCAGCCTTCTCTGGGCTGCCAAAGCACCCTCACCTTTGGTGCAGTTACGGTCACAGCCAGCAGGGCTGTTGGATCCCAGCTGGGCACGGCAGGTGTGATGATTCCCCTGTGGCTGCAGGGAGTGCTGTGGCGCAAGTACTGTCGCATCTACCCTCACGCAGTAACAGGGGACAGGCTGGATGACAGAACAGACTGCAGCAGGGACCTCAGAACAGCAGCTGGAAAGTCAGGACTGGCTCAGCTGGGGTAGTGAGAAAAAGACAACAGGAGCTCTGCAGCTGTGACAGGAGCCGCAGTGTGTCCGACTGGCATGGAGTGTTGGGCTATAACGTAGAAAAGAACCCTTGGCAGTAGCAGAAAAATGGTGGGGGTTCACCAGGGAACCTCTTCCCTGAATAGCTCACTGGTGATGGCTGGTTCCTGGGTCAGGCTGTGCAGAGATGGGGCGACTCCTGGCAGGGGACGGGGTCATCCTGGTCCCAGGTGCTGGTGCAGCGTGGACTGGTTCTGGACTCCCAAAACAGCAGGGAGGCAGAGAAAAGGAGACATGAAGCCCAGTCACAGTCCAGGAGGAGAAAGAAACGAAAAGAAACAGGCAGACCCGATGTGCAACAGTATCTCTGCTAGAGAGTCCTGTGCTGCCTCCCTGTCCGAATTCCCTGCATGGCCAGAAAGGGTGGTGCTCCCCTTGTCTCCCCCCAAACTCTCGCAGGAGATCCCACTCTGGTTCCCATCTATCATGAGATTCTGGAGCCTGCGGTTGGGGGGGCTGGCAAGGGGGAAGAGTGACCATCCCATACACAAAACAAAATGACCAAGAAAAAAAACAAAGATGGGATGGGATAAAAAGACATTCCCAAGACAGGATGATCTAGTGGCAAATCAGGCTGGAGCTCTGGCCGAAGCTCTTCCCGCATTCCAAGCACTTTTAGGGCCGTTGCCACATGTGGTGTTGCATCAGGTTGGAGGCTGAAGCTATTCCTGCATTCCAAGCACTCACAGTGCCGTTTCCTATGTGATTTATCTAGTGATGGATCATGTGAGACTGGTTGATGAAGTTCTTCCCACATTCCCAACACTTATAGGGCCATTCCCAAGTGTGGATCCTCTTGTGGCCAGTGAGATTGGAGCTCTGACTGAAGCTCTTCCTGTTGCAGCCGGTAGAGTGAGTGCTGCAACCTTCCAGGGTCGTCTTAGCAGCGGAAGCCGCTCAGCAAAGTTGCCACCTATAACACACTACAAGCACACACAGGGTAGTTGATAACGTGGTCGACAGCAGCGAGGAGAGAAGGGTCCACGAGAGAAGTTTATTCCAACCATGCTTGTGAGGGGATGAGGAGAAGAGAGAGAACAAGGAGGAGGTCTAGGATTTTATAGGGGTTGGTGGGGGCGGAGAGAGCATAAGGAGGCCAATGGTCTGGAGGCATAGGGGCAATACATAGGCGGGGTTAGGATACAAGAGCCAACAGGGAAGATCCAAGGGAATGGCAAAGGGACAAGGGATCTGCCTCTCTGACCTGGGGCACAGGCCTCCACATCTTCCCATATTCCAATCACAGGTATGGCCTCTCCCCCGTGAGCACCCAATGGTGGGTGAGAAGGTTGGAGCTGCTGCTGAAGGTCATTCCACATTCCAAGCACTTGTATGGTTTCTCCCCATTGTGAAGCTGCTCAGAGACCACCAGGTCAAAGCTCTGGCTGCAGCTCTGGCTGCCTTCCTGGCACAGGATGAGCCCTTCCTCCTCAGAGGACTCTGGGCTCGGTTTGGAGTCTCTCTTTGCATGGGACTCTGGGACTTTTCCTTCCCATTGGATTCCTGTGCCATGGGGCTGCTCAAAATGGCTTCTTGCATGAGGGTCTGCTGGCGGAATTTGTCCTCCCTGTCTCCGTCCTCAGCTCATTGTCTGGGGGAGAAATCACAAGGAGAGGATGGGATTTGCCTCTGTGCCAGAGGGAAGATGAAGGAGATACCCCCAGTCCATCTCTGGCAGGATGGCATGGGCAGCGGGGTTGTCCTGCAGCCAGGGGCGATGTTGGGCTGGAAGCTGGAGGAGAAGAGAGGTGGAAAGGGGTAGTGACTTCCTCCTTGCCTGCCTGACTGTCCCAGGGCATCTTCCTCTTCCTCGCAGTTTCCATCTGGCCAAGGTTTGGGAATGGGAAATCCTGTTTTGGGGGGGAAAACAAAGAGTGAGTGCATTGGGTTTGGGGTTCGTCCTACCCAAGTCCATCTCTAGATCACCGGGTGTATTGCAGCTGTAAAAACCTCTAAAACACTGTGCTGTTTCGAACTGGCAAGAGAAATGGATCCCACTGAACTGCCCAAGAGAAATTAAGGTGAGAGTTACAATTTACCAAAGAGATTACAAGAAATACAATGATACAGCTTTAACCCACAAAGGCAGAATATAACAAGGCACCCTGGGACAAGAACAGAACAGTTATCACCCTGCTTATCACCACATGCTTATCACCATGTGGTCCCATTGCATGCAAAGCAAAAGGAAAGAAACCAAACCTGTTGGTCAGAGTGGTGGTCACAGTCTTGTCAAAGTGATGGTTGCAGTCTCATCAAAAGTGGTGGCCGCAGTCCTGTTGGAGTTCTGCTCCTCCTCTGGATCTGTTGAGCAGGGCCACAAGTCCCCAGACCCAAAGACTTCATATGCTCAGGTTCAAGTGGGAATGCTAAGTACCTCCTCCAGGGCAGGGAGTTTCACAATGGAATGATGTCATCCTGTGAGTTATGGCATATTTGGGGAGTCCTTGATGGTCACAGTGATTGCAGCTGCTCATTGTGCTGGTGCCATTGAGTCCNTTGTCAAAGTGATGGTTGCAGTCTCATCAAAAGTGGTGGCCGCAGTCCTGTTGGAGTTCTGCTCCTCCTCTGGATCTGTTGAGCAGGGCCACAAGTCCCCAGACCCAAAGACTTCATATGCTCAGGTTCAAGTGGGAATGCTAAGTACCTCCTCCAGGGCAGGGAGTTTCACAATGGAATGATGTCATCCTGTGAGTTATGGCATATTTGGGGAGTCCTTGATGGTCACAGTGATTGCAGCTGCTCATTGTGCTGGTGCCATTGAGTCCATGATGGCCCATTAGCAGAGATGACCCCTCAGGCTGGGTGGGACTGTGCTGGTGCTTTCCCCGGAGGGAGTTATCACAGCTGAGTCATTAGAGTGAAGAAAAAAACCCCACTGCCCTGCCTGGCAGGGTTTGCCTCTTCTTCCTTATCTCATTAAACGCCCAGCTTGTAACCTGAGTGGTCGGGGATGCACTGGGCAGCTCCTGCAAAGGACGCATCATTAAGAGCTCATCAGAAATTACCTAAGGGGGAGTAGAATGCACAGTTTGGTTACACCCCCAGAGTGCTAAACTGACACCCTGCTCCTGTAACCAGGACAGGCTTGCAGTGAAATGACAACATAGGATGTGAGGCAGGGCAGCGTTTCTTTTTCTTCACTCTAATGACTCGGCTGTGATAACTCCCCCCAGGGGAAGCACCAGCACAGTCCTACCCAGCCTGAGGGGTCATCTCTGCTAATGGGCCATCAGGGACTCAATGGCACCAGCACAATGCGCAGCTGCAATGACTGAGACCATCAAGGGTCCCAAAATATTGCATGACTCACAGGATGACATCATTCCATTATGAAACTCCTCACCCTAGGGGAGGTACTGAGCATTGCCACCTGAACCTGAACATTATAAAATCTGTGTTTGGGGATTTAGGATGTCATCACCACTCGGTGGATCAAGAGGAGGACTAGAATTTCCACAGGACTGTGACTATTACTTCAACAGGACTACGGCCGTCACTCTGACCAACAGGGTGCCAGGTTGTACTCAATATTTGTGGGTTAAAACCAGTTTTCTCTGTATCATTATATTTCTTGTTATCTCTGTAGTGAATTGTAACTCCAGCCTGTAATCTCTGTTGGGGCAGTTGAGTGGGATTCATTTCTCCTGCCAGTTTACTTTTAAATGAGTACAGTGTTTTTGGATGGGCTATTTGGCCTTAGCCAAACATGGATGGCTAAGATGTTTTTGGATGGGCTTTTGGCCTTAGCCAAAAACGTCCCTTGGGGGATGTTGGGGTGTCCCTGGGAGGTGCTTCTGGGGGTCCTGGTGGTGGCTGCTGGCAGAACCCCAGTGGTGGGTGGGGGGATGCGGGGACCCCGCTCTGCAATGGAGGTGAGGCTTCTAGGGTCAGGCACTGCCTCCTCTAGGTCAGAGCCAGGGGGCTGTGGGATCACCCAGAAGAGGCAGAGGGGAAAGACCTCAGGACCCCCAGAGTGGGGAGCACAGAGAGGGGCAATACTGGGACCGGGGGACCCCTGGCAGTCTGGATGGGGAGGATTCTTGTGACTGATGGGACCCCAAAGTTGTGAACTCAGAGAGGGGGGACTGCTGGGATTTGCAGGAGGCTCAATAGCTGGTGGAGAGGGAGACCCCTTGGGCCCCAAGCATCCCAAAGCAGAGAGTCAGGGAGGAAGGGAATTCTGTGACCCCTGTAAGCCCTTGGTTTTCCCTCCCTTAGGGAAACTGGGAGAAGGGGAACCACCAGGAACCCAAAGTGGGGAGACTGGAGAGGAGGGAACCCTGGGATTCCAGGGACCCCCGGGTAGGGCAGGGACTCTGGAGATGGGAGACCCTCTAAATGTATGGGACCTCCCGCAGACCAGATGAAGGGACCTGCAGTGCCCCAAAGTGGAGAGATCAGAGAGGGGGAACTCCTTGGAGGATTTTTTGGTCTGAATCTTGGTGTTTTGGAGGTTTTTGTGGACCCCAGATGCCCAGTGACTTCTAGAGATGGACTTGGGCAGGAGGAACCTCCAACCTAACACGCTCACACCTTGTTTTCCCCCAAACAAGGATTTCCCATTCCCAAAACCTTGGCCAAATGGAGGAGGCTGCAGGGAAGAGGAAGATGCCCTGGGACAGCCAGGCAGGTGAGGAGGAAGACACTGCCCCTTTCCGCCTCTCTTCTCCTCCAGCTCCCAGCCCAGCATCGCCCCTGGCTGCAGAACAACCCTGCTGCCCATGCTGTCCTGCCGGGGAATGACTGGAGGGATCTCTTTCCCCTTCCCTCTGGCACAGAGGCAAATCCCATCCTCTCTTTGTGATTTCTCCCCCAGACAATGAGCTGAGAATGGAGACCAGAAAGGACAAACCACTGTGGCAGGAACTTGTGGAAGACACTTTATTGAGCAGCTCCATGGCACAGGAATCCAGTGGGAAGGAAAAGTCCCGGAGATCCCGCACAAGGAGGGGCTGCAAACCCAGGCCAGGGTGGTCTGAGGAGGAAGGAAGGCAGCCAGAGCTTCAGCCGGAGCTTTGACCTGGTGGTCCCTGAACAGCTTCATGATGAGGAGAAGCCATACAAGTGCTTAGAATGTGGGAAGGGCTTCATTCAGAGCAACCACCTGATCCACCACCAGATGATCCACACTGCGGAACGTCCCTAACACATGCGGGGAGTGTGGGATGAGCTTCAGAGACTGCTCTCACCTGATCTGCCACAAGAGGATCCACACTGGGGAGCAGCCCTATGAGTGTGGGGAATGTGGGAAGAGCTTCAGCCAGTCTTACAACCTGGTCTCCCACCAGAAGATCCACACAAGAGAGAGGCCCTACGAGTGTCCCGAGTGTGGGAAGAGGTTCCAGACCAGCTCCGATCTCCTCAAACATCAGCGAATTCACACAGAGGAGAGGCCCTTCCGCTGCCCTGACTGCAGGAAGGGTTTCAAGCAGAATTCCACCCTTGTCAGGCACCAGCACATCCACACTTGGGAAAGGCCCTACAAGTGTCCCAAGTGTGGGAAGAGCTTCTCAGACAGCTCTAACATGGCAAAACACCAACGGAGGCACCAGTAAGGGAAGCCCTATGAGTGCCCCGGCTACGGGAAGAACTTCATCCCTCATTGCACGATCCACATTGGGAAGAGCTGTGGTGGCACACAGTGTCTGTGATCCACATTGGGAAGACACCTGTCCCTTTCCCCGTCCCTGGCAATCATATGGGGTGGGAGTGAAGTACTTGAGGGTCTGGCCGTGCCCCTGTCATTATATTCGATCCCACCACAGGTCATTGTCAGGGACAGGGAAAGAGACTGTCTGTCTCTGTCTGAGGAGAAAGGTATCCTTTCTGGGTGGGAGAAAATAAGTGGTTGGGAAGAGCTGGTAGGCGCTGTTGCAGTTTTCCTTGCAAATCATTACTTTGTCTTATCGCTTCCATTATCAATATTGTTGCTGTTCCTGTTCATTCCTTATCTCATTGCAGTAAATTGTTCTTATCCCAGCCTGGGATTTTTGCCTTTTGTGTTTTCCATCGGAGGCGGGAGGGGAGAAAGCGGTGGTTCGGTTTTAGTGAGAGTTTGAAATTGGGGAATACTATTCCTAAACCCTGGCCCATGGAAACTGAGCATCACAGCTGGTCCCAGCCCTGGCTGCCATGGCAATATCCTTGGGAGCAGGTCCCTGGCTGGGTGCTGTGGGAACCTCTTCATTCTAGTGCCCAGGGACAGCACTGGAGGGAAAGGCTGGAGCTGAGTCAGGGCAGGTTGAGCTTGGATCTCAGGAAAAGGTTCTTCCCCCAGAGGCTGCTCGGGCACTGAACAGGCTCCCCAGGGAAGGGGTCACAGCTCCAAGGCTGTCTGAGCTCCAGGAGTATTTAGACACTGTTCCCAGGCCCAGGCTGGGATTGTTGGGGTGCCCTGTGCAGGGCCAGGAGTTGCACTGGATGCTCCTGATGGGTCCCTCCCAACTCAGAAAACTCTGTGATCCCATGATCATCCATCCCCTTGGAAAGGGACTGCTAATGGTTGCCAGGGCAATGGACTCTGGCTCCAGGCCTGAGCTTGTATCCATGGCAACCACCCCAGGCATGGCGTCTCCATGGAGCTGCCAAGGGCCTGACCATAGCAATGGGTCCTGGTGATTGTTGCCATGGAAACTGCCCATAGCAACATGTTCTGGTGATGGTTGCCTGCTAAGGAGTTGATTTGTCATAGGCACTCAGAGGGATTCCATGGGGGCATTCCAAGAGTCAGAATGTCACAGGCAGAGACAAGGGTTCCATGGAGACCTCCCAGGGACTTCTGGGGATGATAAAGAGCCGTATGCTCAGAGGCAGCCATTCCATGGTGACATCGCAGGGGACTTCAGGCTGCCAAAGAGCTGGGATGTCACAGGCACTCACAGGGGTTCCTGTCATGGTCAGAGTGGGAGCTTCAGGCATAATTTATTAGAGATGCTCCTGTTGGGTCATGAGGTGGAGAAAGGACCTCAAACACTCCCATAAAACCCCAGACCCATCCAGGACCCCCAGACTTTGTAAACTCCTTCTGCAAGAGGAGCCTGGAAGGGGCTGGATCCAATCCCGGCCCCAGACTTTGTCAAAGATTTTTGTGTTAGGGATTATACAGGTGTAGCTCAACCTTTATGGAATTTGTCCTACAGGATTAATGATGGAAACCCAGATATATTTGTATAAGTATAGATATAATTGATTATGATCATGACTAAGAGAAAAAGATCTTATTCAGTAATATTTACTGCACAGTATAGGAACTGTAACAACTTTTATAATATAGTGCGCTAGGAAGCAATTTTGAAACAATTGTATTAAAGCAAAACCAGTTATTAAGTAGAGATTGATGTCATTCCGCCAGATCTACGACCATGGGCAAATTTCTTGGGCTCAGCCTTGAGCAGTGACCTTGAGGGCCATCCCCACTGTGGGGAGGAATCTCCACATTCCCTGCAAGGAAGAAAATGTCAGGAGATGCTGCTGTTAAAATTTGGGATGGGGCTTTTATAGTCTGAAGTGCTGCACTGTCAGTCAGATGTGCCCAGGCTGTGCCAGCTCAGCAACTCTGGAAAAGTTCTCAGTGGTGTCACTTGGTTGTTCCTTTCTCTGGGAATTTTACCAGCTCTGACACAGCTTCAGCTCCCTCTCAGGATGTTGGCCTTTGGAGGGGTCAGGCTGGTTTCAGCATTATTCATCCCAAAAGCAGCATCACCCCCCTTCTGCATTTCCCACTTGGGGCTTTGCAAACAGGGCTTTGTTGGAGTTGCTTGACCCCATTCCAGGCAGAGCCTGCTGCTCCAGCATGAACTGCCTTTCCTGTGGCAGGACCAGGGCAGGTCCTGCTGGAGGAAAAGCCCCAGGCCAGCACCAACCCAGTGAAGGTCTCGGATACAAGCGCAGAGTGATGTGGTGGGACCTGTGCCAGGGAGAGCCTGAGGCACCAAAGGCACCTTGGCAGCAGCAGCTCCTTCCAGGGCATGGTCAGAAGCCTCCCTTGCCAACCTGGCCTGGTGGCTACCACTGCAGAGCTGCTGCTTCAGGGGGTGATTTCTGGCTGGGCTCTAAAAAACTGCTTCTGCTACAGGAGACTGACTGGGAAGCAATTGGCCCCAGGAAGTTGGGGACAAGATATTAATGACAAAACTGCTCATCCCAGCAGAGACAAGACAGCGACAGAGGAAAGGGGAGAGCCAGGCCCAGGGGACATGGCTGCAATGGTGATGGCTGTGAGGTCACTGCCACTGCAGCAGCCTGGCTGGCCCTCAGCAGACATTGTGGTCAGAAGTGTTGTGAGGTCACCTGGCATATCCACACAACAGGAATTCCATCCTTGGGGAGGGGTGGGGTTTCACTATGTCAGGTTGCACAAAGCTCTTGACCATGGGCAGTTTCTGGGATGGGGCATCCACTTCTCTAGAAAAATAGTTGCTGTTTTCTGCCACTCTCATCATAAAGTATTTCCTCCTTCTAACAAATCCAAATCCACCCTTGTTCAGTTTAAACATATTGGACCTTGTTTGGTCACCGCAAGCTTTGAGAGAAAATAACACTCCATTTTTCTTGGACTTTAACCAGTATGTTTCCTTTTTCATAGACCTTGGTGAGGACTGAAAAATCTCCCAAAATGGTGTTTGGAGGCCTCATCACATAACCAGCAGGTAGAGGCTGAGGTCCATGGGCTCAGTTGTGTGGAGACTGAGGACAGAACAGGAGTAGCTTGGGAAGGCTTGAAGGGTGGTTTCAGAGATGGTGGAGCATTTCTTCATAGTGGAAATGAGCATGAGGAAGAAACAATGACACCAAGGGCAGCTGGGGAGGTCCAGACTGTACACGAGGAAGAAGGAATTTCTCCCAGGGCAATGCTGGGTTGCAACATGTCCCCCAGAAGGAGTCTGGACCAGCCCAAGGCTTTGTGTGCCCAGGCAGAGCCAGGCAGGATGCACAGCTGTCAGCAAAGGAAGGAGACAGCAACGTGGGGGAGCCGGGGGGATGATGACAGCCTGCAGGGACAGAGGCGCAGGCCATGGACACCTGGGGACAGCCTGGGCTGGAGATGGCCCAGGGATGTGCAGGAGCTGCAGGGCCCTGCCAGAGCCAACTTGTGCAGCACTTTGGCCATGGCTGCTGGCCCTGGCCCTGAGGCCAGCAGGACACAAGTGACCCTTGCAGCCCTGGGGCCTCATTGGCTCCTTGGCCCTGCCCAGCAGCCTGGCAGGGGCCGCCCCATGCTCCTGCCCTTGCCATTGCACATCCCCACATGCCAGTGCCCCGGGAAGAGCCCTGAGCAATGAGGGAGGGACAGCATCTGCCTTGCCAGGCCCTGGGGCTCCAGTCTTGGCCCTTTGGATTCATGAAACACATCCAGGTTTGCTCAGAATCAGAGACACCTTTCCCTTGCTTGTCCCCTCCTGCCATCATTGCCTCCAGTTTCCTGCTCTAACTGGGACCTTTGTACACTTTCTCAGTCATGTCCCTCAGTGGGACCCATTGAAACTTCTACAAACTTCGGAGATTGATTGTGACTTTGAAATCTTGAGAAGTTTCTTCAACTCCCTCTCGGGGACTGATGACCATGGACTCAACACCCAACCCACAGGAGAAGTCCTTGTGCTGTTGCTGTGCTGCTGGGCTGGGCCGGGCCCCTGGTACAGCAGCAGCTCCTGGCAAGCGGCAGCGCTGCAGAGAGACAGCTCTGGCCAGGAGCAGCTCCTGTGCACAGCCCAGCAGGGCTGGGGCACTGCCTGCAGCCACCCAGGGCACAGCACAGAGGCACAAACTGGGGTTAATTTCAGGCTAGGCTGGGAGCACAGAGAAGCAGAGCTCATCAAGGTCTCACTAGAGGAGAAATCACCACAGTGTTTGGAACAGTCATTCTCTGGCTGTGGGGAAGATAAACTTCAGTTCCTGGAGCGATCTTCTGAACCTGGCTCATCCCACAGCTTTTAGGATCTTTCAGGAGGACTCTCAGAGTTCCTCTAGTGCAGGGGATGTGGTCCTGGGGCAGAGCTTAGTTTCCCTGTTGCACCGTCTGAGGCACAGCACAAGGCAGCTCCCTGTTCCCAGGCTCTACTGCAGAGCTGAGCAGCTGCGGGGTGCAGCCAGGGGTGCCCAGGGCTGTCCTGCAGAGCAGGGTCCTGCAGCCCAGGGTGCTGTGCTGGGGCAGGGACTCTGCTGCCTGCCAGGGACAGCTCTCAGCTGGCCCGGGGAGCTGCTGCCAGCGCTGGGGGAGAAGCTGTCGGGGGAAGGAGTGACCCTGAGCAGGGCAGGTGCTGCTGCTGGAGGTGCTGTGTGGGTCAGGGCTGCTCCCAGCTCCGGATCAGCCTGGGCACAGCTCTGGAGGACACTTCCCAAAGAAGGTAAGCCAGGGATTACTGTAAAGATAAGGAATTTTTCTGAAATTGTTTTCAATTTCCTGCTTGGAGCAGGGTGGGAAGGCTGGGGAATAAGTGAAGCAGAATAGGAGTTGTAATCCCAGAATCACAGAACATTCCGAGTTGAAAGGGAAACACCATGATCATCAAAGTAACGTTTGAACATTTACAGAGACTCTTGATCTGTACCTTTGGGTGGTCAGTCTCTCTGCTGGGAGCCTCCTAAAGGCCTTCAGCCACTCCCCAGCCCATGGACAGCAGCAGCAGCACCTTTGCAGGGCCCAGCAGGGCTCTGCTGAGCTGCCCTTGCCCACCTGCACACGGACCCTGCCCCAGCCAGGCCCTGCAGACAGGCAGGTTTCTGTAGGGCCGGGCCGAGTGCACAGAGGGTGGGATGGGGTCTGTGTGAGATGACAGGGACAAGGCTCCTCTCAGGAGGAGAATGTGCAGGCACAGGGAGAGGATCAGGGAAGGAGGGCGAGCTGAACAGAGCAACGCTTGGGGGCAGGAGGGCACTGCTGGTGTGTGGGAGGTGCCGTGCACAGCTGGGGATGGGGAACGCTGTCCTGAGTGCCCGGCTGTCCCTGCCCTGCCCTCTCAGGCACAGCACCACAGTATCTTCTCTTGTTTCTGCACTCTCTGATACTGTCACTGTTATCTGGTGCTCTCAGGGAGGCTCTGGGATTTGCAGCAGCTGAGTCAGGCACTGCCCCTGGGATTCCTCCCAGGCAGGTGTGTCCATGGGAATGGAGTGTCCAAGCTTCCCTCTGACCTGTGGGGCTGTGGGCAAAGCAGTCCATGGGAAAGGGGAAGGAGCTGAGCCTCCTTCCCTGAGATACTGATGCCTTAAGAATTTTTAGCTTCTGTTTTTCCTGTATCTGTAGCTTGGTGTGTAGTTCTAGGCTTCATAAAGTGCTAAAACCTCTATTCCCAGTGATTTAGACAAAACATTGCTCTCAATTGAAAAAAAAATCCAAGGACACTTCGCTGCCTCAGAGCCCCAAAATATATAAACAGCAGTGAATTGGGGGGAGCAAGCTTGGGGTGGTTGACATCATCACCTGAAGGTGTAATTGGAGAATTGGGGCCCAATATGGTAGTAAGACAGAACTTAGAAAAGGTGAAGATTTTGTGACTCAGTGTCCGTTTTGGGTGTAGCCTCATGAGTAGGCTTCATCTGCCCTGAATGCACCTGAAGGCCTTTAATACATTTGTCCACTTTTTATTCTCCTAACTTTGCCTGGCCTCTGTTTCAGGTAAGCTTGGTTATGGCATCAATACCGTCATGAGCACACCTGGGGATCTCCTTGCTTTGTCCTTCCAAGCTCCAAGCTGCCCTCCTGGATATAAATCTGTGCCAGAACATTCCGGAGTTCCCTCAATGTCCCACAGACAGGGAAGTGCAGAGATGCCACAACTGAGGAAATGTTGTTGGGTTTGCCAAGGGCCCCATGAGTGTCCTTGGCAGAAGGGGGTGCTGAGACCTTGCTCAGAGACCTTTGGAGAGGGTGAGACATTCAGTGATCCCTTTGCTTTCAGCAGGGTCTGGTTTCCTCCCAGGGTGAGCCAGGAGTGTGATTGGGCTCTGATGCCAGCCAAAGGTGCAAACCCAGGGCAGCTGGGAACGAGCCCATCCAGCCCCTCACCTTGTCCTAAGCCACAGGAATCCCTTTGGCTCTCACATCTCTTAGTGGCGAACTCTGAATGTGCAGAAATTCTGGGTATTTGTGACCTCAGAGAAGCAGGAATGATGTATGTGTAGGAAAATTTTCCCTACATCTCCTTCCTGCCGTTCATGTCCTGTAAAACTGGGAGTGCATATGCTTAACAAGCCTTTCTGTATTAGGAGGGATTCCACTGACCAATCCTGAATATCCGGTATTGTCCCTCTACCACTTGACCACAAACCCAGGGAGAGGGGCAGGGATGGCTCCTCAGGAGCCCCCAGGCACAGGCCTGGCTGCTCATGGCACACTCAGCACAAATGGAGCTCAAGCAGGGACCTGGATGAAGATTTTTTCAGAGAAGGAACAAGGGTGAATGAGTCCCAGTGGGACAGTCTACAGGGAATGGCACAGGTTTAGCTCAAAGGTGCCTCTCCTAACTTGTCACTGTCCTTTTCTCCATGAACAGGTCCCAATATCCAGAGACAACAAATGTCCAACAGCAGCTCCAT
>VZRN01001941.1:9905-95934 GCA_013397935.1 Dasyornis broadbenti
TGAAAAGCTCATAAAACTTTAAAAAAAACCGTCTCCTTGCCAATTTTAAAGACCGTTGTTAGAGACTGGAGAAAATGATTCCTGGCTCAAACCATCTAAAGTGTGTGTGTGTGTGAGGACAGTACAAGTCCTGTAGAAGTGGAATGGGGCACTGCCTCACACGCACCCCCCTGAAGCCTCTAGTCTAGCCCCAGAATGGCTATTAGCCCCTGGCACACCAGAAGCCCACCTGGAAGGGAGGGCCACAGACCGCATGGATTTTATAGTAGCTGAGATTGTGCTGGAACTCAAGCATATATCTTGATATATATAAATATATATAAATATATATTATTTATCTCTCTCTCCCCACCTCTCTGCTCTCCCACTCCCCTCTTCTTTCTCAGAATCTGAGTAACTTAAAGTTGGGTAGGTTAGAATTTGCTAAGTCAAAGATTTTTGAAATTCTTTATTTTGATTGAGTGTTGCTTTAAAATTTGCCAAGTACCTTATCCTTTAAAGTTTGCTAATAAAAGTTTGCTTAACCTCCTGAGAACTTTGCCACATTCTCCCTTGTGCCCACCTCAGGGAAGCAGAGCACCCAAGCCCCTTTCAAGAAACTTTGCCAAGCAAGTTTGGGGCTTTATAACTGTCAACCAAAATCATGTAAAACTTTTGAAGTGTAGCATTGCCTTCCCAATTACATTCCATTTACATGAGTTCAAAAAGTATTTCTCCAGCCAAACAGTTGTGAGGTTTGGTCCCATGCTTCTTTGGTCTCATGCCTCACCTTCTTTGTGGCTTTATCTTTTTTTCTCCTGAAGAAACAAGTTAATATTTGAAGGAGAGCACACATCTGTCCTGAAGAAAGAACCAAAATAATGGAGAGAAAAACAAAAACATACCAAAACACCATCAGAAAATTTCCTTGATATGTGGTTTTATTTCTCATTGGAAAGAGAAAATGAAGAAAGAAATCTGAATATGAAATTTGGACGGGCCTACTGAAGTTCATATTTAAACAAGTGAACTACAACATTTGAGAACAGTTTGAAATATTATTTTAAAGATTATTTAAGGAAAACAATGGTCACATTTCCCAACAATGTATATTTCTGCCTCTCCTTTCAGACTGATCTAAAAATCAGTATTGCAGAGACTATCTAGAAAGTTTTGGAGATAAATAAAGCTTTAGATAAATAGGATAAAATTTTTTCTATGCCAATAATTTCAAGTTAATTGTGTGACACCTAGCTTAATTGTTGCTTTTCATAAAATAGAAATTAGTATTTCCCTAAACAACAAATATAATTGTTTTAAAATTTTTAATCTTTTATATGTTCTGTTTAATGAAAGAAAGAGATTTTCATGTGGTGCCAATTTGCTGGTTAAATCTTACTCAGTTGCTCTGTTTGTTTCTTCCACTATTTATACCATAGATGCTTTCCATTTTCTGCGGCATGTTTTTGGAAATGAGAGGCCAGATTAACCAGTCCAGAACTGTCCTGATTAAAATCCAGAGGAGATCCTTGACTTCCATGGAGTTTGTGCATCTACAGCAGAGTATGCAGCAACACTGAATTTTAATTCATTCTTCAATGCAAAATATATTTTGCAAACCAAGGTCACAGAAAAATAAATCAATGAATTATGGGCAATATCGCATTTGACTTTCATATCTGAGAAGTCTGATTGACTTTTAGAAGAATAAGTCTTCTTGTGTGAATAGAGTAAACAGATTTTGGCCCAACTGAGCATGTTTCTTTTCTTTTTTTTTTTTTTTTTAGAGAAACATTTAAATAACGTTCTTAAGAGAGTCACACAAAAGAGAAAATGTTCTAAATAAAGACTTCCTATTGAGATTGAATTCTATTGTTCCAAGACATTGTAGCACATATTATCTCTTCCTACTGAGATCCACTCTCCCTCCTGCTGCATTTCCTAATTGAAATCTTTTTGTGAAAAAAGGTGACAATTCTGCATTAGGCTTGCAATTTTAAATGTCAGAAAATTATGTCAGTAAGTAACCTTCAGAAGGACATTTGCATTATTAATTGTAAATTTCCTATGAATGGAAATATGTGTAAGTATTTTTCTGTAATTCCATTGGATTATCAGACATGACATTTCAGGGATTAACACTCTCTTCTCAGAATCTGAGGAGAATTGGCTGGGAAGCAGTTTAAGAAATTTTTAAGTTTGACATTTTTGGGCTATGACTTCCTGCTGTCCAAGACCTTATTTGGGACATACTATTCACAAAAATGTCAGTGGACTTCTCATGAAACAGTATTTTGATAAAAAAAGCAAACAAAATCAAGTGTAGTTTTAAAGTAGCTGAATGCAATCTGTGTTGCATGCGCAGAAGTAGTGGTCCTACTTACAGAGAGGAAGCCAACATTAGAGGTCAGCAAAGACATCAAACATTTTATGTGTCACATCACATAGATATAGCCTAATGCAATCCCTGAATGTATAAATGTGGGATAGCACTAGGAAGATGATTACCTGATCTCATCCCTAAATATTTATATATAAATATTTGTCATATATTGGCTTACTATAGTTATACAGTATAGATCAGGCCAGTATTGAAATCTGTTTGTGGTATTTACCATTAAAAGAATGATTAAGGTAAACAAGGAGGCCTCTGGACATTGGTTTCATGGATTTGGAGAGACTGAGAGGACCCCATCTATTTATCTTGTCAAAATGAAGAGGTGTTTCGAGGGCGGTCCATAAATATTTTCACAGGGTGAAAATAAAAAACCAAATTAAATTATCAGAAAAGGGCATAACAAAGAAAGCTGGCAGAAGGATGAAGCCAGACAAATTTAAAGTTAGAAATTAATTGAGAGTATAGTTAATTCTCTAATAGAATACACAGAGAAGGAGTACCTCCTATATCTCTCCTGTTACAATGAGAACAGTACCTCTCCTAAAGATAGATTTTTATAACTGTTTTTTTGTGGAACTCAGTTCACTGTACTCATGATGATTTAAAATATTTATTTCAGGCTAAATAAATTACTTTCCTTTGGGTGTTTGTTTGGAGATTTTTTTTTGTTGTTTTCTTTTGGTTGGTTTGGGTTTTTTTGTTGTTTTTTTGTTTTGCTTTCTTTTGGCTTTTTTTGTTTTTGTTTTGTTTTTTCCCTAAGTAAAATAATCTACTTGTACCAGAAGCAAATACTTTATAGAACCAACTTAGTTTTTAATATTTAAAATAATTATAATTTTTACTTTTATATTTATTTTAATTTTGTATTGTATTGTTGTTGCATTTTATTTAATTTTATAATTTCATTTCATTATTTTTGATAACTGTCTCAAAACACATTATTTTTCCATTTAATAATTTATTTAAAATTTAAGAAATAAATTAGGCAATGCTGAGATTATTTTCCTTTGTTCTTTTCTTTCCTTTTCCTTAATCACAAACATAACTGCAAAAAAAACCAACACAGTACAAAATAAAGATGATTGAAATATTTTTATTTCTTCTGAGGAGATTTGGCCAAAACATTTTTCATACTCTGTATTATTTAAAGTTTTCATTTAGTTTGCAAATTGTTACATTCAATCTAGACAGAAATTTAACAGCAAAACCAGCTAGTCAAGCTTTAAGGATCTCTTTGGAAAGAGGAGGAGTAGTTTGTACTGGAGATATTACGAAACCCACAAGAATAAGTGATCCCATTTCCAGAGATTACAAACTGTATTTGGGTATGGTGTAGTGTTCTGTTCCTCCTCTGTTAGTCCAGGCTGGAAAGGCTACAAGTCTGCTTGTGGAAAGGCTTAGGCTGTACGCATACAAATAGTATTTCTCCAATAGTTAGCCAGCCTTTCTGTTTCATATTTTTGTTGGAAATCTCTGATACATTTGTTTCTCTTTTCTCCTCTTCTAAGTCTCAGATCAATACAACTGAGGGTTTTGTTTAAAGCTACTGGTCAAATGGCTTTAGATAATGCTGTGGCACTAATGCCTTTTTAAAACTCTGTTGTGTCGTATTTAGTTAATAAACCTCTTTAGTTTACAGTCAATACAGATGATGCACTATTTGTATGATGCTTGCAAAGCGTTATTAAAAAAAGATGCTGAGTGAGACTGAGGAATGGGTATTTGGTGCTTGCATCTTCCAGAAAAAAATGGGCCATAGCAACTTCTATCCGTAGAGATCAAGATATCATTTCTCTTTCATTGTAATTCATGATAATCCTTTTAAAAATGAGGCCTAGAACATTCTTGTAAAGAACTCTCTTCCTATTTCCCAAATCCATCACAGTGAAAAAATTATTGCACAGAGTTTGCAAAAAGACTCAGAAAAGAGGAGGTTATAGGAAAAAAAGATTACTAGGTTTCACAAGGTTTTTTTTAATGGAAGAAAGAAAAGTCATATTTTCAGTGGAGTAACTGTATTCTTCTGAATTTGTATACAGTTGCGGCCTCTGCCCCCAGTCCTTCAATAACTCTGTGGACAACATCTGAATTCATGTGAAAGAGAGCTAACCTGAGGAATTAGGAATTCCTAAGGGAATTTTCCAAGAGAATAGGAATGCTCTAAATAGACATATGACAACATTAACAAAAATTATAACTGAGTATAATATACTTCAGCAAGTATTAGTTATTAAATTGACGGGTCATTCAACGTCTTCCAGGTTTATGCCAACATAACTGCACACACTCCTGAGATGATAATTTGGGCCATTAATATATTATCTTAGATGACTCCTTAATGCAAACACACAAATTGCTTACACTGAACCGCATTAATTAAACCATGTTTTATTAATTACTTGTAGACTTCTAAAAAGGCAGTCAAATGTTGCAGATACCAGTTTATAATCTTTAATGATGCCCTGTTATAGGAAATCCTATTATGCCACGATATCCTCTATAAATTTAATGCTTAATTTAATTGGCACAGCAGTATTACAGATCCTGTGCATGCTGTTCTGAACTTGTGTTCTTCAGAAAATTTATATAGTCTGAAATGAGTGTTCATGACAGAAAGTCTTGCTGACTTGAGGGGGATTCTCTGTGAGAAAGACAAAGATGTCATGATATTACATACCTCAGTTTCAGCCCACTGTAACTAATCCTATCCAGTTTTGCCACTCTTTATCTCCCTGCATTGAAAGAGAATCTGTAAGTATCCAAAATAAAAAGTTAATGCTAATACTACTAAAGAGCTATCAATGATGCATTTCCATTACGTCCTTTGAGACTCCTGCTAGTCTTTAACACCTAGGACATTTTACTATATTATGGTATAAATGAGAAGGATCTCTTCTTTCTCAAACTTTTTTTAGTATTATTACAAGAATAATTTTAAATTCCTAGCCTGTAATTTCTGAGTGTTTGAAACTTCATGTTCCTTTCCTCCCACTAGGTTCTCTCTATACAGGTATGCAGTATAAATTTTGCCATGTTTAATTTAGAGTGTAATTTCTGAATGACAGAGGGCCTGTCACTTTTTTATGTGTGAAAGAGGCAACACACACCTGGGATATTAGAAATAAAAGCTTGTGGTAAGATTCAGTATTAACACGGATTACCAGGCTAAGGTACTTGTTACAAGATGTTTTTTAGCTTTTTATCCTTGAACAAAGGAAAACATATATTGAGCTTACCTTTTGTATATATTTTGAAATTAGAAAGTACATTCAATTTAGTAATAGTTATTTCCTTTTGCTTAGCTTGTATTTCTGAAATAAAAACTAGTAACAGAATGAGGTGATAACCACATGACAGAGTGTGAAAGAGGAAGGTGATCAAAATAAAATTTATGACGTATTATGGGAGATTAAAATAGAAGCTTTTTTAGATGGTAAAAAGGGATGGCTGGAACTCAGGATACGGTAGCTATATATGTGTTTTTCTATATATTTTTTGTCTTTCTCCCTTTTTTCTTTTTCTAATTACCTCTTCTTGGAATGTTTTGAGTAACTTAACATCAAACGGGTTTAAAGTTTGCTAATGTAACATCAGATGGGTTTAAAGTTTGTTAAGTTGAATGGGCCAAGTAAATGCTTTGTTTTATGTTGATGGGATGTTGTACTAAATATTTTGCCAAAATTTCTTGATTTTCTAAAGTTTTCAAGTAAACTTTTATGTTACTTTGAGTTCTTGAGAAAATCTGGTCAGTATTTCTCCCATGCGTGTAACTCAGAGTACAGGAACCACTGTAAACCCCTTTCAACAGCTGTAGACCAGCTGTTTGGGGTCTTACAAATGTATAACCATGGAACTCTGTAACACAGTGCTGCCATGGCTTGGTATGGATCACAAGTTTGCACTGAGTTTATAAGGCTTCAGGTCTGGGTTTGTCGTTCTTGCTCATTGTGAACTTTTTTTGATGTGCCTGCAGCTTTGTTTTCCTTGCTTTCGCTGTGACAGCAATTTCTTTAATTGCCCAGATGCCTAAGGCTGACTTCTTCTGCTTTTTAGCTGTGTATGTTACAGCCATACACAGTTCTATTAAAGTGTATACAGTTAGTTTTATGCAGGAAGCAATAATGAGTGGTTGCTGTAGGAGGAACAAGGTATTTACCACTCTAATACAATGATGTAGTGCATGGACATACAAGCCTCATATTATATCAAGGCTATTGAGGAGACCCAGGGTTTGGCATAGAAGAGTACAAGCAGCTGGGACATAACAGCAGGAAAAAAGAGTAGAAACTCCAAAAGTTCTGTGTATCAATTTTAACTGCATTACTATTCTTTGTCTGTTACAATTATATCTGGACTAATAATGATTAGACTCTTTAAGTTTCAGGTATTCTGACAATAAACTTTTGGCTTATAGGGTGTGCTGCTGCTTTGCCCCTGGACAACGTTTTTAGCTTATCAGTTGCTCTAAGGTCTGATCTTATAAATCACACTGAGCAGCATAACTGATGTAATAATGATATGACTGTGTCACACAGGGTATATTTTTATATATTATTTTAAGATATAACCTAGTACTTATAAAAACAATTTTCAGAGGTAAAAAAACTTTGTGTTCTAATGTTTTTTCTAACCATAATGAAAATAGTTTAGTTTTAGTCTCTTTTAAGTAATTGAAAACTCTTCCTGATCCTAGGTATTAAAGTAACAACAAGGTGGAAATAGTTTTCAAGGTTTCAATATAGCAACTTGTTCCTGTTTGAAATATTTGCATTTCTTTCCTCTTTTGCTGGAGACTTCCCCTGGAAAGCACTAAGAAAACTTTAAATTTGGTAAATGAAGATCAAAACAGTAACTTTGTGCCATAAGCATTTCCCATGTATGCACTGAAAACCACTTACGTACACTTAAAACCACTGACTAGATCACATAGAAAATTTTTTTTGGAAGACACAATGAACACTGATTTGTGAGCTTCTCTCTTTCTAGGGCCTGCTGGAGTGCCACACAAGTGTCTCTCTGAGTAGAGACACTATGATGATTTCCTGCTTCCTGTCACTGGGGAAAGAGGTAGTTTATGAACGAGTTAAAAGAAAATAATGCATTTGAACATGGTGTACTTGAAATAATTTGTAAATTTCTCTCATGTGTTCTGGTGGTCACTGTACTTTATGGACACTTGGAGCCTCGAATTGAGACAGACAGAGATGCCAGGAGGTTATTTTAACAGATTTGGGTAAAAAGTTGGTGCATTTCTTAAGGGCCATAATTAAGCGAGTGAAACCCAAAGTTTCTGCCTTTTTCTGAATGATAATGGAAGCAGGATGAAAGTTTATCACAGATGAGTAACATCCAGATTTCCATACTATTAGCTTAATAGCAGTCCCTGTTACAAACAGGAATCCAAATCTATTTAAGGTATTTTTCCTTAGTGTGGCAGCACAGATTTCTCTAAAGATGCAGAGAAGTATTATTATCTCCATTTCACAACCAGGTAACAGAAAAATGGACACATTAATGAAATTATTAATAAAACCCTGACAGAATATAAGATTAGAATTAAGTCTTTTGCATTCTCCATTAGCTCCTGTAGTGCCACTAGGAAATCTTTTTCAAATCAGTATGCTGAGTTGCATTGATTTTGGTGTCAGATTACATTGTCTGCAGAATCAAAATCAGGAGCCAAAAAAAAAAGAAAAATAGTTAAAAGATGTGTAAAGAATGACAAATGGGATGCAGAGTATGTAAGAGCTGTTTCCTCTGCTGAGCTGCAAGTACAAATACAAAGTTACCAAAGCACTGATGATCCAGTCAAAAACTAAGATATTTCTGTATTGTTTTGTAGGGTTTTCAAACTCTGCAGTTTCAAGGAAGAATGGATTGTCCCTGTACTTTGCAGGGACTGCCTGGTTTGTGGCACTAGTGGAAGAGGAAATGAAACAGATTTTGCTAAGCTCTGGTGTTGTTTCTTGACATGCAGAAGAGTTTGTTCTATTATGAAAAAAAGCAAAATCAGAAGAAAGGTTCACTATTAATAAAATAGACATGGAGAAATAGTTTGACAGTCATTTTATCTGGAGATGATTTACTTATGCGTGAATGGTTTATGGTTCACCTCTTTTATGGATTTTTGGCCCACTACACTGCTTTTGTTGCTTGGCTGCCAGGCCATTGCAGTCTAGAAAAATGGTCTAGAGAAAAACATCACTATATCCAGGCTTCTATTTAAGTTACCTGGAATTTATTCCCTTTCTTTTTTTTTTCATTTGCCATTTTTTTATTGTTGTTTAGAAACCAGGATTGAGTAGCTTGTATACTTCATATTTTGTTCTGTTTGTTTTTCTTTAATATAGTCCAAACCCCAAATGTTGGTACATTTCCTAATTATGTCTTTTTATTTAGCTTTTTTTTTCTTTTTTTGAGTTGTTGATTTGATTTTGGTGTTTTTTTCTTTGTTTTATTGTGATTTTTTTCCACTATGCATTTTTTATAATGAGGTTTGGGAGAAACTTTTGGTGGAATTTGAAGTCTAGCAAACATTATGATTTAAAATCACCCCTTGTGTGATTTCAATGCATTCATTAGTGCTATGCCAGAAATTAATTTAGCCTCCTGAGTTCTTATTTTGGCAAGGAAAATAAATTCTTAAGCTCTGTATTCTTGGAACTGTTTCTGAATGAAATAGGGAAAAAATGAATATTTAGTAATAACTTTGCAAAATAGATCCATTCAGCACTATTGTTTCTTTAAACCACTATTTAAGGGGCCATTGCAGAGAAGGTCATAGAATCAGCTGGATTTTTCACCTGTGCCTTTAGTTTCCTTTCTTTTCCCACCTGATGTAACCATCCCACATCTCTGTTATGAAACACTAATAGCATTATTTTTCCTCTTTTTCAAACATCGAAAAGCATATTGAGCTTCTCCAGAGAAGTTCACACTAGAGATATATGAGAAACAGCAATGTTTTCTTTGACATTCCGTCCAATGATAAAATCATGTCATTTATCATTTTCATTTCTGTAAGTGAACTATGTAAGGATTTTTAATCAATAGTTGCCATCTCTAATTGCATCCTTTGTTTTTCTCATCTCTATGGATTCCTAATAAATCATTTAAAAGTCATATGCTCTACCATTACTCATAAGACTACAGTGAAAATATTGAAACCCCTAGGTGTCTTGTAAACAGATGGATAGAAACATAAAGGAATGGCACACTTTCTAGGTTTTGGTACAAGTATGTTCATTAATTTTTTTTTCTAAGGTTAAGGATTATTTTAGCCTTACACTAAGAGCACTAACAATGTGTAGTACATGCTGATAATGATCTCTGGGAGAAGGGACTTCCTACTGAGAAGTTTGCTCAAGAAGTGACAGTATAAACCTAACGAGCACAGCTGCATGTATTTCTGCTTGTTGAATATTTTTTCTTGAAAATTAACCTTTTAAAATATTGTAGCTTTGAAAAGATAGAAGAATTTTATTTTTAGCTATGGCTGTTTTTTGTTAGGTAAGTATTAACCGCAGCAGGGTAGAAATTAAATGTTTGGTTTTGTCTCCGTCTAATTTGACGCTAAAATTTCACCAGTAAAAGATGGTCACAAAATGCTCAGTTGTGCTGTCACAGAACCGTGTGTTTGACCCTCATAATCAGTCAAACACAAACTCTTGTTTATTATAAAAAATATATTGATGTCTATGAATTAATTACCATCTTTTCTTGCTAATTCACCAGGTATTATTTATAAAGCTTACTAGTGTATGCCAAATGTTAATATAATTAGATCATAATACATTAAATTTACTAGCTAGTCATTTTATGAATTTTAATTATTCTGGATAAAAATGTAGATGATTAATTTATTTTTTTTTTTTAGGAAAAGGATATGCCTACATCTAAAGACAAGTTTCAACAGTATGTGATAATGTTAAGTCTGCAACATCATGACAACTTTGGACAAAATTATTTTCAAAGTCACTGCTGTGCCATGGTGGTAGCCTTGCAAAGTTCAAAAAGTACTAAGATACACTTAATTTTAGCCATAGATTAAACAATGTTATTTCTTTTCTCTTTAAAGCCCTTATGTAAAAATCTATAACTTTATTACCAGTGTCATATCGACCTGCATTAATTTACCATATGTTGTCAATTGTATTTTACACTTTAAATAATATACTAATTTTATATACTGCCTGTGGTGGGTTGATGCTGGCTGAATACCAGGTGACCACCAAAGCTGCTTTATCACTCCCCTCCTCAGCTGGACAGGAGAGAGAAAACAGAATGAAAGGCTCATGAGTCGCAACAAGAGCATGGAGAGATCACTCAGCAGCAACCGTCAATCAAAACAGACTTGGGAAAATTAGTTTAATTTACTGCTAATCAAATCACAGTCAGGGAATGAGAAATAAAACCAAATCTTAAAAGCTACTTTACCCGACTACTCCCTACTTCCTGGGCTTTACTTTATTCACAAACTCTTTGCCTCCTCCCCATCATCAGTGCAGGGGGATGGAGAATGGGGGCTGTGGTCATCTCATCATGTCATTTCTGCTGCTCCTTCCTCCTCAGAGGGAGGACTCCTGACACTCTTCCCCTGCTCTAGCGTGGGTCACTTCTGGAGGCTGCAGTTCTTCAGGAGCAGACTGCTCCAGTGCAGGTCCCTCGCAGGGCCACAAGTCCTTCCTACAAACCTGCTCCAGAGTAGGCTTCTCTCTCCACAGAGCCACAGGTCCTGCCAGGAGCCTTCTCCAGTGTGGGCTTCCCATAGAGTCATAGCCTCCTTTTGGCATCCATCCGCTCCATCCCTGGGTGCTCCATGGGCCTCAGGTGGATCTCTGCTCCAGTGTGGACCTCCATGTGCTGCAGGGATATCTTCACCATGGATTGTATAGGAATCTGCTTTGGCACCTGGGGCACCTCCTCCTCCTTCTTCACTGACCATGAGCTGCTGCTCTCACACATTCTCTCTCCTCTCTCCAGCTGCAATTTGCTCTAGAAAATTCCTCCCCCCCCCGTCTTTCACTGTGTTATCTCAGAAGCATTAACATCATCCCTGATGGGCTCAGCCTTGGACAGCAATGAGTCTGTCTTTGAGGCATCTGGCATTGGCTCCATCAGACATGGGGCAAGCTTCTGGCAACTTCTCACCAACACTGCCCCTGTAGCTCCCTGGTTACCAAAAGCCTGCCATGCAAACCCAATATACTGTCCCATCAGAATTATAAATGAAAAGGTGTTTCTTCACTATATTATTGTAGAATAATTAAAAGCAAAGTGACATGTTGCTAGTATAATTTTGACAGCATTTTTAATTAGAAAGAGTTAATAGATTCAGTAAATCATGTGTGCAAATGGTAATGTCCTAGTTTAAATTTCATATTAAATCTAGTTAATTAGATAAAATTAAATTAATCTACTGTAAAAAAAAATGTTATTTGACGGATTAGGGTAGAAGTAGAGTTAATTATTTTCTTAGCTTGCACATTATCAATGAAATTCATAACATAATGCAAAACTTTCAGGTTCATCTAAAGCATTTTCTTTTCATTTTCCAGTGAAATCCTAATGTACCCAGGTGGATCCATCAATTTAAAACAGCAGAAAATCAAGAAAAAAAAAAACATTTTTTGGTGTTCTTTTTAAATCATATATGTGACAGTTGCTTTTGAAGAAGTTGCTCAAGGTTGTCATTGATTTAATGAGGTTAAGAGTGTCATCTAGATGTAGATAATTCTTCATACAGTTGGGTCTACACTTATTTATTTTGAGTATGAGAGTGGAAGGAATTATCTGCCCTTAAGGCTACTCTTTTAATCTAGAATAAAATTAGACTTATAGCTATAATCTTTGTTGACAAAGTATATTTATCCTTTCCATAAAGTAAAGAGTGGAAGAATCACATAGCTAGAACTACTGTGGCAGGTATAGAATCTGCACTTATTTCCTCCACAATTAAGAATGTTTCATCCAATGTGAGTTCAAGATGACTGTGTCCAAGAGTTTAGAGTAATAAAGTCTATAATCCTTTCAGATAACTCAAAGGGGTTTTTAGCTATAGCTTCAATATGTTCATCTGTCCAGCCTGGGAGATACTGCATTTATCTGTGTTTTAAGAAACATCTTTGCAGGCAGAAGGAGCAGGATTCTTCCTACAGTACTGTTGTGAAAAAAAGAAAATGCTATTAAAATATGTATCTATTTCACTGTAATAAACCATAAAACAGTGCTATCACTAATGAAAATGTTATCTGTGCTATGTTTACAAAATAGATATTGCACTGATTCAATGGTATGGTTTTTTGTGTCAGAATTCTACCTTGTATACTGTTTTGGATTTTCATAAAGCCACTTCAGTAAAGACAATCTGTACTTATCCATTATTTTTTGAAAAACACCGAGTTCTACTTTTTTCTTTTTTCTTTTCAATTTAAAAGAAAAAAGCGTGGTTCATATATTTCAGTCTTTTTAGAACAGCACGCCTGCACTGGTGACTCCCTGAAGGCAGGTAATTAAGAGTTATGGAATCCTGTAAATGTTTGGAAGGGACATCTAGAGGGTCTCCTATTTCAGACTACATCCTGAAGTGGGGGCAGTGGCAGAGCAGGTGGAGCTTCATGTACATGACTCTTGAAAAACACCAAGGGTGGAGGTTTCACAGATTGTCTGGGAAGCCAGGCCGTGCTGCAGTACCCTTGAAGTGAAAAGTACATTTTTATTGGTGAGCAAAGATCAAGCCAACAGTAGGACTGACTCATAAACTGCAGGCACCAATGTGTATTGTTTTACGGTGGAAAGAGTTTAAATGAGCCTCATCAGTGGAAGAACTGCCTGCAGTATTCTCCCCAGCCGTTAATTTGAAGCATTCCACGTGATCTGAAGAAAACTGAAGGACAATTTTTCCAACTGATGGACCCTGGTTTAGCTGAGCTGCTTCTACAGAACGTCATAGTCATCTCATTGGTAGATTGCTTCACTTCTAAAAGCAGTCAGACAATTTTTCATGGAGAGATTATTGAAAAAGCACAGTATATCGTTGAGGCTTTTTGTCCTTTGGAACAGAAACTGTGTCTGTTACAATGTGCAGAAGGTTGGCAATTCACTCACAGATTGCTAATAACTGTAAGCCTGTGAGAAAGAACATAATTTTTCTCTGCAAGGTAGGCAAAAAGTAGTACAACTAAATAGAATTCATAAATGATTTGTAAAGTGGAGAAAAAATTATGATCTCAGTCAGGCCGTCTTGCTATTAGTGTCAAGGAAAAATGGTATTTTTAGTGCCGTTAGTCTTCTCTAATACCTTCTTAAATATTTTCATATTGCCAGCTAGAATATTTAGCACTTCAGGCATCACAACAAAGCACATATAGTAACAAGCGTTGAAAAATTTTCTTGTAAAAAGCCAGTGAACTATATTTCAGTACTTATGCTTTGAAATTTGTTTATATTTGATGCCTTCTTCTTCCCTGCCCTTTCTTTCTTTCTTTTTTTTTTTTTTTCAGAATAAGAAATATGTGGAAAAACAGTGACATGAACATTTGATATATGTAAGACCATGTCTTTTTTAAACATATACATCCTCATTTTAGAAAAGTTTAGAATGCAAGAAAGGTGTATCAATGGATTACTGGGTTTCTTTTTGGTTCAGGATACATATTAGTCTGGAGACAACTTTATAGCTGTGTTAAAAATCCCAATTAAATAATAATGACAATCTCATTCTACCATGAAGTTTATTATAAATTGAGAAGAAATTTTCACCTTCACCTCTTCTCTTCTGGTTAAAGTTTAGTGACATTATAGCTAAAATTCTATTCTTTCTCACAGGAGCGTCTGACATGAATCTGTGCAGTCCTATAACTAAACTTCATCTAGTAGCCAAATTAGTTTAATTGCAATGCTTGAAGCTGCTTGGGTTTTCTTAAACTACATTGCAGCCAAATATACAGGAATGTCTGCACTGAGATTCCAGACACATTCAGCTCAGGGAAACACTAGCGCAATTATCTATAAAATTCTTTGTTCACAATAGATAGGTGTGAATCAAGTCTTACAAATGTCTCAGAAGTTAATTGCACTTTGTTGTAAACTATCTCTTCATTTATAGAGAGAAGTGAGTTACCGTTATGGGCACAGTTACATGCTTGTAAATCTAACCAACATTTGGATGAGAGCTTACTTGCATTTGAATGGTTTAGAATATATAGAATGACCGGCAGCTTGCACTAGGTCTGTTATTCAGACAATTCCTAGTTTTCTAGTTTTATTGATACACCATAAAAGCATTATGTAATTGGAGCACCTGTTTTGTACCGTATGCAGTAGTAGGAAGACAAGGCCAACTAACATATTTCATATAATCTCACAGAAATTAAATATTCAGAAAATTCCAAGATGTGGAAATGTATTATGAAATGCTGACTGCTTGATGACTAAAGTGTGAAATAGGCAGGCTTAAGTAATTTCATAGTAATTAGAACGATATGGCTTTGTAAGGGGAAATTCTCTCAAAACTTCTTTCACTTTGTGCTGCTAATCACATCACATCAGTGTCTTACTATATTTATGCAACCAAAATAAAATAAGAGAAAGTAGAAAAGTTTTTTTCTGAGGTTAAGAATCTGAAAGCATTTTTAAGCTGAGCAAAATAATTGCATCCTAGCAGTATTTTCAAGTTTCTTAAGTGAGAAAATTCTGAATTAAGAAATGCAGATTTCAAAGATAGGCTAATAAGACCATCTCTCCATTTATACCAGTTTATTCCTTAAAATGAATTAAGTAGCTTATTTTCCTGGTATTTGGGGCAGACCACACAAAATGAAGCTTAAGCCATTGAAAACTTTATGAATCAGTCAAGACAAGACCTTACAGGGAGATATAACCTGATGGTAATGCCACTTTATCCTTCAGAGTAATGTACTAAAAACCAGACGTGAGTAGACGGAGAAAAACATGGTATCTGCTGGGGATTAGCTGTTCAAAGAAGGAAAGTAGATTTCTGAAGCTCTTGGTAAGGTACATCTTTGTTATTTCTGTCTCTGACTCAGATTTGTTTTCATGTTTGTTGTTCACTACCGCTCCTAAATCTCTTTCAGTGTGCCAGCTTTCATGGCTCCTCCCAGTTGTACTGTCCTGGTTCTGGTTTATTTTTCCCCAGCTGCATTAGCCAGTTCTTTTCTTTGCTTATTTTGTTATTTCCTGCTCGTGTTTCTCTGACTTCTCATGTCCCTGCTGTTGTGAGCTGAGTGTATAGCACTTCCCAATTTAATACTATGTGTGAATTTAGTTCTCCTTATCTTGAAGTCTTTAGTGAAAATGTTAAATAACAATAGACATAATATTACACCCAATACAAAAAATACCTTAGAAATTTCATGTTACCATTTGTGATTTATTATCTATATAAACCATTTCTATTAGTAGCAATTTTTTGTTTCAGTTACAAAAATATGTACAGGTATAGAATTGCACAGATATTACCTAAATGCTTATACCAAAGACACACAAATATAATAAAAATTCTGTTTCTGCATCTTAAGAAAAAAATTACCTGCTTCTGGATGGTTAATTGAACTAGTAATTACTTTTGAACATGTGGGTTGGTTGTTTCCTGCTTGAAATAATTACCCAATGAAGCTTATACCAGGGCTACCAGCAGGAAGCTAACAACTGCTGTATTGGTGAAAAGAGTTTATAAAGCACTCCTATGCTTCTTTTTCTTCATTTTCTTTTTTTTGTCTTTGCCAGACGGAGGAACAGATGGATGTGTAATGCACACAAAACCTAAGTACATGATCTCAGCTCTCAACCAGCAGCCACAGTGAAATGTACAAAAATCAGGTGTAGCTACTCTACAGTTGTTGGCTGCAAAGGAATTGACCCTCTGCCTTAAAACAAAATTTCTAAGATTAGTATTTAGATTTTTATCTTCCAAAAGCTCAATTAGAAAGTTTATTTCTGAGCAACAGATATATCACCATCATTAGTGGGATTTAGGATTACAAATCATCAGATAAGTGATAGTGTGATGCTTCGTTAATTCTTTGAGGTTCATTTTATGGCTTTTGATAGGTGTTCTGTATTTGTGCTATGTTCTCATATTTCTGAAATACGTGTGTTTAGTCTTTATTTGTTCTCAGTGGTTGTATGCACTATACTTATAGTGCTAATTTTTAGTAACAATAGTTTAACTTTCAAGTATAATCATATATGTTAATTTTTTTTCTTCTATACATGCACTATTCCCTCATTCCCAATATAATTGACATTTCAGTCTCAGTGCAGGAAGAACACAATCATAGTTGTAAATGCATTGTCAGATTGTGCTTTGGTTTGCCAAAACTGTTCCTATATTAATTTGGGGTCATTGACTGTTAACAATATGAAATGTCATGAATATGAACTAAATCAATGTGATTACCACAGTGGAAAAATTAATCACCTAGCTTGTCTTTATCGTTTGACTACCAGCAGATAGGAATCTATAAACATAAAGGCAACTAAAAAGCACCCAGGTATGCTCTTGCATATTTATACTCTTGATAATAATATCTTTGAAAAGAAGGCTGTAAAGGACACATTCAACTTTTTATGTAAAAATACTGAGAAGTGAAAATATATTAAGTAAATGAACATAATTTACAATTCATTTTCCAGCTCATAATAAATATTCATTATGTTAAGTCATAAAATACTTCAATAAAAAGTCAAGAAATAAGTTGTGAAGGCATAAGAGAACAAACAAATAGCAAGGCAGAAGGGTTTTATGCTGGTTAAATGGTGCCTTTTTCGTTTCCGTGATCACCTGCAGAAAAAACTTAGATATGGACTACAAGACATGATAAGCATTTAAGGGGATTTTATCTGGAAAACAAAGCCAAAAGCTTTTGGTAGTGTTTGTGTTACAATGGCTGTTTAAAAAATAAACTATGATATTATATTTGGATGTGCTACTGGATGGTAAAGCCAAGATAATAACACAGAAGAACGAAACTCTATTGAAAAAATAAAAGGAAAGGGATTTTGAAAAATAAATGTCAAAATCTCTGAAAGGCAATAGGGACTGGATTCATCATAGGTGCTCTGTGGTTTGTAAATATATTCTCTTATTTGTATTTGAAATGTTACATTGTTGTGCACATTGCTTAGTGATCAGTTTTGTGATTGGCTTTAATTACTATAAAATGATCATGTGTTACCTTTCTGAATGACCAGAGCAAGACCTGTGAGTGCTGCCTAAAACAGTTTCAAAGTCACATGGATGACTGTCTATAAGAACTTGTGCTTTCATCTGAAAACTGGTATTTCCAGCGAGTCTTGTTATCAAGCTTATATACTATAAAAAAGGAACACTGGAACTTGACATCTGAAAAATCAAGTAACTGTAGAGCTCCTATAACAAAGACAGTGATACCTAAAGAATTCTTTAGAAATACAAAATTAATGTGCCTCATGATATAAAAGGGAAAATTGAGAATCAATATAATTTTAATACACCATTAATATTCTTAATTTTACAATATTTCATGTACTAAATTAGCTACTAACATTTTCATAACTTAGTCATTGAAGAACTGTTGACAAATAATAAATGTTTTTAAGGAGCAAAAGGTGGGAAAATTAACTATAACTTGGCATCTCTTCAGTATTTCCAAAGCAGAAGTTGAGCAGAATTTGGCCTGTCTTTTTCAGCAAAGTTTGGGACAGACACCTAGGTACCAATTTGTTATGGCATCTTGTGCACAATTTGGTAATCATATTTAAAACAATATATATTTTAAACAGTGTGGGATTTTGTGGCAGGAAAATGCTGCATATATTGTTTTGCAGTAATGTAATATTGTAAAATATTTAACTTTTTAAAAATTATAGTGATAGATTTGATTATAAAAGAATTATAAATTATATATAATTTTTTTTGTTGACTATTTGACACAAAATAAAATCAGAATCCCTTTCTTGAAGATTATATTAATATCATTGAAGACTGAGGAAAAACTAGCTTAATGCCTATACATATTCAATGTGTTCACATATACTGTTTTTTCTATCCTGTACATTCAAAGAATAGTTAGTAGAATTTCTTTGCAGTATCAAAGGATCCTGTACTAAATTGGTCCTTTTTTATTAATTGAAAAATGATCATAAAAATACTTCTTTTATTCATCATTTGCTTGGGAATTGATATAAGTCTCCCTTAATTTAATGATATGAAAATGTTTTGACGATTTTGTTGCCTAGAATCGAAAGACAGATTTTCCAAACAATATTAAAGGTGGTGACATGAATAGTAGTTCTTTAATGAAAACTTTCCAGCGCACAAAGTACAGGTATGCGCATGCGCGGTATCAGGTTATCCCAAATACATCCAATAGGAGATTATAAATTTAATTAATTAGTCTATCTAGCAAGTGCAGCCAATAGGAGACCAGTTGCCCTGATAATCCAGCCTTGGTCCTGCACCTTGGATTCTCTGCAAAGGCTCTTAGCCCTATATTTTGTTGTGTGTCCCAACTGCTGATGGAAAATAGGTTGTCCTTCTTAGACATTCTTCTCTTGAAAATATGACTAAGCAGAATTTTAAGAACGGGGTGTAATGTGGGAGAAAGTGTAATCTACTATTCTAAAGTGTGAGAAAGTGTTTAAAACTATACAGCTATATATTAAAAGTCTACAAAGCTACAAATATATAAAGATATTTAAAAACCTAAAAATCTTTAGGCATCAATTTAATATTAATCTATTTTTCTACAGTCTTTCATTAAACCTGATCAAAATACCAGAATAATATGAGCAAATTAATTGGCATATTACTGGCAATGGTATGTAACTGCTATACTTTCTTTAGAACTTCTCCTCTTTCTTTTACTTTTCTATTATTTCCAGACATCAAGTTTTAGTTCAGGATTTCAGAACTTTTATGTGTTATAACGTTTAATGCCATCAATATTCCTGAGAATAGGAACTTATTGTAAATGTTATGGTTAATTGCAGTCAGTGTCAAAAAAGACCTTTGAAAATGGGCAAATGCTATTTCATATCTGTGATTTATTGAGTATGTATTTGAATATAAATTTCCTTCATACTTCCTCTTGAATGTTTACCACTACAAAGTCTATTCCTCCCATTGTCATTGTCATCTGCCTGTAGTTTGGCTTTACTAAGCAAGGTTCAGTTTAGTGAAACTCTTTTTCAACAATTCTTACTCTTCTTAACTTACAGTAGTTTTAGTATGCTATATACACAATTTACATTGACAACTGGGGACTAGGAAGATGCTAAAAAATAAAGCAAATCTATTTTGCAGCCCACAAATTTGTCTTTCATTCATGGACCTGTATGTTTTTGCTTTTTTTCGAAAGTGTTCTCAGTTCCAGTTTTGTTTGGCTTAGAGTGTTTTCCTGGAGCAGTGGAGGCTTATGATTTCCGCACCTAAAGATTATAAATTAACTGCTTCAAAAATAACTCTAACATCAATAAATAAATGACACACAGTTGAAGACTGAAGGAGTATTATTGAACAATATTCTAGTATCAGATAGCATATACGAAAACTGAGGGTCAAATATAAGAAGACACCAAAGCAACTTGGATGTTCCTAGTGAAGTCTACCTGTCAATCAGGTGAAATTGTTAAAATCCAGTGGTATTTTAACTAAATGTCAAAGTAGTGAAAATTTAGCAGTTATAGATGTTTAGATATGTTGCTGTTTTCACTGAAGTCTAAGTCAGTGAGTATTTATTAAGGGCTACATTTTAAAATATGCCCACATGTAAATTTTTAAAACATTCTCTTGGAACCTGTATTCCCAGTGGGAAGGTTCTGCACCCAGAGAAGTTGATATGAACTGGGAGTTTTACTCACATTTTTGTAGTTAAGCTTGTAGTTTCAAAGTACTTGTATGCTAACTGTGTACTACTCATTCCATTTGCTCTGGACAGTTTTTGACTGTTCTTCACACAGACTATGTTCCAGTAGGTACCAGCACAAATCAAGGAAAGAGACTGAAACTAGACGGAATTACAGCAGTATCCCCTTACTAACGTAACGGTTTCTACACTGATTAGATACATCAAAGACTGAGAAAACACCAACAAAACCAAAACACCAAAACCAGTGACAAAAATCCCCAAACTAGACCATACCAAACCAACCAATCCACCCCAACAAGTAATTTTCAATAAAGAAGGAAGCTAGGATATTCCAAAGATTTGCCAGAATGTTTTTCATTTTTTGTGCAAGTGTATATGGTTTTCGTCAGTAGCTATAATACAAGCTGGACTATAAAGACAAAAGCACCTGTGTAATAAATTTCATTTAGAATAGGAAGATTCTTATTCTGTTATTTACCCATACACCATAAATGTAAAATTTTGTAGTCACAATTGTGTCATATTAATCAAAATTATTTGCAGAGTTGGGCATATAAAAATAGATACAATGGTATGATATATTTTCTTATTAACAGTGAAATTCCATATCAAGTCTTTTAATACTACTCCTAAGCGCTTATACTCAAACCGAAAATTTCTCAACAAATGTAATAAGTAAATTTCTGCCATTGTATGGAGTTCTTCTTGACCATTCCAAACTGATGTTTTTTATGACCTTTGTCACTATTTGTGGCTGGTTAATTCAGATAACTCTTCAAAAAAAAATATAAATTCCTTTTTAAAGCTATAATTGAAATACACACAAAGTAAAAGCAAAAATCTGTATACATTATGATTTATGGAAATTGATAACTGAGGAATACAGTCCATTTTTCCTTCAAGAAAATTCTTCACCATGCTCATTCACTCCCTCTGTACCTGAAAGATCACAGGGCAGATCCTCATGGAAGCAATGCATATGCAAGTGAAGGAGGTGATCTGAGACAGCCAGCTCAACTTCATTGAGGAAAATCATGTCTGACCAATCAGGTGGACTTCTATGATAACGCAACAGTCAACAAGGGAAAATCAACTGATGTCATCTACCTAGTCTTCTGCAAGAACTTCTACACAGTGCCATATGATATCCTCATCTTCAAATTGGAGAGACCTGTAAGAAGGGTGGACTTTTCCATGGATAAACTCATGGATGGACTCATCCACAGAGTTGCCGTCAGTGGCTCTGTGTTCAGGAGGAGGCCACTGATGAATGGTGTTCCTCAGGTCTCTGTCTTGGGACTGGTGCTCTTTACTACCTTTATCAATGACATAGTGAGATTGAGTGCAGATGACATGAAAGTGATTGGTGCACTTGACAGGCCTGAAGCACTGGATGCCATCCAGGGGCACATGGACAAACATGACAAGTTGGCCCATGAGAACCTCATGAAGGCCGACAAGTCCAACTGTAAGGATGATGGCTATCCCAGACATGAATACAGACTGGGAGAACAACTCACTGACAACAGCCCTGCTGGGAAGGACTTGTGGATTCTTGTGGATGAAAAGCTGCACGAGTCGACACTGTGTGCTCACAGTCTAGAAGGCCAGCCACATCCTGGGCTGTATCAAAAAAGGAAGGGCCAGCAGGTGGAGGAAGGTGATTCTTCCTCTCTGCTCTGGTGTGACTCCACCTGGAGTACACTGTTCAGCTCTGGGATCCTCAGCACAAGACAGACGCAGATCTATTAGACTGGTTTCAGAGGAGGGCCATGAAGCAGCTAAGATGGCTGGAGAACCTTTGAAATGAAGAACTGGGGTTGTTCAGTCTGAAGAAGATAAATCTGAGCAGAGAGCTCATTGAGGCCTTGCCATGCTTAAAGTGGGCATACAAAGAGTGACTTTTTACACAAGCAGAGAGTGATAGGAAAAGGGGGAATGGTTTCAAACTAAAAGGAGATTAAGATCAGGTGTTAGCAAGAAATTCTTTACTGTGAGGGTAGTGAGGCACTGCAACAAATTGCCCAGAGAAGTTGTGGATTTCCCATCCTTGGAGGTGTGCAAAGCCAGTTTGGATGGAATCTCTGAGTAACCTGGTCGAGTGGAAGGTCTCCCTGCCCATGGAGGAGGGCTTGCAACTAGATCGTTGTTAAGGCCCCTTCCAACCTATCCTATCCAACCTATCCTGTCACAAATCTTAATATTTGGTCTCACTGTTTTTGAGGACAAATGTATTTTGAAGACTACAGTAGTGGATCTCCAAGGAAGCCATTTGTCTGTGCTAATTTGGAAATAGTGATGTTTTTCTTTTCAGAGCTTTTAAAAATTTTGATACTGCTCAGTTGGATCTATGTTAAAAACTGATTGTGAATCTGTGAGTTATGAAGGATTATGTGATGATGTGAAGAAAGTAGGGTCTATAACTTCTCACTTCTGAAACACCTTAAAATTCTGCTGCCTTTTTAGAAAAACTGCATATTTTTGAAAAGTATAATGTTGTTTCTGCTGCCAATTGGATCCAATAAGCAGGTTTTCTACCTTTTCTTAAATGCAGTTCCATATTACATATATATATTAAATCATTGGGAGATAACTGCATGAAATTCACCATATAATTGCTGGAACTCTTGGTACAGAATTAGCTAAGACAATGGAAAAGTGGTAATTTGTTGGCAGTAATTCAAAACTAACAAGAAGTGCTTTTCACAACTGAACATGTAGAGAAGCAAGTAAATATAATGATATTCGGGGAAAATAGATAATGAGTTATTTCTGCAATAAGTTTGCAATTACATGTCTGTAGAAAAGGACTACATATACCTTTCAAAATCATAGATAATGTTTTCATCTAAGGAGTAGTTGATACTACTTTGTTCATATTTCTCAGTTAAAAGACTGTAATGGTATTCTGACTATCAAAAACTTTAAAAGTAGAGCTAATTCCTTATTTAGAAGCTAGTGAAAATTTTGAATATTATTATAGAGTAAAGCATTTTGTCATATAGGATTAGCATAATCTTTCTTCATATTTTCTTAAAAAGTATAACAGTAGGTATATTTATTGAGTTTTTATAAACAGCTCATTTCGTATAAGACTGATGTCAAATCCCTTCAAGCTGAGTCAGAATCTCACCTCTTACGTGACATCTTTAAGGATGTAAATTTGCTTGTATGAAGAAACACTGAATTAGAATAAAAAGCAGAGAGAGTTCATGTTTCCATAGTATTTCTTTTCCCTCCTTTTGGACAAAGCCAAAAGAGAACTCTCTTTCCTCAAACTGATGTGACTAGATACTGCTGAATCCTATAAGATCAACAGACAGAGATGCAGAAAGTATGATTTATATTTAAAAGTACCTGTCAATTATTACAACTGATTTCTATTTTTGGAAAAGAAAATTTACTGTGAAAAAACCCCAATACCTCATTTTGAAAGTCTCTTACATCTTCTATATGATGTGGGACAAAAATATATAAAATATGGCTCATGCAGATATTATATTTATGTCTAATATTAATACTGAAGGCTTCTCCATTTAGGCCATTTTTAAAAAAACAACAACCAACCAATCATTCTTCTTCTTATGGCTTTGCAGAATAAACGTTGCTGTTCTTCTCATGGTTTCAGATATGAGTGTTGAAGTCAAGATACTGGTTAATCTGATAATATAACCACCTATATTTAGAAGTATGTTAGTTCCTCAGAGTGTTTCTAGAAGATTTTTGAATCTATAACTTTGAACGAATACAGTATTATGCAATTTATAAGAAGTTTCCATTAAATGTTTTTACCACTGAGCAAGAATTTAACGTTTCATAAATTTCGCTATAAAAGACATTGTCAATTGTCTCCTGCAGATACACTATTTTTGTTTACTTTAAAAATTAATTGTTGTTTTTTTTTTTTTTTTTTTTTTTGTGGTAAATGTTATTAACTGTTTTAAAATGTATGCATTTCTCCTTTGCTCTTTAACTCTTAGCTTTCTGGAAGGTAAACAGAAATATTGTTAACAAACAAAAAAAAAAAAGTATAACATTTAAAAAGTTTTAACATCTGAAACCTGAGCCTTCTGCCTAGGAGACATTGATTAAAGAAAATGCTATTGCAGTCATTCAAGAATGGAAGTGATGCTTCCTTTAGGTCCACAGAATATGTCATTTTTTAGGAACTGTAAACTGCATGAAATATGTTTAATAGAGGTTAATTTGCATAACTATTCCATATCCAGGATGTTAATTTGAAAAAGGTTATACTTTTACTTCTGTGAGGTGCCTTTCGAATGAAAAGCTATTTAAGAACTAAAATCAATTGGCTATAGAGCCATGTTTTCTGATAGGAATAATAGAGAAAAGATGACTGTTTTTTACAATAATAGAGTTTTTACCTCTGGTTATTATCAACTCATACATTCATCATTACATACTACTTTTTTTTTATTATTATATTGATTTATTTTATTGCCTAAGACAGTTTGTACTTGTATGAAATTCAGAAAACATTGATTTATTTAAATTATTCAATGCTTTAGTGTATGACTATTGTGTAATTTAACACTTTAGAAAATCAATATACTTTAAAAAATTGCTTTCCTTATTCCGAAGATTTACACATGTACTTTTCTGGACTCACTTGTTTGCTATAGGGTAATGATGTTTTATACATAATCTATTTTAAGACTATAAGGGGTTATATATATATATATATATATATATATGTATAAATACACAAATAGTTACAAGTAAAATGAATAATTTAAGCTTGCCTAAAGCAAACTGCAATGTAGAATAAGCCTTTACATTTACAACATTATTCTCAGACATATCATGATACGGCCATATAAAAACTATTATTTAACTTGAAATTATTTCTGGATGTTAAGGTTGTTTCTTTCAGAATTTTAAAGACTGGAATTTTTTACTTTTGACAGAAAACAACTTTCAATTGTCTGTGGAAAGGTCTAAGGCAGTGGATAAGTCTTGAGCACTAACAGATTTTTTTTTAGTTGGGTGACAGATAAGAAGTGTGTGATCAAATATGACAAGTAAAAACCTACAGTTTGATAACTCCCTCATAAAGAAATAAATCTGTGCCACATTCTTACTGAAATGTACAGTCCTGAGACAATGTTTTTTGTACACTAAGGGCACTGATCTTTTATTCCACATACACAATCATGGTACCTAAACAAAAGTTATTTTATGAAATAAAAAGGCTCCCGTTGTTTAAAAGAGACATTGATTCACATCAAAAGAATTCATATTTTTAACCAAATGTATACTAGAACAAAGAAGCTATTGAACAAGCAGCTTGTACAGCATCATTTCTCTGCAAGAAAATCCTTTTCACCTGCTAAATAGAACAATGAGAAGCTGAGGGTTAATCCTGAGAGGACTTATCATTCAAATTATATTTATATTAAGAAATGTTGTGACAACAGTATACAAGCTTTCATATTTTAATAGAAATTTAGTATTCCATTAACTCAATTGCTTAGAGCATAGTGCTAATAGCACCAAAGTTGGTGTTATATCCACATAGGGGCCATTCATTGAAGAGCTGAATTTGGTGATCCTTGTGGATCCCTTCCAGCTCAGAATATTCTGTGGTCTGTGAATATTACTATTATCTCCTTCACTGCAAAAATCTCTAGGGGGAAAAAAGATACTGTATTTGGGTTCTTTATTGTTTATTTACTTCTTTAAAATTAGAGTGTGTGCTATTTGTTTTGATTAGATAGTTCAGTTTTTCACGCTCATCTTGGACAGCTGATGAATTAGCAGGTTATCTTTTTTTCTTCTTGTTTAAAGTTCTCTTTTTTTTCACTTATTTCAATCACAAGGAAAATCTGCTTTCCCTGCCAATTAACAGTTTTGCTTCCTTTCTCTCATTCCTTTTCTTAGCAATAGTAGCTCCCATACACTTTCATTAACTCACATTAATGTCCTGGAGCTATGTCTATATCATCAATAACAGTATACAAAATTATTTCTAAAGCTTAAAACTGTACATACAATCCGTATGCATAATTCATTTCCACAGAGGTTTAAAGTTCAAGCTTGCTGCATTGCAAGATTCCTTCTGTTTTGCTCCAGGCTCCATGAAACTGTTTTAGATCTTGAAAATAAAAATACTCTCTAAGTAGCAGTATGGATCAGTTTATTCAATAATCTGTCCTATCTGAAACTGTATAATGTGGCCATTAAGAAATACTTTTAAGAATCTTAAACAATCCCATTTTTAGAGGTCAGGATGCAGTTATACCGAAACAGTATTGCTTTGATTCTGAAAGAATTGTCTAGGGGTTTCTGCAATAACATACATGTTTTCTGCTGTATTTGTCATATTACTGATATTTTGTCAGATGCAGAAATACATTTATTGGAAGGGCTTCTACTTGAGAATTATTCAACCCTAATGCAGAATCTTAAGTATTTCTCTAGTAAGGTGCTGCAAGGAAGTACTCTACTATTAAAAAAAGGTGACAATTTTTAGGCTCTTACTGTGCGATGGGTGTATATTCAATAATGAGTGAAAGATTTCTCTGCCCATGACAGGTGGAACAGACCAGGTTATCTCTAAAAGTCCATTTCAACCCAGATCGTCCCATTATTCTGTGATCTACCTTCTGGCCATGCAGGAGTTTTTCCTGACTTCAAAGAACACAGAGAAGAAGGGCCAATTTGAAATTCCTACTGCCTTCCTGTTCCACTAAAGGATGGTCCTAAATAGACGCACGAATAATGATTAGATCTTCTCCTCCAAGGGATAGAAGGTGTAAGCTACGGAGTGAGTACATCAAGAATTCTGGGAATTATATGCTTATATAAGGAATTGAAATTTAATAATAATAGTCTAACTAAGAACACCCTGCCAGTATTATAGTGCTTCAGAAGAGACATGCAGACTTTTTGCAGCTTTGCCCGGCATGTCTTTCAAACAAACATAGATTATACAATAATATATGTTGAAATATCCAAAGATGCTCTTAGGGAGTTTCTACTTTTTGATTGCTGAATTAATGGTTTCGGTAGGAGATTCTACAGAGAGGGTAACGATGGTCTTGACTGATTAAAACAGAAAAACTCACTGATATGTCATGGTAAAAAACCACGTGAAGATATGAGGAAGAAAGTTGAAACTATCATTCTACCATATAATGGTGTCCCCTAATGTAATATAGATTTAATAGCAAGACAGGAACAGAAGGCTCATCCAAACCATTTAGTAGAGAAGTGGAATAATTACTTGGATTTATAACACTGGGAGACATTGTACTGGGCAATTCAAACAAGGACACTTATTTCCTATTTCTTAAAAATCCTTTCCTTATAGCCAGAGCATGCCAGTGGACTGAGCCACCAGCAGCCTGGTTCGTTCCATATGTAAAAATCAGGACCTAGTGCACCTAATTAATAAACAGATGGCAATAGCCCTGTGGGCCTTTAAGTCAGTAAGGGCTTTTGTGCTCCACTGGTTATGTCACAATATCCTTTCTTAAGGGATGCATATGCCAAGACTGTATAATGGCACAGCAGATGCTTCATGCTGGTTTCGGCAAGGCAGGAAGCCTGCCAAGATCCCAAGGTAGTGTCCAGACAGTTATGGAATGAGCTTAATCTTGTTACAGCGGGAGACAGAGTCTGCCCCAAGAGCGATGAGGACAATAATTCAGCATGGAAGTGATTTTGAAATTCAGAGAACAAGTAGGATTATAGCGGAGTGACCTCTTTAGGTAACACAATGCATGACCAACTTCCCAGAGAAAGGCTTGGCACCCTCCACTCTGATGAGTGTGCTGTTGACCTTTCTAGTTTCGTTCTGCCTTGTGGCATCCCCAGATTCTTTCTGGGGACAGCAATTCAAAGCTAGCTAGCAAGTTTCTGTCCAAAGAGGTGGGCACAAGAGTGTGTCATACTGCGTTGTCATACTGCAATGGCTAATATTTAGCTAAACATGCATTAGAGGCAGGAATGCTACCTCTGACTGTAGTATAAAGCATTGTTATTATTTCATTTTGGATTTATGGTGTCATTTTTGGCATAATCAGCATACATGGTTTCCAAATTACTGGTAAATAATATTTTGGTTGGATCTGTGAATGCAAATATTGTTCTGTGCACAACAATGGAAAAAATTATCATATATAAAAGCCTATCAGGTAGAGAGCTAGTAGCATGACTATTTAGATGACTGCTGTACCATTCTAATATTAAAAAAAAAAATTGGGGACACCAGTTGTCAAGTACCACATTATAAGAGAACCCCTCTCCTGATTTCAGTTTCCACCAAGAAGAAATATCTGCAAGTGTTAATGTCACTTATGATGTCAGCATGAATTCACTCTGCTTTTTCACGAGAGATCCGACTTGCTGGAATGGGTATCCTGTTGCTATAGGACAGGCCTTTGCTCTGTAACGATGCCTGCTTAATTGTAGCTGTCCATGAGAACAGAGACACAGTCTTATTTCTGACAACTCTGTAACTGCAGGAACTTCTAAGGCAATGATCACTTGCCACAAATAGGACCAAAGGTATCTGTAATTGTTTTACCCAGTACAATGCCAGGATGGACCAGATTTTGGGGAGTTCCTATAATACAGGTGAGACTGGGATTTTCTAGGACAAGTAGAAAAGCTATTTATTTCTGGTTTTGCCATTCACAGATATAGTTCATGTTTTGCAGACACTTTTTATTAAATTTTTTGAGTAGCTGCAAAGGGACAGAAATTAAGCCAAAATGTAATTATTTAAGCAGCTACTTTGCTTTGTGGCAAGTTGAATTAGTTTGGATAGAGAAATCTGTCAGTGAAGAAGACCTGTTACTTTGTAATGTCTGCTATGATTTCACTGTTATAGAATGCCAGTAAATAAGGAAGCCACGAAGAGAGGTCTTATTTTCTGCCACATCCTAAAGAATCCTCTGCTTCAGTAGCCTCTTTTCTATGACTGAATAACATCATCTTCAGACTCAGTTTATGTGGTACAAGTACCATCATCACAGTCGTGAGTGACAAGTACTGTTAATGCCATACAGCTCTAGAAACAGAGTGTGTGCCTAGCTCTTTCCTTTGCTATTAGGGAGAAGATTCTACCAAGTCATATTAAGCACCCCTTTATAGGCATGAAAAATTCTGCCTTGGTTCTCCTAATCTTTCTGCTTTATATTTAAATTAATACTGTTGACTGATTCTCTTTAAGAATCCTATGCAAAATCATGCTTATAAGTCAGCTTTAAAAATCTGAAAATTGCTTAATGTAGCATTTAGGCACAACTGTCTTTGGAATAGTCCTGTGATTGCAGGGGAGGATAGAGTCCATCAGTTCCCTGTACTAGAAGGAATGATCATCTTTTTTTTTTTTTTTTTTTNTTTTTCCCAACTGATGCATTAAAATCAGAAGAGGAGCTAACCTAACTGGTAGTTCTTCAGCAGTCCTGGGGGTGTATCTACGCTACTGCATTAGCTGAGATCAGTAATGCAGTTAGGAAGCAACTGTCCCTACCATCCCACTTACTGTGCTTGGTCTTAACATTACCTTGCAGCTGCAGAGCACGTGCAAAGGAATCCTTCTGGGAAGAAACTAAACTGGAAGACCTGTTCCAGGAACATGCCTAATGCTTTTGACAGGGAGTCCGTCCACAGGACCAAGCTGGCATTAGTCTGAGCTGATTGATTTGATTCCATTTTCACTATAATGGCTTTATTGACTTAAATCTCTCCTCTATGGTGTCATAGTCATATAGTAAAATCTGTTGCTTTAGTATCTTTTTGGCATACATTTATCAAATTCCAGTGTGTGAAAACATTGCCCTTTCCTTGCTGCCTTGTTTCAAATGGTATGCCACAATGGCAAAACTTAAATCCCTTGCCCAATTGGACAAGCCAAATCTCAGAGTCACCATCAAATATCACAACTTCCACATAATCTTTCACTTCGGGTGAAAATATCATCAGCTCCCTAAATTGCAGGCTTTTCTGCCTGCCCTTTAGAGTGAGTGAATGCATTAAATTCTATGGAATTTGGCACATAAAACTGGTACTGTCTCCTCTATATTCTTTTCTATTGTCACCCTGGGTTGCTTTTATTAACTACCTTTTCTTTCATTTGCGGAATTTTAAAACCTTCCACTTTTATGTAGTCCCAAAAACGTTCTCTGATCAAGTAGGCACCAGAGGACTTAAGATAAGATTATTGCAAACACCTTAACAGAGAGACACTTGAGTGGGATGTCAGATATCAGGGGTCCTGCTTGCCAGTGCTGCTTCTGCCTACATCAGGAAGAGCTCGGCATCTGTGGTCGCTGGGAGGAAGACAAGAATAAGAAATGGGATTCTGCATCCTAGGAGCCAAATTATTTTGTTAGATATTAGACCTTGGCTACATGATACAGATCATCTATGTGATACAGATCACTTCAATGCTTAGGTTTAATTTCCTCAAAACCAGATTAAATGAAGTTTCAAATGCTTCAAGTGGAGGAGCAATTAACTCACTTGCTGGCTAAATGTCTCTATTATCAGTGGAAAAAAGGTTGCCAGTACCAAACACTTTTAGATCACTCTGACAGAACTAGAATAGGCAGAGAATAAACTTTACCCAACAAGGAAGAAAGGCTCTTGTGCAGTTATTTCAAGAAAAATAACAGTGCTACCAAACATTTCTCAGTAAGGCAAAACTGGAGGTGAGTCAAGATATTCATAGTATGCTGGCTCCTGCCTTTATGGCAATTAAATGCATCATTGAATTCTGTTACAGAAAATTTACAAGAGATATGGCTTGTGCTGTATCTCCTAATGATTATTTGAGCTTATCAATGAGATAAATACAAGCTCTTTACAAAATCTCTGCCATAGTGTGCCTGATATCCTCTAACAGCACAACAGTCAAGTGGCTAAAAGAAGCTTCTTATAGCCAGGTTCATTTTTCATAACAGGAAACAGGGCATAGATAGAAGGTTTAAACCAGTAATGACTTATATCTGTTCCCCCTTACCTCCAATTTACCCTTCCATTTTAAAGCTTCCAACCATCTCAAGTTCTGATTGACAGAGCTGAATGTAACCACTCATTGCAATGTGCTTTTGTAATACATTCTCTTCTCTTTATGTGTCTTTCTTTCAGGATGAGAAATCATTTTCCCTTGCCCTTCCTCTCCAACTCCAATACTGAATTTAAGTATTCTCTTTGATTCTTTTGCCTGTAGTATCCAGTACTGGGCTCCATCAAGGAGCTGTTTTCTCTTTAATTATTTGATTATTATTTTCAAAAGACATATGGTACTCGCAAAGATAATATACCATACTTGGCAACATTTTATTTCCTGTGTGTCTCCTTGTTCTTTGCCTCCTCTGATTTAATACAATACTTTATTATATTCATAATGACTCGGTCCTGAGAGGGATAGAGAAATGCTTTGATATTAACCTTTAAATACCTTAAGAACACTTCGGTTCTGTATTGTTGCATTGTGAATGTATATAATTCATTAATTTAATTTGTAAAGGGATTACTTCAGAATAATCTCATTAGAGATGATCATATTACCAGATAGACTTACATAAGACAATCTCATTAACTGTGCCTCAGGATGTCACTTCAGATATCTCTTTTGTACCCCCGATGTAAATTCATTACATGCTTCAAATTGGCTTCAAACCTTAAACAGACAAGTGTTCTGTATCATGTGTGTTAACCAGGTTTAGTACATTTGGGTTTGTAATTTGTGAATATAGATGCTTGCAATAAAATTTTAAAGAATTTAAATGCAAGTAGGGATTTAAAGTACTGTACAACCACATACTGGATTTATTTTCTATCTTACATATTATATGTTATTCATATCTTGAAATATTTTAGATGTTTTTGCTCAGACTTAGTTTTTCATCCACTTTTTATATTGCTGCAAGTATCTAATATAGACTAATTGAAACTAGTAATAGACAATTCCTGTTGATTTTGAAAGGATTTAAAATTAGCCCTTCTTGTTCCTGATTTTACAGGGATAATTATAAACCAAACCAGACCAAAAAAATCCCCAACAACAAATGATCCTCTGCTTATAGTAGGAGAAACATATTTCTATTCCAAAGTGTATGATGAAGAAAGAACTCTGTTATGTATAACTATGAGCAGTTTCAGAAATGTGACCCTGCAAATTAAAAAAAAAAAAAAAATTGTCATTATCAATCCTTTTTCTGTACATTGGGTTTTAAATGCAAGAACGCAGCTGTCTATGCCTTTTAGAACAAAGAAGCGTAATGTTTGGATTTGAGCTGATAGAAAAAGAAAGTTGATACAGAACTAGGGAAACATGAAGAATTCATCCACATTCCTGGCTATGACTTTTTTTAAGGCCTTACAAATATTTCCCTCAGCATTATGTGAACCTGCCAGTGAACTATAGAGTTAAACTGTTCTGTCAATTTTTGGTGGCAACTGTATCTTTGGTGCCAATCTTCCTACTTCCCTGAACAATCTGGACAAGCTTTGTCAAACAGTTATTTCAGTTCCCTAAACTAGAAATCAAATAGGCTGGCTTCATTCCCTCTTCAAACAGTTGTTCTTTTAACCCAAAAGGGTGGTGGTTTTCATTTTTCTCTTTTCAACACAAACTAATATACACATCGAGATGCATTATTTACTTTTGGCTAATTGCCACATATACAAACTTTTAAATTTTTTCTAAGGGTAAACTTCTATAAGAGCATACAGTACGACATAATAACACAATTTTAGGTTATCACAGATGATTTAAACTTCAGAATTTTGTTTAAATTGTGCTTCTGACATGTCTGAAAGGAAAATATTATAGAGCAGTATGAGCCTTGCTTCCCTAGAGGAGGACAGTGCAAGTATGAGAAATTGCATATCTACTGCTAGACTCTTCTGTAGGACTCTGAAGTGAGATCTATGATTTTAGGCTGCTGTATTGAAAGTCTGCATGCAGGCAGTATTAGAACTGTTCCAGTGACATACAGTCAAGTGCCCACATTATAATGATAACATATAGCTCTGCTTCGTCTTTATCTCACATAAGAGTGCCACTACCACAAGAATAGTTAAAAGTGCTTGAAAAGCTGTTCTTGATGAAGAATGGCAGACTGAGGCACTACCCCAGCAAGACAGTGATTATAGTGGAAAACAAAGGAAAGAAAAATTGCAGAAATATTCTAATACCCTGTTTGGAAAGCACTAAGAGCAGCTCATTAATTTAGTTTAAGGTTTACATAAGGCAAAGCAGAATTCCAAAGCATTATATATCAGTTCTGGCTGGCTGGGAGACACTGCTGCATTCTGGAAACTGGGCTTGTTTGCAGTATTTATGTTATTTTGTCAATTCTTGGCAGAGCCAAAGTAATGCAACGTGATGAAATCTGAAGTTAGGATGCTGGAGTTTATCCAGTCATCCCAGAAGCATGTAACAACAGGACAGTAGAAACTCTCATTGTAAAATATTCTATCCAGTGAGGCTGGTATTTGAAATTTGTAATATGTAGTCATCAAAACTGACTTTCTGAATTTATTTTGTGGCATGGAATTATGGGAAATAATTTTACTAAAGAATGACTCAAGTCTTTCTTTTCTTATGAACATATTTCAGACAACCCTGCTTATGTTAGCTCCAGCAGCATCATGCTGGGGAAGACACAAGTCAGAGAGGCAACTCTGAAGCCATAAACATTTGTGTAGCTTCAAACAGAATCCTAAATCTACACTGAATACACAATAGACAAAAACCTCAGCGGTAATTTCAGAAATGAGTGTGATGTAGTACAAAGCTCTTTAACATGTTAGTTCTATTTACCTCTAATTTTAGACTCTGTGTGGATATGCAGTGCAGTCTTATAACCTTGATGCAAGAATGGCAACAGAAAGATCAATACTGGGAGAAAAGGCTGTAATATATGACTGAGTTATAGAGAGAGCTGAGTGAAAGACGATGACCTAAAAGCAGGAATAATTAAACACTGCTGACTGATAGCAGATGAATTCCACAAAAGCAGTGTAGCTGAAATTATCACCTGTGTTCATGGAAGAGGAGTTCCCTTATTTTATTTGAATTAACTGTTTTAAAATTGCAAGATAGTATCTGTAAAATGCTAAAAATGTGTGAGAAATATTTTTTTAGGAAAATCTCTACATCTGGCTGAATGCCAAAGTGGAGACAATGCAGCACTCTGTGTACCAGTTCCCACATACGCATAGAAATGGTTTTTCCCCCCCGTCACAGTTATTGGGGAAATGTATGCCCACATCTGAGAGCAAATTAGGAACATCTGCCTCTTGATATGGAGGAAGGCATCTTATCTTGCTCTGTAATTTTACCTTCTAATATACATTAATAGTTTGTGTTATGAGGGAGTAAGATGTTTGGTTTTGATGTACAGTTCACGAAGTGAGGCTCAGAATTGCAAACTCCATTCTAGCACATGATGCTGAAACTTTATGTGAAATATCTAAGAAAGTTTGAATATCAAGTTTTATGGTACAGGAAATGACAATTGCATTACTTTAGAGAACTAATTATGGCAAATTGACATTTCTATAAAATTCTTGAAATAAGGTTTACAAGAGAAATTCAGTTAGGCTTTAATTATGATAGTTGATGACAAGTGTTAAATCGAAAAGAATTGGGGTCAGGAAGCTAGGCTTCTTACTGAGCTATTTTGGGGGAAGTGGCTTTTAGCCCTTTTGAGATGATGATTGTTAACTCTTGAAGAAAAAATGCCTTTTAAGCTGATGAAACAGAAGCAGGAAAACCTCATAGTACTCATGCTAGGCGCTGTGCAGACAGTGAAGTGTAAGCTGCTCCATGAAATGTAGCATGTGGGCTGAGAGGAAATATCATCAGCACAGGCTACCCAAGGAACGAATGGCACGTTTTTGTTACTCTGGTTTTGGTCAACTCATTAGAGATATTCCTCCTTGTACAGTACTGCAACTATGTGTTGAGTCACATGTATTAACACTGGCCTCTTATGTCCTGATAGAGCATTTGATTCTTTTACATAAAAGAATTGAATTTAGGACTCAGTCCTGTCATTCGTGTTCTGTAACTAGGAACACCATAGCTAAAACAATCTTACATGTTTGGAAGATGGCAGAATTTGCACTGTTTTATTCCACTATTGCTTATAGAAAATGGAATTTTCTAGTTCACTAAACTAAAAATATGTCTAAATGAATACATAAATTTATTCAGTAATTTTCTGGGACTGTGTTGTGATTTTGTAAAAGCTTGGTGAAATTGTTTGCTTAAGGGTCCTGGGTTCTGATGAGATAGTTTTTTGCTACACTTCCTATTTTTTAGCCTAGAGTTGTGCAGTAATTACAGTATATCAACATCTGAAGAATGGTCTGGGAACAATTGCAGTTTTCCCTGTGGACTTGATAAAAAATTGAGAATTGCTACCCAAAAAACTATATTACTTTCTTTACATCTGCAGAATTTTTCTATCTATCCAAAATGTCAAAAGGAAATATCTTTGAATTTGTTTCTATTGCTTTTAATAATTTAAATCTCAGAAATATTTTTTATAAATAAAACAAAAACTGTGGCAGAATACTGAAACTTTAATGTCATCGTACAGTGGGCTCAGCCTAACATACTCAGTTTACACTGTTCTGCAGAAATTTTTATCTTACTGTGCTACTTCTTGGGCAGGAGGGCAAACAAGACAAAGAGAGAGTTTCTTCAGATCTTAGTCTCCTGCCCAGCCTTAAACTTCTTCCTAGGTTTTCCCCAGTTCACTTATGCCTTTATGTTTATTGACAGGAGACTCTATGGCTTTGTTTTCGTCACTAGCTTTCAATATGCTATATGAACTGGAATTCTGTTTACTTCTGTGTTTGCTATGTGTTCAAACTTACAGTCTAACTCCTGTTTTCATAAGTCCAGAAGTATAACTTTGGTCACTCACTTAATATTTAATTTAATTTAACTTAAGTAAAAGCAAGCACTACAAATCAAAAGCCGTATTTCTGCTTTGTGTATCAGCAGTGCCATCTTCTTGTTCTCATGGTTGTTTGTAGCTGTCTGGATTGGCAAATTTTGGTTGTCTGAAATAGCGTGACCTGCATTACTTATTTGTTCATTCTCCCCACTTTCAATTCTGCATTCTTATTTTCTATCACTAGATTTCAAAATTATTGCACACTTTTTTATGTTGTTGATCAGTTGCGTTATTCATTCTCTACGTTTGTAATTCAGATCTTTCCCGATCAACTGAATTAGAGAAGAAAGAATAGCTAAGTCTTGAACTCTCATCACCAAATGCATACTACAACCTTAGGTCTGACATTTTGGGAGGCATAAAAATCAACATTTTTCCACTGAAATCAGAGCTTGATCCTGGGTTCATAGATTAAAATTAAAATTTTTAAAAAATAAAAAAATAATATAAAAATACATAAGAGCAAATGACATTTATAGTCTTCTCTAGTTTAGTGTACTCCAAAGGGTTTAATGACTCTAAGAATAATGAATTATTGTGTCTAATAATTATATTTTGTCAGTGTTTTGTTCATAGTGGGTTTTAAAATGAATTTTATGGAACTCTTAGTGCAGTTACACCACTGAAACCCAACGTATAAAAGGACATAGAAGCTTCTAAACTAAATGTTCTTTCTGTATTAATCCCCAAATTTCTAATCTTTTATCTGATACTTTTGGTATAAAATACAGAAGTAATATGAATATTTGTGTTGACTACATACAGAAAGAAAAAAAGCAACAACGCCCCCAAAAGTACACCTAATTACTTAAAAACCCACAGCATTGTCTTTGTTAAATCTTTGCCATTGAATAAGGAATGATTGCATATTTTACTTGAACATTTTCCTGATTTAGAGCTTTCTAATAATTTATCACACATATAATACTCTTCCAAGAAAAAGTATTTCTGCTACTGGTAATGCATTCCAACAGAAGCAAAATTTCAGATCCAGCTGCTGTAGTCAGAGGTCTAATGTTTTCATCTTTTTTGTTTTGTTACTGAACCTTTCAGGCAAAAATTCTCATCTGCACAGCATTGTCCTGAAGCAAGGAAGAGAAGGCTGTGTTGCAGATGGAATTCTTGCAAGGGAATCTAAAATGATGGAAAAATTCTGCAGATTGTCATCAGCTTATCTGTTCTTATAACACAGGACTGCAGCTTTAGCTGAAATATGCATCAGATAAAGCTGTGGGTTTTGATGATACATTTCTTCCTTTTATATGCCACACATTCTTTCTATGATCATGGCCATTTGTATGGGGTTATCAGATCTCAAGCGCTGAAAATGATGCACTAATTACCTATACAGGTGTATGCATTTTTTGCCCATGCCATAAATTTCTGAATTATATTTACTTCCACATATACAGACACATTGGCAGTTAGCAAAGTAAAATGAATATTAGCAACACATTCTCAATTCCATTTTCCCCAGAAGAGGTTGAATTGTTTCATTTCTTTACTCACAAAGGTTATATGGGGAAAAAAAATAATTTTTTTTAAAGTAGTAATTTGAACTATGCTAAAGTATAAGAAATAAGAATATCACTCTGGTGATTAATGCAAAACTCACAGATTTTTTTTTCATTTTCCTTATTGTAAATTTTCTCAGATAGAAATGGACGTTTTTAGGCAGTTTAGGCTTCTATTTGCACTTTCAGTAGAAAGTGTGTTATTTTTTAGGATATATTACTTGGCAGCATGTTAGACACAGCTATTTTATTGATTTAAGTACTTATTTCTTTAAATCTGTGAACTTTGTTTATGTATAAGTGTTCTAAAATCCAAAGCTCACTTGGGAGAGAAAGAAATAGAAAAGGAGGAAAATGTTTGAAAAAAGGTAAAAGTTACCTATTACCATGAATTCAATACTTTCTTCTGTATTGTTTTTATAATACTACTTTAATAATTCCCTAAATAGTATTAAAACAATGTTTGGATATGTTTTTTTTTTTTAGAGTAGTGTAATAAAACCCTCATCTTTTAGCAGGGGATTAATCTCAAAGACTCAATAAGTAGGAGAACTTACCCAGATAAATTTACACAGTATATTATTATGGTATTTTTCTCTGTAAACTTTGAAGGAAGCAATTTGAAAGAACTTAACTATAGTATGCCTTACAAATATTGAGTTATGCTTTAACATAGTTATTTGGAACTACAGAATGAGAGAGAATGAATTGTTATTTTGCAGTATATCTGTCTCTAACAATCACTATATCTTCTGCTTCTGCATTATGTTATGATTACTATTACTCAGGTGACTATGTGTTTTAAACTCAATTTCCTATTATTATGATTTTAAATGTTTTGCTATTTCTTCATTTCTAAAGATATGAAGGTTAGCTTATAACATTCTTATTTTAATTTCTGTTAACAGATTGTCAATTTCCATCCCCCATCAAAAAATGGGAAGGTCTGTTTAAAGCACTCTCAATCACTCAAAAAATAAACTTTTTTTTCTTTTTTCCCCCTTGGGATACCTGGTACACACGACCTGCAGATATTTCATCAAATGACTGTTTCAGAAAAGATATAGTACAACTGTGATTGCTGATATGTTTGACAAGAAGCAGAGATAATTCTTTCAGTGGCAACAATATTGTAGATATAAGGCACTGAGAGCACTTGCATGTAAATATGATTTTCTGATAGTTCTATGCAGTAGTTAGGACTGAGTACAGTCTTTTATGTACATTGTGATTATGAATACACAAATACTTGAATGCTCCAAATTTTCCTAAATGATACAAAGATGAATAAAAGCAGCACCCTGAAACCCATTCACAGTCACAAGAGACTTTTTAATTAGCAGTCACATCTGTGTAAGAATACTATATTTTGCAAAGCTAGCAGCAACCTAAACCATATTATTAAATTTTGAAAAAGATTACAAATCTCGGTAGACCTGTTTAACGATTCAAGAAGTAGTGTGGAATGATACCTCTGGCCTCCTGAGTCTAGTTTGAAAATAGCTAAATCTTCCATAATGATGTCATTAAATATTTAATAGTATAATATTTTGAACACCTTTCCAACATAAATGACATTAAAATTTAACCTGTTTAAACTGTTAAAGGTTATCTGAGAAAATTCCATTAGAATATACTTTTAAAGCCAATTAAAAATACCATGATATTAAAAAGTAGCTTTGGTGGAGAAATTGAATTAATATAAACAATAAAAAATGAAGATCAAAGTGAACAGGTAGATTTTTTATTAAGTATTCCAGAAGGTTATGGAATAAAATTATGAAACATTTTTTATTTTTCAAAGTGTTACTATTGATCCTATGTAATCCTGATCAGAATGTATCTGCTCTGCATCCAAATTCCATATTAAATCAGAGCAAAAGATGTGAAGAGACATCAAGGTATGAAGGAAATATTGCCATTAAAATATGAAGCAAAATGTAATTATATGGAAAAAGCATCTAAAGTTTTACAATAAAATAAAGCTTTAAATATAAAGAAAAATACTTTTAAAATATGTTCTGGCCGTAAATTATCCATTTAATTTTCCTTGCTGCCAAAAGATGCTCTAATAGGACTCTGTGACTGCAGCTTTTATTTTATATTCCTTTTTTTAATATCAAATATCTTTGGTGCTCTATCAAAGTCCTAATGAAAATAGGCCGTGGGATTGCACATGAGATCTTGTGGGGGTAGTTCTGCCTTTGCTGTTAGCAGAGTGGGCAAAAAGCAGCTCCTCAACCAAGTATCTGCCTTCAGGGCATTGATGGCTGATTATGATCACCAGCCTCTCCAGTGTAATGGTTTGGTATTTCACAGAATGGACAGAAAACAATTAGAAATCACACATCAGCAGTACAGAAGAAAAAACATTCAATCACAAGTGGAAGGCAGCATTTCAGCTTGGCATATCTTTAAGATCTGCATCAGTTTGCAAAAGTGACCTTCGTAGTCAGCTTAAATATTTTATGTTTCATTTTAAGTAAAAGTGGAAATCTTATGGTAGAACCCTATGTCTTTTAGGGTTTTGTTCTTGGAGGAGAAATAAAAATTCTGGAGGCTTAATAATAAATTATTTTGCTTATGATTTGTAATGTGGAAATATGTATTACCAGCTTGACTTTTAAGCTGATATTGGTCAACTAAGACAGCACAAAAGCAAACCATTGTGAGATTTCTCTTCAATAAGATTTGTAGTCATTCTTCAAATATTTATGTATAAATTCAATCCAAATAATTACATTGACTTTAGTGGGGTTGTTCAGGCATACAATTGCCAGAACAGAGTTTTATTTTCAAATCTATAATGTAGCCAAAGAGTCATGATATTAGGTGTTTTATAACATGCAGAATGTTGTAGTCATTCTTCTGATAGCAAAACTCTGTATACTATATCCAGGTTTGTTTGAAATGTAAAAAGGGAAAAAAAAAAGTTTGAAAAGCATCATGAACCATGTATCACACTCACTGTGGTACAAAATGACATCCTGCTTAAAGCTCATGTAAAATAATTCCATTTAGTTGGAAAATCACCCACAACTTTGAATGGTCTACTGTTGTCTTTAACTTAATAGGAGAGGACCAATGGAAGCAAAGATTTGTGAGACTTGTGTCTGCTAAAAATCATCCAGTGGAGTTTAAATCTGTTCTCTATGTCTCCTGGTACGAGAATGGGGTATTCCCAATTTAGAATGGATGTCAGGGACTGTAAAGGGCATAGCTGCTGAGCCAGTACTAACACTGGGTTTACAGTTGCTTCATAGGTGGAGACATGAAAAAACACTGAAAGAATCAGTGTTCACAAATGTGGCCATTAAAGGCCATTTCCCCTGAGAGTAACCAGCCTCTTAAAAGCTTTGGTTTTAACTAACACAATATTTTGTTTTCATTTCATATACTTTAATTTGATGAAATAACAGATATTCCTCAAGTTCCTTGGGTGTTTTGAACACAGCATTTTGTCTGAATAAAACACATTTAAGAGCTGAGCACTGGCAGAAAATCTTTTTGTAAGGTTCATGAGAAATTTGGGTGATTTTAAATGGTAAAATGATAAGACATTGTCTCCTATTGATAGAACCTCTTCCTATGCCTCATTCCTTTTATATTTTTTTTTTTTCTTTTTTTCTGCTAAGAATGTGTGTCCTTTCCTGTGGGAAGAAATAACTCCTTATGGATAATTTTCTCCTTTCTGCAATTGCTTCTTAAATAGGTCACAAAAAGAACAGAAAACTTATAACAGATTTTGATTATGACCAGTCTCTAAATTTTTTGAAGAGGATCATTTCCACACCAAGTCAACTTTTATGCATGTCTCCATGGTCAAGAATCTTCACTTTTCAGTGTCTTTTTTCTGATTGACTATGACCTTTCTGCAGCACTCCTCTCCTTCAACCATTTTCCTATTTCTTCACGGGTAGTTTCTCTTCTGTACCCACTTTTTTCCATCATAATTTATCTTTTTAACCACAGACTTTCCAGAAATAAATGTATTTAAGACAAAATTTGAGGGGAGATAATGCAATTTTAGTGGAGTTCAGAGCAAACTGTACTGTCGGAATTTGTTCTTTCATTTACTCTGCTAAGGCCTGCTTTTTTAAAAGTTGTTGTTTGTAGCAAGCCCTTCTTATGACAGTCTCTGCTAGATTTGGTGTTTAGCCTGAGAACTCATCTCTAACTATACAATTCCTTCCATTTCTCTCTCTCTCTCCTTCCTGCCTTTTTTACAGAGATATTTTAATCTGCATGTACAACCATCTTGACATCTAACTTTTTATATGTATATTTCTTGGAAGTAGTTTTCCATTATGTAATCTGGTCTTTCTAAATTTATTTTTATTTTAATATTTAATAGAAATTGCTTTAATTATTAAATAGAAATTTAATAGAAAACTTGGGACAATAAAATTATTGTCCCAAGTTAATATTTACCCTAAACTGCATTCTAAGACAGCGAAAAAATCAAATTCTTCCGTTATTAAGTAAACTTCTTTGTATTTATAACATGTGATATTAATTATTTATTAGATAATGTGTCATATTTTAGTCCACAAGAAACATAATGAGTTTCACACTGGGGTGTCAGCATGGGGTTTGCCTAAGGGAAACTTGGTTATTTGAACAAGACAGAAGACCTATTGATTTAATGCTCAGGACTGCAACAATTTATCTACAGTATGATACTGAAACATTGTGTGAAGCTCAACATTAAACTGAACACTAATCTTAGAATTAACCAGCAGGCACAGGAAAAAAAAAAAACAGGCTCTTAGTTACCTCATCAGTTATATTATACAGTACTTATTCACTTCAGCAGAAGTCATATATGTAGAAATAGATGACATGGGGTTTTAATTTTCATTTTCCATTGTATGGGTATCCTATATGTCAAACTAAGCTTTTGAGAAAAATGTAGATTTGCCTTAATATTTATGTGTAGGAGAAAATATTTGGGATGTTTTTTCAAGGATATGCCAACTTTGAAAATAAGTAAAATATTTTAAAGCACAGTTTATATCTGGTTCTGTTTCATTATTTGTAATATTTAAGGCAGGACAGATTCCTTCATTTTTTCAGAGAATAGCACAAGGTATATGTTCATATGTGTCTCAGTCTCAGAATCACTCAATAGAATAATCCATTATTACTCTTCACCCCCAGATATTCTTACAGCTCCTGTTGTACAGCTGTAAAACAGACATGGCACTAACCAAATCCCAAGTGACAGTGGTCAGGAGCTTTTTTAAATGGGGATGGAACCTGTCTAAACCTTCTCTCTCATCTGTTTCTGTTTAGCCCTGAGGTCAGAATAATGAAAGTAAGGAGAACAGGTATTGTAGCTTTAATAACTGTAATATGTAGGTAGCTTTATCATGTCACATTGTGAGGTTACTAGGACAAGACTGTACTTAATTTGGAATTTCAATATAATTTGATTGGCCGATTGTACCTATATTCATTTTGCTTTTTGCTCCTGGATCTTGGAGAAAAGGATCTAAATACTGGTTTCTTCTTTCAAAAAACTCAGGCTCAATTATTTGCTCTTTATGAATGGAACCCTACACATGCACAAATGTTTTCTTAAATCATTGATTAACACATGCTGTTTTTAGCAACTGCTACTTCACACTGCTACTTGTTAATTCATAAATTGGGTCATTGAGTCTAGTACAATGGAACCACAGTGGTCATATATTTCTTGAAAGTACAGAATGATACAGACCATCAATCTCAAGACTTCTTCCTCTCCTCTTTCTATTGTAATTCAGAGCCCACCAAGCTTCTGTAAAAAAATGATTCAGACCTTTTCATAGATCTAGGCACTATCATTAACATCACAGGCAGTAAATTACACAGTTTTCTATCAGATTGACAAATGAAGGTTCTGCTAAAGCATCTGGCATGCTTCTATTAAAAAGGAACTGCTTTTTTTTCAGATGGAAAGGCCTTTCAAAAAAGTCTATCCATCATAGCTGAGCTCATTGCATCTTGAGTACCTAGGTATTATATACTTACCCTTTTCACATTTTTTTATATTGATTACTGTTCCTAGACCCAGTAATTTTGATTTTTATATCTTTTGAACACACGCTTTTGTATATGCTCCTAAAGAGTGAAATTTTTGTGTAAAGGAGAGGGCATTAGGCAATAAAATATATTTATTCTCCTTTAAAGACTTTTTGATGTAGATATACAATTTCATGTGAGCAGCTACCACAGAACAAGAGTTAGTGTAGTTGTTTTTCTTTATTGGTGATCAACTAGTTCAGTCAGTGTGGCCTTAAAATCCTAACACTGTGATGCATGGAGAGGAGATAACAACCATGAGGACACTATTTTGTGCAAACTTATTATTGTTTTTAAAATATTTCAGCACTTCCTAATTTTACCAGCATATTCCTTTATCTGTTTTGTTTCTTTCATTCTTTAAATGTAATAAGACATAATTTTTCCAATTATCTGTGTAACAATACTCAATTTCTGGTGTTGAAAACTTCTACTGCATAACTACAAATTTTACCTACCTTCATGTGTTTCATATAAGCCTAATCTGATAATTCAGTAGCTGCTCAAAAAGAAAACTTATTTCAGATCAGAAGACCATCCAAGACTGAGGAAGAAGACAAGGATAATTTGTTTCTTCTAAACTATGACTCCAAACATGGACTTTACGTAAAAACTTTTAAACTGGAGACACACACAGGTGTTGCTGCTTTGGTTGCTTTCAAGTACAGAGAGACATAAATCTAAAAGAGGAAACAATCTAAGTATAATTTAAAAAATCATGACGAGGCAAACACATTGGATCTGACATGACAGAACTGTCTAAAGCTTGGATTGTCTTTTACTAGATTAGTATGCATGAATGAATACAACATCTTGGCTGTGCCATACATTTTAAGTGTTCAATTTGTGAGATATTAGAAAATAGCTTCTTTCTTATCTTACATGACATCTGTTAGAGAAGCAGAAGATGGTCTGTCGATGTATTTCAAGAATTCATCCATACAAGTACACATCCTTGTGCTTCCTGACTTAACAAATGTAATTATAACTAAAAGTGCTATGAAATTATGTTCAGGTAATCATTAAAATAGTTCTCTCAGCCAGAGGTTCCTACATTATCTTTACGTTTGAATAGTAGCACTGTTTGAGATTTCCTGTTACAGATTACTCAGGAATGGATGTTACTGGAACAGGTTAGAAATGAGTTTAGAAATTTCACCTCTGTATATGAGCTGAGTGATATTTGCCATGACAGTGCAGCTATATATGCAAAAAATATCTTCAAAACCTAGTTTTATATTGCCTGGAACTACCAAACTCCTCTGGTTTTATACCCACTCAAAAAAAGCTTGTCAGGAGTTTGACAAGGACTGGTAACTTTCCTCAGTGGCAAGTTTGCAGGAGAAGTAACTCTAAAAATAAGTATTAGGGCATTGGGAAGCTGTAGAGTCCAAGGTATGGAATTCTAAACACACAGATGAATTCTTCACAGTAAGTTTTGTATTTTGTGCTAAGTATGTTCCACTGGCTGAAAAACTTTGGGTAGTTCTATGCTACCACACTGTTACAAATAACAACAACACATGAAATTGCTAGTGGTTGTACACAGTAGGTGACAGCACAGATTGAACATTTACCATAGAATAGAAAAATACTTTTTTTCCTTCCATTTTGAGCATAAAAAATGGACCCAAGACTTCTGTAAGAAGGAAACACAAGGATGAATAGGCATTTCTAAAACAACACATAGCGTCTTCTTCTTGTGTAATGCAGAATGGTTATAGAGCTATATTTCTTGTGGAACAGATATTTTCATGGGGATTTTTGCAACCAACAAGCATTATTTTGGCAATGCAAAGACCACCTGGTTCCAAAAGCTTTTCGAATCACCTCCTCTGTGCCTTAGCATTCACTGCTTCTTTCTGTACATGTGCTACTTAAACATTCTTTGAATTGTGCTAAGGCAAAATATCTTTAAAAATTAAAAAAATAAAACTCACACTTCCCAATATATATCTTCTAAACAATATATAATGTCATGTGCTGAGCCAAAAAAAGGGGGGGAAGATATTGTTTCAGTGTAGAAAAAAACATTTTTGTGCCTTCCATTTCTGCACTACAGTACTGTATGCCCTTTAGTCACAGAATACATAGGTCTTAAAATAGATTAAATGTAGGATACAGCAAATTCATGTATGTCTGTGTTGTGAATTTCACTACCAGTTAGACTTTTTTTTTTTCCCCCCTAATGAGAGAATAATAAAAAACGTAAGAAGTGTGGTTGGTCAAGTGGAAAGAGTGAGAAATTTCACATGTGTGCAGTTATATAAGTTTGGAAAGAAAAGGTTCAAAATATGGATAGACATGAGTATGGCACAGTACAGAACTGGAATCTCAGTTTATGCAACATCCTTGCCAAGAAACAAATGCAGCAGAGATAAGGGCCTCAGTTACAATGGAAAGAAAAATGCCTAAGAAAGGCAGATAATTCTGGAGAATTTTCTGAAATTCAGAAAGTCAAAAAATTAACCAAACACAGGCTTTGAAAAAAAAAAAAGGATCTCCCTGGAAGGATACATGTTTAAACACTTTTTCCTGTTCTGCCTTTCAAAATGTTTTCAAATTACCTTTGAAATACATGGAATATTCTAGGTTATATTTACGTATCACCTGATTCCTTCAGGTGTAAAATCCTCTCAGGTTTTCTTTAAAATGTTCAGTATGAAGAAAAGTTGTTATGGCTGTGAGTCCTTTCTTTATCACAAAGACTAATATCGATGTGGAAGTTTTAAGATGTTTTGACTTGTCTTACTGCAAATCAGTACTGAGCAACAGGTACATTTCTCGTGTTTGCTGGAAGTGTGGTTGCCATTTAAGTGTATCTAAAATTAAAAGTTATTATAGGGGAAGTTTTCTTGCTGTTGCCTTAATAGTTATGAAGTTATACTGCAGTTTGGGTAGATTAAAAATTTAATATTTGAATAACTCTCAAGAAATATCTTCACATATATGGAAAGACCACTACAGTAATTGCAATATTATCTTGACCAAGAAGAAAAGGTCAAAAATGCCTCTTGGATAAGCTAGGACTAATGATCCTGGAGGGAGGTGTTTGCATTTGAGTAAATGAGTAGAAACCATTACACAAAGGTGTGTGTATGTATATGTGTATATATATGAAAAAAAAAAAACATATATGTATGAAAAGACCAAAACTGGCAATGACTTCCCTGCTATGATTTTCAGACTAAAATTACCTCCTTTAATGGAACTTGTCACAGAGCATATTTTGAACATACACCAAATTTAAACTTTATCATCTGGTTCTCGCAAGCTTTTATAGCTTGTCAGCAAGGTACAAAATAGAAAGAAGAAAGGTCTTTAAGATTTTTAAATGTAAGCAGATCAAGGATATTTAAGAGTAGGTAGTTTTTTGTTTTGGTTTGGTTTGGTTTTTTTCTGGTGGCTTTGGTCTGGCTATCTAATTTTTTACTGCTTTTTCCTTACTGGCAATTGTATGCAAATAGCTTTCAGGATAAGTAATTAAGAGAGAACTTTGTTGCTTTGGCATGGCATTCTTAAAATTGAATGTTGGAACATTTTCGGAACTCTATGACTGTATATTAACCTGGAGCGGTGTAGAAGGCAACACGGTAACGCTCATCTTAGAGGCATGGGTAAATGTGGGGCCATACCGCTAAGATAAGGTATGTGAGAAAGGACCTCTTCGTCAGCTATGGCCAGGAAATCATCTTCATAGAAAATGAAATGTAAAGTGGTTGAATGCTAAAGGAATCTACAAAAAGAAGTTGTTGGTATATTTTAGGCTTTTAAAAATAATCCAGTTTCTGTAATTATAGGAGTAAGAGCTAAATTAGGCAGCATCAGTTTATTTCTAAGGCATTTTATGATTTCTTTTTCCCCCCTCTTCTAACCTTTATTCAATAAATGTCTTTTTTATTTTTTAATACATACCAATGTGTCCTTGTATGATTATGCATATATTCAGGAACACTAATGTATGTTATTTCTTACAAAAAGGCAAAATGTATGCTTCACAATTACATAGGAGTATAGAAACACTTGTTCAGGTCTTTCTCCTCCTAGAAATTAATTCCTTAGTTGCAATAAATTCTGCAAACATGATAAGACTAACAATAGAGTAGTTAATTATGTTTATTTTCTTCTCCCAAAATCTCTTTTTTAACTTACATTCTGTTGCTTTTGAAATACTAAACTACCTTAACAAAACAGAATTCTCAGTAGCCTTTGGAAAAAAGTGACAATATCACTTTGTGATTTGAAAGTACAGCATTTAAATCATTACTAAATTGACGATTTGATCTCCTCCTGCCTCTAATGTCATCCTGATAGTCAGACGAAAGTGAAACTCTACTGATTAATTCATTTACCTATTAAAAATAGATGAGATTTCTACTAAAATATCATGTAATAGAGTTAACTTTAAAATGTTTTTAGTCTAAATAAATACAGTGTCTCACTGAAGAAAAGAAGAAGTGGAGATACTTCCAAGGAAATGAAGAACCTGATTTTGCAAAGAAAGAAATAGTCTAACATTAGCATCTAGCAAGAATTTTAAATTACAATGCTTGATTCTTTAAAGTTCAGCACTGTATCAGCTGACTCTCAGTTACCCATTTTCCAAAAAGGAATTTCTACACCCAGGTTAGTTTTTCAAATGTACTGGACCATTCATGCAGAGAGTTGCGAGTCCTTGCAATGCAATTTACATTCAGAGCCACTGCACTAAATGTCTAAACTATCTTATCTGGAAACATGACCAGCTGTTAGGTAGAGAAGGCTTTCAGCTTCTCTTGCCTGTGGCTGACTTTATTGCCTTTCAAGATCTTGAAGGGGTTGTTAGATTAGTTCAGCATTCACACAGCTTCATGAGGCTTGATGTAAATCTATTTCTTCCACAGGAAAGCAGAAAGCTTCTGTTTTCTTTTAAAAATGTTGAGGTATGGCAGTGCAATTTACATTTTTGCAGAATGAGCTGGTGTTAGTCCGTTCTCACGCACACATTGGTGCTCTTCTTTGTGTTAGTATGTTAAAAAAAGTCTGCCGTATCCTAGAACACCTTACGATTAGACTTCAGGTAATTTTCCTCTCAAAGCTGTGCCACTGTGCAGAAATAATTTAAGGCTCATCAGACCATAACTTTCTAGCTCAGCGAGTAGAGCACTTACCTGGGGGAAGGATAGACTCGGATTTGAATTTCTCCCCCAAGCTAGTTGTGCAGTTTTTCATCAAATAAACATTCAATAAAAGACTGAAATGCACTTGTTCAAAGGATAAAAAGCTAAGACTCTTACAATGAGGCCGAGAGTCCCCCTGCCAGACTAAGGCAGGTCTGTGTTGCTAAGCAGCTGAAGGCATTCCAGCTGGGGAGACGGCAGCTGTTGGTCGGTATTATCTACAGTCGAGGAAAAGAATGAATCTTGGTTTTCTTCTACCAGGTCAAATTCTCCAGCAAGAATTTTTTGTCAAATAAAGAAAATGGCACCCTTGTAGTTCCTCCCAGTTTGTGTTTTTTTAATACAATGCATTGGGTTTGCATGGCTGGGTTTTGGTGGCTGAGGGGCTACCAAGGGTGATTTGCGTGAGAAGCTGCCAGAAGCTTCCTCCATATCCAGCAGAGCCAGCACCAGCTGGCTCCAAGATGGATGCGCCCCTGGCCAAGGCTGGACCCATCAGAAATGGTGGTAACACTTCTGTGATAACATCTTTAAGAAGAAGATTTAAAAAGGCAGATGTAATTGCAGCCGGAGAAGAGCAGAGTGAGAACACGAGGGAGGAGCAGCTCTGTAGACATCAAAGTCAGTGAAGAAGCAGGGGCAGGAAGTGCTTCAGGTGCTGGAGGTGAGATTCCCCTGCAGCCTGTGGTGCAGACTGTGGTGAAGTAGCTGTGATCCTGCAGTCCGTGGAGATCCCTGGGGATGCAGAGACCCACCTGCAGCCTGTGGCCAGAGGAGGAGGAGGATGCCTGAGAGGAGGCTCTGACCCTATGGGAGGCACGTGGAGAGAGGAGCCCACAGTAGAGCAGGATTTCTGGTAGGACTTGTGACCCTGTGGGGGACTGATGCTAGAGCAGCCTGGGTTTAAAGGACATCAGAGAACTGCTGCCCGTGGGACAGACTCAGGCTGGAGAAATTCATGAAGTGCTGTCTCACGTGGGAGGGACCCCACGCTGGAGCAGGGCATGGGCTCCTTTTCCTGAGCAGCAGGAGAAGCCTCAGGTGATGAATTGACTGTAACCCACATTCCCCGTATCCCTCCACTGCTGATGGGTAGGAGGTAGAGCTGGGAAGGAGGGAGCAGTGGATTAAAGGTGTTTTTAAGGTGTTATTTTATTTCGCATTATCCTGCCCTCATTTTGTTCGTGGTAAATTCAGTTAATATCTCTAAGTCAAGTCTGTTTTGTCTGTGATGGTATTTGGGGAGGGATCTCTCCTGGTCCTTATCTTAACCTATAAACCCTTTGTTATATTTTCTCTCCCTGTCCAGTTGTGGAGGGGAGTGATTGAGGGGCTTTGGTGGGTCAGCCAGTATCAGCCCACTCCATAGGAATATCTTTAGCTGCATATTTATCCAGAGCTCAGTGAATTTAAGATGATGTAGCTGTCCTCAGACCAGGTTAACTACTCAGTCTTTCAGAGGGAAGGAAAGAAGACTGCTTACTTTGAAAATCACAGTTTTCCAAAAATTGTGCTATTCAGACAAGGAAAGGATCATTGTATGCTGTACTTGAGAAAGTGTTAATGGACAAAGCTTCAAACTACAGAACATGTGGACTTTTAGACCACAAAGTTTTTCTATTTAAGTACTTTTGACATACTTAACTCCTTTCTGCAGGTATTGGGCTACATCCCTAATTCCCTTTGACTTCAGCAATATTCAAGGGCACTTAAAAAACCAAGAATTTGTCAAAACCATACACATATTTCTTGTAATTTAATGATGACAGAGTAGCTCCTTCTTAATAACAGTGCGCTAATCAGTAGCAGGGTTATGCTGAGATTTCTTTATAAATGATTTTGTTATTTTTATCTAAATAAGAAATATGGCTGCATTTAGGCATAGTTTAAGAATTCTATTTTCTGCCTGCACTGTTCAATAATTGTAGCTGAACACATCTCACATCTGCAGGATGCAATGGCTTCTTTCTAAGCTATGCTTGAGCTTTCCTACAGGACAATAGATGAAGTGAACAAGCAGTGCCTAAATGCTGTAACATGGAGTTCAGGACATGCTAAAGATGCTTTCCAGAAGTGGTAAAATAACCTTAGATACCATTAGCTACAAAAAGCTTCTACTAAACTTATTTTGATATATTGTCGTAAACCTCATCATCAACTCTATGGTCTGACCCTTCTCAGAAAATTTGACAAGCTGTCACTTCGACACAACATTTATGAGAAAAAAAATTTCTTGCTTGATTATCTAATATCGCTGTGCCTGGGAAATAAAGAGCAAGGGGAAAGAAACATTTCTTTCTCCATGATAAAGCAAGATAATTTCTAGGACAGTATTATCCCAGACATAAATAAATGAAGGTGAAAAATTCTGAAGCTGATGCAATTGCAGAGTTTTATTACTACAAATGTTTACATAAGTCATACTATTTTTTTTCCTCTTAGTTGTAACCACCAATAAAAAGTAGTTACTATGCCTATTATATTTAGTCCTTAATTTTGTACACAATGTTTTTGGCCCAAAATTGCCATTTTGATCATTAAGATGAAGTTAGTAAGTACAGCCTACCTTCATCTGGAGAGTTTTAAAGGAATGCCCAAATGTAAGATGTGAAATCATGATTCAGGAAGTGGGGGATCCTCCTGTGTGAACAGGATCTTACAAGAAGAGTTAAAATATTGTACTTTAGAATTGTATGGGTTTTGTCACAAGCACAGAAATTAATGTAGCCCTTGCTCTGAAGACTCTAAGAATTAGAGTCTGTCTCCAGACTGAAGAAGGTCAACAAAAGACAGGATCTAGCTGCACTCCAGAAATCTGCTGCTATAGTTATTCCAAGACAAGACTTCAGTTCAGGTACCTCTAGACACAGTAAGGCCCTAAAATATTAATCAGTTGTAACAAACTTCCTATTTTAAATGTTTCTTTCTTTCTTTTCTTTTTTTTTTTTTTTCCTGCTAGGTAAATTATTTAAAGCTGGAATCCCCAAAGTAAAAGCATCTGAAATCACCCACACAAACTCTAAACCATAGAGCACTGTTAAGGACAATAATTTCAAAAAGTAGCGGTGTATTTTTTAATTTGTTTGGATTTCTAGATGCTAATGAAAGTGCTTATCTCTGCCTGTCTAGCTAATAATGGCACACTTCAAAACTTAAACCCAGTAGCAAAGAGCAACTGTTAGCGATGTCTCAGTTTGCCTCTGCATTTCCAAGTGTACGCAAAGCTCCTGCTGTGGAGCAGTGTTTAGGTGGAGACCTAGGTAACACATGACTGAATTACAATAAAAAAAAAGGTTTCGTATTGCCTTAAAACAGCAGCATCTCTATTTTCTATGAAATGCCATACCACAAAAGAATCAATGGATAGCTGGCTAGCTTTTGATAACCTTTCATGATATTGTATGTCATGTCATAAGAAGAAATTTTCAAAGTTTATTTCTTGAGATAGGAACATACATTTTTATTTATCATAATTTATAAACTCTAACTTTCTAGAGTAATGTGAAATTAACATGTTGTGATGTCCCACCCTTAAGGGGAAGGGAGTACCTAAGATTTGTAGGTACTCATAGTCAAAAGGAATGATGGAAGTCAGAGGACCCACTAAATCTCACAAGGTTTTATTAGGAAACTACACACTTGGCATGGAAATTGGTGTATTAGTCCTTATATGCGCACATGGCAATGGTGTTTGGATAAAAGTGTAGGATGAAAGAGAAGAGAGAAGGGAAGAGAAAGAGAGAAAGAAAGAAAGAGAGAGAAAGAGAAAAAAGAGAAAGAAAAAGAGAAAGAGAAAAAGAGAAAAAAAAGAAAGAAAAGAAAAAAGAAAAGGAAAAGAAAAGAAAAGAAAAGAAAAGAAAAGAAAAGAAAAGAAAAGAAAAGAAAAGAAAAGAAAAGAAAAGAAAAGAAAAGAAAAGAAAAGAAAAGAAAAGAAAAGAAAAGAAAAGAAAAGAAAAGAAAAGAAAGAGAAAAAAGATCACTAGTCCTAGTTCCATTATTGGTTCCTGCTATATGGCGTGTCCAAGGTCCTAGGGTGTGCACCTGTGTTTGGTGGGGGTGTCTTTTTAAAGATAGTTTTGGGGTTTTTTTAGCTTTCTATGCTAATTAATCATCATGCAGAGGCTGTTCTTTCAGACCTTTCTGGAAATGCGCTGAAGGATTCCAGGGGTCTTGGGTAGTCTTGATCCTTCCCTACAGTCAATGCCCACTTCTTGGCCTCATTCCCACCCTTGTGCTGGACTGTGTTGTGCTTGTCTTTAGGAACTAGACCAAGGATGTTTGTCTTGGAAAAGTGCTGCCCTACCTCCACATGGCCCCCTTCTCCAGACAAATCTTATTCTTTCCTATGGCATGTTATTACCAGAAGTTCTTGTGTGTTATTACCAACAATCCTTGGTTGGCTCCACAGCCATCTGGTTATTGGTGTTTGCAAAATACAATAAATAAATATTAAAATTATTTATTTTTAATTATTTTGAAAAGAAACAACTTACTTTTGAATAAGAATGGAAAAAAGATAATCGGAATATAATTTTACTACCATTGGCAACAACCAAACAGAAACCCCAACTAGGAAATATGATAAAATAAATAAAGTCTTAAAAGAAAATAAAAAAGTATCATTTTCATTATTGAAGTAAATATGTTTGGGTTAGACATATTTTTAATTTGTTATGTTTTTTTATCCTGTGGAAAGAAGGGTGTAAACAACCAAAGTAAAGAAAAGTTATGTCAAAGTTCCTTAGTACGTTGCTTGAACAAAACATGAAAAAATAGTGGATGTGTGTTTTTCTGTACTTAATTTACTTTCCCATTCACATAAAATTATTTTGGTAAAAAAAAAGAATTAAAAAGGAAAATAAAAGAATGAAAAGAAAAAAGTTAAGCTATAAAATATTGTCTGAGGAATCATTAGCACTAAATGTTTTGGGAAAGGTTCTCGCAACTTGGGAAATCAGAGGAAAAAAAATTAGAAAGAACAAAACTGCTATTTTTATTACTTGCTTTTCTTTTTTTTACATCAGCTACCTTCGAGGAAGTCAGAAGACTTCTGTTGCTTTCTTTTCCTTTTTTAACAACAAATGAAAACAGCTGTGGTATATTTACTTGTCAGCCATTCCTGTAGTTTTCTGTGTTTATTTTTCACTTTTGTGTATTTTCATTCAGTTTTGAAAAATGCTGCAAAGTGATTTCTGTCTGAAAAATGAAAGAATATGCAAAAGGCAAAAAAATCCCTATTACCTGCCAAGTGTATGTTAACTGGCCTTTTTTGAAATAAGCACACCTTATTAGGAGATACATATTTTCAAAAGCTGCTTTAAGCTGAAATTAAAATGTACACTACATGTACATTTAGTCTCTGTATACAAAAGAAACCATATATAAATTAATTTTTTTAGCTTTTTTGAGCTGTAAGTGGCAGCTATCATCAGTACTAGACTTACTTTGTTCACACGACTTAGGAGCACTTTCCACAATGTGTAGTGATAAATGTGACTGTCTAACCCTAGGTGGAGAATGGTTGCACAACACTACCATGTGCACATTGGCTATTAAACACCAGGTTCAAGGGGATATGAGAGATCCAAATACTTATTTAGGCATCTAGATTTAAAGGGAAGGCTGTCACAGAGAAGTAAGCTGCCTGTTATCACTGCTTATCTTCCATTGTTGTAAAGAGATGATAGCAATTAAATGAAGGAAAAGGGAGAATTGTTAGAATGGCTTTTGCTATTTCTTTGGGTTTAAGATCTCATCTTGAGAAGAAGTGATAACACTTCATGAAAAAAAATCTGTGATTTTGTAATACTTATTATAATATCCCTCTGGCAGACTTTATTGCTGTTGGCACTGAATCAAAAAGGAGCTGTGTAGCCTTACCATTTCTTTACTCCTGTCCTAATAATTCGTTCCTGCTGCCTTTTGAGATATTGCACCACAAAATTCACAAAATCTGTACTGCTACTCACATATCCTTTAAAGCTGGATCTACTGTTCAGACTGAAGTGACAGAGAGCACTATGTACTTTGAATCTTAATGTAATGAAGTTAATAAACTCAGTTCTATTATTTCAAGACATAAGTAGTGATGTAGAAGGTCACTGTACACAAAAAGTTCCTCTTTGGTAGCTGAATATGGAGGAGTACTAATCAGAACTGGGATTGCTGTGTCTCACCACTGCTCTTATATTCTACCTGAGGGATATTATGTCAAGGAATGCAGCCGATATAAGATTTTGTGTGCATGCATTGTGTATGCAGTGGCAAAAATTATAAATTCATTCAAATATACAATATTCAGAGAAGCAATAAAACAGCTAATGTTGAAAAGGAAAACACAATGCTGTACATTGAACAATACTCTGTGGCAGTTCACTCTAGTGACCATATTACCCATGTAATTCCGCCAAGGTCAGTGAGAGCTTAAGCTACGTGCTGCATAAATACTGGAAATGCAAGCTGAACTTTCTCCTGGGTCAACCACTATCATTTTTATGCTACTTCTTGAATTTGATCTGTGAATGAGCATTCCTGTTGTGTAGTGCTTTCTCCTTTGCTGAATCTGTGGGTCAGTTTCAGCTTGTACCTTTTCTCACAGTATGGAGATCAGTTCACATTTCTTCTTTCATAATAAAGCAAAACCATGAAAACCCCACCCCTTGCTGTACCGGTGAATGTGAAGTTACTAATGAAAATACAGTAAACATTTTGTACTGTGGCCATTCAGAACTCATTTATGATTCTGGCTTCTTTTGATCAAGCCAAGGAGAAGATCATCATCCCTTTAATTTTCTTCTACCAGACCTATATTTTTTCCTGCATAGGGTGGGCAAGTTTGCTGGTCTCTAGCCTAGCATCCATTCGTTGTCTCTCTGGATACAGAAGTATGCTTGGGATTTTTTTTGAGGTTTGACAAATGGAAATATGTCTGCCTTCAGCACTCGGCATCTAAGGAAGCAAGATAGTGATTCTTTTCCTGAACTCTATCAATATTTGGTGGCAGGGTCTTGTCCTTTTATCTGACTTCTGGGTGATAGTTTCAAACTGCCAGTTGCTTAGAGAGGGAGGAGAAACTTCTTCAGCCTAGGGAAACATCTGATTTGCTCCAATTTTTCTTTCCTGTATGACTGAGAATTAGTAAAAAAATGGCATCTAGGAAACTGTGGTCTCTCTGGTATACAGTTAGAGTGAAATACCTTTGAAAGCAGCTGCAAATTCAAAGTGATCATCACATTTTGGGGTTTGTGTATGGTCGCTGTGAAATAATAGTAGTGGTCTGCCAATAAATAGGAGGTATCTTACAGAAATACATCAGAGTGGCCTTCAGACACAGACATCCCACCAATTTTTTGAGTGGTTGTGGGAGCTGCCTTTGCTGATGCTGACATTTTGCAGAACCAATTGAGAAATAATGGCCTGCTGGAAAAGTTACATTAACACTTTCTTTTAGTTGCCTGCATCAGCACTGCCATAGAGAAATGCTGTCAGGCAAAGGGCTCTTCAAAAAATAATCCTAGTGGCATTAACATTTGCACAGGTGAAATATGAAAAGTAAAAATAAACACTAAAAAAGCACTCACAAGTACCAGCTCCTCTATTTACAGGTCAAATGTGAAAATTCCATTTTCAAGGGTTTTTTTTATTGTATTATATCCCTAAAGACATCAGCAGTTCACTGAACATCACCAAGGTCACTAGCTCAGTTTAATTAATATTTGTTAATATTCCCCTTCTACCCTTTTATCACTCAATACTGTTATCATAGATATTGAGATACTTGATGGAAAGGTCATTTGATTTTGAAATTCTGGCATATTTTAGTATACTGAGTGTTCTCATGAATCAAATAATTAATGTGGTCTGTAAGCTTAATGTGAATGCAAACTGCAGCATCCTGGCTTGTTTCTAATCAGCGTTAGAGATGTGCCAAACTGTCAACAGCTCATGAGCAATATGAACACTACAGTTCTTCACACCCCTTTGAGTTCATATCAATCATTTGAAAATAACATTTTTTTTTCAGGATGAACTGTCACTATCAATTTGAATAGTAGCTGTTCAACTGGAATTTGTCCAATTTTTCAGCGAGCCATTTGGTATATTATGTCGTGAAGCAAACAACTTGCAAAAGCAGATTCTTTTCATGGTGCTTGTAGGACAGAAATGCATGTTTAAGCATTTCAAGCTTCCTTTGGCAGGTGAGACTCAGCTTTCATCTGTAAAATCTAGAGATTATTTAAAGAAAAGAGACTTCTGAGACTTTATCTAGTATATTATGATGCACAGAACTTTAAATGGTTTTTTTCACTATTTAATATTTTAATAGAATTAACAAGGTTATAGTCAAATAAGAACTTTCTGAAATGGTATATGTTTCTTTATCTTGTGTAACATGTACTTTGTATGTTACTTGAAATATCAATTTACCAGGTACTTATACTACACCCCTCAAAAGTAAAACCCCCCTAAAAATCATTACTGGTCTTTGAAATTCTATATTTCTGCACATATTTTATACTTGAGGAAATTAGATATATTTTAATAAATTTAATGCAAAATAGGACTTTTTCCTGCTCTTTGCTTAATGTCATGGGCCTTTCCCTGTTTTAATTTCCCTGGCTCTAGTATATGTTAACAGTTACCATCAGTAAAACAATATGGGAGAAATCAAAATGTTTATTCTCCAAGCATATCAGGACAGACCATTTAATACCTTTACAAAAACTACTAAACTGATGAAATTATTTTCAAAATTGCAACCCTTGTTTTTTCTGTGTCTTAGAAAACAAGCTTCTAAATTTTTCTAACAAAATGTTTTCATGACTTTTGTGGCATTTCTGACAGACCACAGAAATAAATTATAAACATCACACTTTTTCCTTCTTTATCTGCAGTGAAACAGGGATTTAGACAACATAAGAAAGCTTTTGAGGCTTTATATCCATGCTAACTTCATTTTTTTTCCCAGCTAATTAATCTAGGAGGCCTGAAGAACCTTGAAAATATTTTAAGAACATGAAAAGTATGACTAGTTTTTCTCTGGATACGTCATGAATATGTGAGCTAACTTCTAATTAATTGATTTGATCTTTGTTATCAAATCTATTTTATCAAAATTTGAAGAAAAATTAGCAATAAGAACTATAGCTCTATCTATTAGTCCTTTTTGAAAATGAACGAAAAACGAAAGGGAAAAAAATAAAGAAAGGAAAGAAAAGATACCATTTTGACTACTAAAACTTCAATGAACCACAGAACCTCATAGTATATTGCTTGATTTTATGAATTTATGAAAATTGGGTTCTACTTGGGCACCAGCTTTTAATAAGCAATCTAAGGCTTGATTATGTAACACGTGAGGAATTCCAATCTGTGATTTACCCAATAAGTGCAGAGTGAAGCACAGAATCAGAACTGAGATTTAATTTTTATTGTCTCTATAATAATATTTAATTTTCTAGTTATATTGACCATATGTCAAGGTTTACTGTGTGCTTATGCTTCTCTCTGAGTACAACATAAAAATGAATATCTGAGAAATTATCCCCTTCAAAACTTCTCCTAAGCAAAACTGTGATGCATCAAGAGCTATTGAAACACAAGTGTTAATCCCCACTGTAAGAGCATTTCACCAGGCTTTAATCCAGTTTTATCCGGTTTTGAAAGTGGGAACATCAAAAGAAATGTAGAAAACAGGACATGTGATAAAGCACACTAAGTAATCAGGTTTTCAAAAATAGGGATCATTAAGTGTGTGCACAGTAAAGTATATTTTCTCCTCTGAGCTCTGTCCTCTTTGCTTATGAAAATGTCCTAATATATTCATGTCAGTTTATTATTGATTTAATAGAATTTTGCTAGTTTTTCAATAAATATTACAGTGATTGCTGAGTGTGGCACCTTAAGGCAAAAACCCCTTGCATTCCAGCTATTAGATATGATTTGTATATCATCAATTATTGATTTACTGTTCCATCTAGATAGTGTAATAGTTGATTTGAAATCTAGCAACCATTATGAAATTTATTACTGTCAGGAGAATACAATAAGTAATAGGAAACATCTTAGTCAAATAAAAGAAATACGGTCTGCACTTCTTCACTAAATGAAAATTCCTGTAACTGCTCTTAAGACAGTAGTGAGTCATGCGACGCACTAAGGTCATATGAGATAGCATCATCCCAAACGGCTGAATGGATACATGAACACTACAAACCAGCAAAATGTCTGTGCTTGCTGTAGGGCCTGAATTTAAACATGATGTGAAATTATAGGAAACTCAGCAAACATGCCACAAAAAAATTGGGGAAAAAAAGAGAGCTATTTAAAATACTCTGAAACAAAGGGCATGTTGGAAAAAGCAGCAGGACAGTTTAAGATCAAATTCTGAGCCCTGTAAGTTCTCAAGCAGGAAAACATTAATGCTTGCTCTATTGACAGCTGGTGGCAAAACCATTCAAATTTTCCACTGCTAGTCTGCATCTTTGTTTCTACTAGTTCTGGGGATTTTGTTGTGCCCTTCAGGTACTGGCAGCCTCTCAGAAGAGACACAAATAGGAAAATCCTAGGGCCACATAAGTTTTTCAGGAGATGCCTTCCAGCATTTTTAAATGTGGAATTACCATGACCCAGGTTCTGTCCTGGTTCTTTCTTGTTGGAAAATACTTTTGTGCTAAAGTCATACAGCACTGTGTGGGGAAACTGTGACAGTCTTGTCACGTTGTTTCACTTCTGCCTTTTGTATTTTGGATGAAGAAGCTAAATAATACTTTATTTTGAGAAATTCAATATTGCAGTGAATTAATTGCTACAAATACTAGTATTAATCTGACTCTGCATGCAGAATTCCTTCTGAAATAATGCAAATAATTGTTTAGAATTGCATTCCAGTGGAGCGTCTAAGACTTTCACATTGCTTCTGTAAGTCAGAATGGATCCTGGGAGTGAAAGCTGGTTGACAAGACTCCATAAGGGTATTTTGGTATTTCAGACAGTTTATTATTTTATGAGGGATTTGCAAGGCTGCTAATTAGAGGTATTTTAAAACAGCTGAAATTCTTTAGCATCACACTGTTTTTTCAAGGTTAAAAAGATACCTTTGTAAGATACCAGACTAGATTAAAAAAAAAATAAAACAACTCCAAAAAACCCCAAAGATGCTCTCTTTAGATTCTCTGTGCAACATAACTAATTATTTGTCTGTTATTTTAAGGTCATTTATGAAATTGAACTTTGACTCACTCAGCATAGCTGCATTTTTTTATAAAGACCTTAGTCAGTGATCAACTGGAAAAGATCACTGTGAGTTTTAGAGGATTCCTTTTGGCTAAAGGATCTCTTCATGCCATGGCAATTAACTCTGTTCTTAGAGCATCTTCACACCACTATGATCAAACCTGAAAGAAGTGTAGTTCTAATCTTAGAATAAGGAAATAAACTAAGGGCATTAGAAAAACAATTTTTTAGTGAAAGAGGATGTTGAGCTAACATACATTCTATAGCTTTATAGAAACAGAACAGTTACAAATTCTGGTAGATTGGTACTATTAGGACACATCATGCTAAGGTTCATCGGTCAGGTTTTGTTATATTCCTGAAATGTAAGAAATTTTAGTCAAAAGTGCAAATTAACATTTTTCTAATGGTGACCAACAGCCCTCGCATCCTAATTTTTGTGAGACTCTGCCTCAAGGGCCGAAAGTTTATAGATCTAGGTTGCAATGACTAGATTCCAGGAAGTTTTTGGTATTTCAGTGCAGACACTGGTTATGTTGATTACAATAGTTTAGTATAATCAGGTGCAGTTGTGTAATAAGACTTAAATATCTTAAAATACAACAGTTTCCTCTTTTTCTTTCACACACTGTTGAGAACAAAGTTTGCTTACTTTCTGTCTTTTAATTCTTGTAATGCTGGCTTTCAACATTCTTTGCATGAGGATTTTGTTGTTGTTGTGGTAGTTGTGGTGGGTGGGTTTTTTTAAAGATTGCTCACGTTCTTAACTCATTGACAATTATATTTCTGTATATCTGCCTGAATCACTATTTCACGTAATTATAAGAGAGACAGTTTGGCCTATTCTTGACAGCTATCCGGTTTTACTGTCTCTGGCAACATTTCTGAGCTGGTGGTTCCTGCCCTAATCGTGACATACCAACACTTTCCAAAATGCTACAGAAATATGTCCAGTTGTTCTCTCTGTGGCTGTTCTGCCGGTACCCAGTAGTCTTCTCTAAACTTTAGCTTGTTGCGCTTGCCTGTTTTCAGACGCGCTTGCCTATTTGATCTAGCCTGGCTGTTTGCGTTTTTTCCTTTTTCCATTTGCCTTGGTATTTTCTATTTATTCACCTGTTGCCCTGCTTCTGTAGATGCAGTGCTGAAAGTCCAGATTTGAGCTTCACGTGGTGAGACACGAGTCCAGCTACATGGCCCTGTAATTTAATGGATACCAGAGAAGAAAACTTCCGACTAGGGATTTCTCATATTAATCAAAGAATGTTCAGCAGCTGTCTTTGCTGGAGAAAGATAAAGTACACAGTAACAACTGATGGAAAATCTTTGCTGGTTGTGCTTAAAGTGATATAAAAAAATGGGCTACATTTATTAAATGGAATTTATAAAAGCATTATACATAAAAACGAAAAGATAAATCTTTCTGTTGCAAGACAGCTGATGAACACCCTGGAGGTGTTTAGCAACTTCCTGAATGGTGAAATACACAGGAGGCTTGGAGAACTTGACATGAGCTGGAGAGTTAAATTTTGGTAAAAGCAGCTCAACTATTAAAAATTGTATTATGCTCAGAAACTGCAATTTCCACAAATGCAATAAATATTCATAATTCCACATTAAACCAAAAAATAAATACACTATGTCAGTTCCTTGCCCATGTTCACTGTTATCTCTTGTTTCTTGTGCAGTTTATATTTCATAATAAATTCCTGATACGCTGCAGGGTTACCAACACTGTCTTTAATGTAACATTTCTCTTTGAAGGACTGAAACCAAGTGTTATCTCCAGGGCATCATAAATCTTAGTTTTCACTTGGAATATAGAAACTGTTAAAAGTATAAAACAATATTTAAGCTTCAGAGTAGACTAATTTTCTATATAGAATGGGATTGTTATGACAGTAAATAAATGAGCACATAAGAGTAAAGATTTTCCAATTTACAAAACCCTGCCAGGAAGAGAAAACAGGCAATCCTGGAACCCCAGGCATAATACGATAGAGCAGTGTCCAGAAAGCTGAAATGACCCACCAGGATTTTTTCATCTTTTTGAGTGCAAAGTGCCTGTGTTCAAATACTCTACTAAAAAGTCTAATGAAGTCTATAAATAACATCTATTATGTGTCACACCAGTGTGTGATATGATTTTCACAGATCAGAGGTAATTTTGTTAAAAATATAAAATATCTATCAGATGGTTTTTAAGAATTAGGTAGTTTTAGATTGTGTTCACTAATTGCAGACACCATGGTGATAAACTTAAGGCATTAAAGCACAGCAGGAGTCTTCTGAGACACAACATTTTCTGTAAGGCCTTTGAACAACTTCACTAGTTTAGAAGCTCTTGGAAAGTCAAGAAAAATAAAGGAAAACAGATCTTCAAATTTCTCAGGTCCCCGAAGTTCTGTCATGTTCTTTTTCAGAGACCCTCTGGGGTTTCCAGCAGACAACAAAAGCGGACAGGCTCACAATCATCAAAGGGAAGGCTAGAAAAATCATCTTTTGATAAGATAAGAAATATGTTTATATTTGTTTAAAGTATTAGTATATGACTTAGCAGTGGGAATACTTCTAATAATAGTGTGTGAAAAAGTGTGTGTGTGTGATGGGGATGGTGTAGGCTTTTGTGAATCACTATGACAAAACCACCATAGTTGGCCTCATTTGTACTGCTGGAGATGACTTTCTTAATTTGTCTACCACTGTAAAACAAACAAAATCATGAAGAACTAAGGTGGTTTTATTTGTTAACTGTCTCAGGGTTTAAAGGTTCACTGATAAAGTAGCACGCACAAGTCCAATTTTCAAGCCCGCCCAAAGATAATTGGAAGCCCTTGGCCAGCATTATTTCAGTCATTTTCTTTCTACCACACTGAATTATTTATTTGGATTGAAAAAAAACCTGAGTTTTAAAAGGTTCCTATAAATTGTCTTCAGGCCACATGGAAAGGTACTATTGATTCTAAATTCTAAATACTGTGAAGAGGAGAAATTCAAAGATTTTCCTTTACAAAGAACATTAAAGTGGTAATATTCCGTTTGTTTAAAAGGAAAAATTGCCACTGAAGTAATATAGGAAGGCATATTACTTCAGAGGCAATTCTTTTTTTTTTACAATCAACAAAAGCAACAAAAATGAAAGTAATGAACAACTACAGTGGCATCATACATGAAACAATAAAAATTAGAAGTTGCTCAGCTGGACTGAACATTGGTTATTATTTTAGACGTAACAACATTTTTACAGCTACAGTTTTAAAAGCAAACATATTTACTAGTCTGTATTAGGGATCTGAACTATAGGTTAAAAAGGAAAAAAACAAATCCAATCCAATAACCAAAACAGCCAACAAACTGAATAAAGTAAAGAATTCAAAGGAAACAGTAACAGATTTTGAGAAGCTATTTCTTTCTCAAATGACTCAATTTGGGCTGGAATGTTACCCATATGATCTGCAGGGTGTCTGTGAGAAACAGAGCAACAGCTGAATAGGAAATGGCATTTGTGGCTCAGGGAAAAACTTGGCAAGAAAAACAAACAAACAAACAAACAAAAAGGTTAAAAAATGCTAAATGGTCATAAAATTGCAGTCTTCTGTGAAGCATAGGAGTAGTCTAATTTCTTAATTTTATTTTCTGCTTTCAAGTAAAGACTGCTAGATAGAAAGAGATTCAAACTGCATTTCCACAGAAAAATAAAATCCTAACGTTTTTACTGCAAAGACTTTATAATTTTTATTTTATGCCTTGTAAAGTACACCAGTAAGGAATACAATTCATTGGCTTGAAAACACAGAGAAATGTAAATATATAAATTGTACACTGTGGCACCATCATTGTGGATGGTGGGAAGGAAGGCCAAGTAAAATCAGATAAATGAAAGTGTATATAAAGGAGGAATGTAGCAATTATTATTCCTGATTCAATTGTTAAAATCAGTGTAATATATGTAATTCTAAGCTGACACAATATCCTCTGAGAAGAACACAGTACTTTTCATTTATCCTGAAAATCTGACTTTTAAACCAACCAACCAACCAACAACGAAACTAAGAAACAAAAAATTCTAGTAAACAACCCAGCACCAGCAAAAATTTAAAGCTGCTCATAAATCAATGGCTGGGAAATGATATTTTCTCTTTTCTTTGGAGTTCAGCAATTTTGACCATGGAGAGTAGGTAGCTGTCTTTACCCATCGCAGCAGCAGCAGCACACTGAACAGAATGTGAGGAGACCACAGATTTGTTAGAGAGGCCAGGCAGAAGTAAATTGCAATTGCAGCAGTATGATATAATGAAAGCTCACACAAAATCCTATGTGTGTGGTATATATCTCACCTAAATTCAGCCAGATACTTATGATGGGGGAGGGAGAAAGTGCTCATTCAATCCACATATCAGAGATGTCTGTATTGGCATTTTATTTCAATCTCTGGAGAGACCTATTGCGTTACAATAACTAGAGCAATTCTACAGACTAAATAGGTAGAGTTTTTTTTTACTGGGATTCACAATGCACTCAGTTTTTCATGAAGAAAAAAGGTCTGAATTCTTAAAATATTATTTGGTTGGCTGCAGTATTATATTAAAATTATAAACATTAATAGTTAGTACTGACAAAGCAGCACAGACACCTGACTGTGCCTATTGAGTGCATAAATGAGTACAGCTTTTTTGTCCTTATCTTGTTTTTGATGAAATGCAAATAGCAGAAGAACAATGTATATGATCTAACAGCAAGTGCACATCTGCACTAACCATGACTGCAAAAACTTTAACAGAACCCCAAAATGAAGGCTAATTGTATGATAAATGCAATAATCCAACAAAGCAAAAGGACTGAAAAAGAAAACTATGGTGTCAATAAATGGACATAATACTGACCAGTGCTGACCAAATTGCTGTTTTAACCCCAGTCAGCATCTGAGCACAAGGCAACCACTGCTTACTTCCCTCTGGTGCTGTGGGAGAGAGAATTGGAAAAATGAGAAATTTTGTGGGATGAGATAGAGATAAGGCAAAAGTCACATGTACAGGCAAAGCAAAACAGAATTCATTCAGCCCTTCTCATCAGCAGGAAGGTGTTTAGCCATTCCCAGGAAAACCAGGCTCTATCACAAATAACAGTCATTGGGGAAGGCAAACACCATTGCAACAGACATTCCCCCTTCTGTTTTCTTCCTTCTGGATTTGTATGCCAAACATGATGCCATGTGGTGTGGGATACCGCTTTGGTCAGGGGGGTCAGCTGGCCTTGCTGTGTCCCTTTCCATGCCCAGCCTCATTGCTGGTGGGGTGGCTTGAGGAGCAGAAAAGTTCTTGACACTGTATAAATATTGATGAGCAATAATAAAAATATTCCTAAATTGCTGACACTATTTCCAGCACAGATCCAAAACACTGCCTCATACTATTATGAAGAAAATTAAGTCTACCCCAGCCCAAACCAGTACACAAAGGTAGAGTCTAACTGGTTAAAGAAATGCTCTTTTTAGATACATGAAATATGTTACACGGCACAAGTTTCTTATCAACATAGAAACAAAAGCGCTTGATGAGACAAACAACATCATGACAATACCATGTCAGTAAATACATAAATAATTAATTCATAAGCTTAGCTTATGGTTTTTAACAAAAAAAAACACTTTACTCTTTAACTAGGAGCAATAACGCACAAAAAATTTGTAACTGACCGAAAACTCTGAGAATAAATACGGGCAGTAAAACTTTCATAGGTTTAGTGAGAGTGTTTGATGCCAGAAATCATGTTACTTGGTCCCTGCTTAACATAATATAGTAAGCTCTCGGTTCCCTGTTTGTTGGTGTGTGACAATCAAAGAAATTAAGAAGTCTAGGAAAGCAAAGTCTGTGCAGACAGGAATGGTTTAACCATATGTGATGAATGACTGTGGAAAAATGTTAGTGATGGCATAAAAAATTGAGCAGGAGAAAAAAAAGAATCAAATTAATTTAATTTATGAAATTTGTGGTAAAAAAAAAAATCAAATAAGAGTGGGCTTTTAGCAGCTTCATTATCATCTTGATCATACATGAAAGCATGTATTCACCTTACTGGAAAAACTGATACAAAAGTGGATGGCTGCCATTAAATAGTGCAAATGTGTATGACTCACAAAAAGAATTTAAAAATACAATTTCATAGGAAAAAAAGACATAAGACATGTATACTTTTTTTTTTCTCTTTCTTCCAGAATTTAATTTCCAAACAAAAGGTAAATTTTAGTGGTGAGCATAATAGGAAATCCCATCACTTGTGGTTTTGGGGGACTTTTAAGTTATTTGTGTGTGTGTGATTTCTTTCGTTATTAAAGTTATCTCTTTATATTACTTACCATTTTCCCATGAAAGAGTAAAGACTGCCGTATATTTCTTTGGCATCTTTACCCCAAATATAGTTACGTTATTTTGATACTTATGCTTATATTCTGTCATTATCATACATAAGCCTTGTGTAGTAAAGAAGCTATATTATCTTTATTTTTAAAACAAATAAGCAAACCTACAAATCAGAGAAGGTCATTTCCTTGAAGTTAAGACAAAAAGTTTATGAATTGATTCAATTTGACTCTGAATCTTTCAAAATGCAGATCAAATGATGATGTTTAACAATAGATAACTATTGTTAGATAACTACATAGGGTGTTTGTAAATGACCACAGCAAAAAAAAAAAAAAAAAAGGGAAAAAAAAAATTCGGCTTCGTGAATATTTGAATAAAGTAATACAGCAGAGAGCTCACATGTCATCCATATGCGTAAGTATCTTCATATGTTCATTCCATCAAAGATTTTAAGTAACAAAATGTATTAATAGAAATCACGAGTGCTCATTGACAATTTGCAACCACACGCAGAGGCTAAATTCAAAGGATACATTGTTTTCAATGAATAATTCAATATATTCTCATTGTAACCTCTTTAAATGTAATTTTATATTATGAATAGATTACTGCTATGCAACAAATTTTATTTCATTTCTTGTTTTTAACTGCCTGTAAATTCAAATTAATCAGTTTCATTTTGCAAAGCAGACAGAAAGACAAAAGCAAATAAGAAGTTCCTATGTGTTACTTGCTCCTTATGAAAAAAAGGTTTTTTAACCAGTCACTAATAAAATTTATTCTACTGGGACAAGCGTTTACTCATTTAAGTGTTTCTATTAAAAAAAAAGAAAAAAAAAAAAAAAAAAGAGAAACTCCTTTATATTATTGCTTGTACATGAAATAAGCCTAGCTTGCTGAGTTCTTTAATTAAAGTTTTATAGTTTGTTTGATTTCGATTTTCAGTTTTCACTTTCTAATTTATGGAATAGTTCTGTAAATTGTGTTTTGTAACTGCTATGTACATAATTATAAAATTAGAAATATCAGTTTTCAAATGGAAGTAAAAAATCTGAAAACCCCAGCTCTAACACAGAGAAACTACAGAATTTAATTTAGAAGAGTTTATCTAATTTATTCTTAACACATCATTTAACTCTTTTTTACTATCATGTTCCATAGTTTCCTGATAAGTCACTATAATTTTACTCAGTCCATCTGAAGAAGAGAAGATCCAAAACAAATTTTACATTAATTTTTTCTACTGCCTTTCTACTGCCCTTGTAAAATTCTGTAGTCACAGTAATATTATTATATTTTCATAACATATTAAACAACTTGTTATAATGTTTCTCTTGAAGTCGATATGGTAGTCCTTCAAGTTTTTGGAGTTTTCTTCTGTTGTTTTTTTTTTTTTTAAGTAAGGAAGGTGAGATGGTTTGAAACTGGAATCTCAAGCTGTAACACTCCTCAAGAGTCTCAAGCCATGATATATGGGGAGCAGGTACCTCCATCCATAACCAGAAGTACAGTAAGATATACCGTCTCTGGTCAGAAAACAATTTAAAGACAGTTTTGTGCTCTAGTTGACTTCTTAATTAGATGGCCAAACGTTTTCTGGAATGGAGGAGATACTAAAGAAAAGCCAATTATCTTGTCATTATTCATGAAACTTCATGCGCATTCCCCAGTGTGAGTCAGGCTGCAGAACAGAAAACATGAATTAGAATAAGCTAAACTGTAAAAGTGCAAAATAGGAGACGTAGCTTCTACTTTAAAAGGAAAATGCTCAAATGTTAAAACCAATGAGCGAATACTGAAAAAAGCATATGGGGAACAAGGAAAAAAAAAAGTGCAACGAGGGAAAAAAGCTGTGATCGTAGCAATTAAAACAATGTGTTGCCAGTAATGGAAATCATGGATCAGATGACTAGAACTGCAAAACTGCAAAAAATGCATAGAATTGAGGCAGGCATAACAACAAAACCACCAAAAAAAAAAAAAAAAAAAAAAAAAAAAATGGAAAAATTTTTTAAAAAAAAAAAAATTGGTAAGATTGTTTCAAAGAAATCTTCCATAGGACTAAGTGACCCTTATACCCTCAGAGAGACTAATGAAGATGTGCACAGGCTTTGAAAAGAAAAAAAGAAAAACAGGAAAGGCAGAGCCAGAGGCAAGTGTCTAGAAGATATTATGCCACAAAGTGACATATCTGAAAAGTTTTATACAAAGACAATCTGACAAGAATAGCAGACCAAGCAATCTCTAAATCAGATAATTTGAAACAAATCATCTTGAAACTCACAGATTAAACACCCATATCCAACTTGGAGGAAAAAGTATGGAGAAAACAAGTTCACCTACTTGTTTTGCAGTGTGCAAAATAGGAGTTGTTCAGACTGGTTCAGAAGGTTGTTCAGTTGTTCAGAATTAAGTGATGTTAGTGTTAGGAAAGTGATCTGTAGGAATAAAAGACAGCCAGCTCTAGTATTAAAAAACCAAACAAACAAAAAAAAATGCCTTAAACGCTTTCTCAGTTCTAATGCATAAGATGTGAAATGTGGGCAAGTTTCCTGTTTTAGGTGAAAAGGAGACAGCTGCAGGTAGAAGCATCAACAAAATTTTTTAAGCAACATATAGAAAATACCATTTCTGATGAAGAGTTTTTAAAAGTCACCACCACGTCTACAATAGCAAGGAAACATTTGGGTCTTTGTAAATAAGGTGCCCACTGTCAATGAAAACCAGCTAGTACACCAGAAAAGCCATTTAAGAGAACTAGGAAAGCATTTCAAGAGAACTAGAAGAGTTTTAGCAGGCACGGGAAGCAATCGACATCAACACAACAGAGAAGATATAAGCCTAGGAAAATGACATAAGAGAGCAGAAAGATGTGGTCTCTGCCCTAGGCACCTCCACCAGCTTTGGCAGGATGAAATGCGGTAAGCTATAAAGATACAGTAAAGTGAATGAGGCAGGTCTTTAATCCTGATATGATTCTTTTGCACTGCTGTAAAAGGATAAAAATTCAATCCAAATGGACCAGGGAAGCAAAGTCTGCTGGAACAGAGCCTCTGCTGGCTTTTTCAATGGGCTGCACACTACCCACATGTATAGTGTCTGTGTCTGAAGCACCAGATTCTCAGTGGATTCTCAAGAACCAACGATTAGAGATTTCTAAAACCAGAGCAGCTTCAGAGGTTCTCTTGCTTCGTGCAGGAGTCGCTGACCCTTTGGTAGCTTGAGGCCCCCAGAAAGTTCTGTTATTTGTGCTGAGATACCTTTGCCCCTTTCAACCTTCTAGTCCTTTGCTGAGTGTATTTAAACCATACTCAAAGACCTGTCATTTTTGGTGACTATGAGATTTCCAATGGCTTTGCAGAGCAGTTTGTAGTGAATGAGTAAAGTGGGGGGGGGAGGCCGAAATTCAATGGTTTATGATATATTTCCTAAGGCCCTATATATTCATTAATATTTGAGATGTATTCATTCAGTGAACAAAGAAGGGATTTTAAAATGAAAACCAAACCAAAACAAGTGATTGATATACATCTTAGCATTTCAATAATCTTTGAAAACTTAATCTGAAGATGTAACTGTCTCTTTCACTAGATATTGCTAATAATGTCTGTATCATAAAGTATATGTCTTCTGTCTCATACACTGTCTTTTGCACTTGTGGCTGAGAGACCTCACCAAGCGGCCAAGAAGCAGTGAGGTACTCAGTGTGTTTTTCTTGATTCAGCTTATTCTGCAGTCAGGATTATGTTAACTCACACAAATCTTAAATGCCAAAGAAGCTGCAATAGCTATTATTCTGCCTCTTCTGAAGCACAGAAGTAGAGCTGAATTCAGCTGTGATGAGGCTAAATTTGGGCTGAATTTCTGTTAAAGTTGAGGATTAGCTAATAGCAAAACAACAAAATAATTGGAGTAGATTTACATTTCTAATCCTTAAGAAATAGCATTTAAGAATTGAAAATTATGAGAAAACATGTTTGACCTTAAGCCTATTGACATATCAAATTATGAAAAGAGTTTCATTTATATCCAACACTGATTTTCTTTCATGCATTCATAATGCAAAAATACCAAAAGTTATAAGGTGAGAAAAATAGTGTGTAATTTGAATTACAACAGAACATTTTCATAGAAACTACAATGTTTTCATTTTATAGTGGCATGGTATTTATGCAGTTTCTTTCCTAAGCTCTACATATATTTAAGGAAAAGCAGATGATAAAAAAATAAGCTTTTTTTTTTTTTTAATAAAGGTAATTAATCAATTAATTCAAGTCTGGGAATATTCACAAATAAGAATCTAATATTCCCAGATTTTTTCATGAGAGTTTAACTTATTTTAATTATATTGGGTTGAAATAAATTGAATTATAGCAAAGGATAAGATGACAGCATATTTTGACTTCTTCCTTGTTTCCATTACTTCAGTATATATTGTCCCTGTAATTAGATCCTAAACCAGTTCTGGTAAATTGCTGAAAGGCGAAGATCTATGCCACATTGTTCTGGAGACAATCTTGTAAAAGTTTACAACAGTTTAATATATTTAACATATAAATAGTTATATGTTAACAGTCAAACGGCCGGCTATGAAACACCTGACCGACAGAACTTGCTGCAATGCAATATGTTTTTATTTGGAATGTGAGTTTTTATCTGCCTAGGTCTTTTTCCCTGCATAAGGAGCATCTCTTAAATGTGAAATTTGCCCACAGTCCCTACACAAGAGAAAATAAAAATTAAGCATATGTCAAAAAGCTGGGAGAGGCGGGATGCATGTGGAAGTGAAATGGCACAATAAGACTTGATTATAGAGCATGCAGACATTTAAGAGATGTAATGCACATTAGCCCTTCAAGACAGCCAAAACAAACTGTGATAGTGAAGCTGTGACCTATAGAAACAATAAATTCAGAAAGAATAGGAAGACAGAACACTGGAGAAATATATTTTAAATAGGAGAGAAAGAGATTTTTAAAAAGATGGTAAAGAGGATTTTGAGATTTACACTAATATGCACAAATAAGTGAAAATTGTTTCAGATCTGGAAAGGGAGGTGATACTAAAAATGTAGCTGCAGATGGCCTTACATATGACAGTTCCTTTACAAGATCCATTTTCGCTGAATTGCCTGACAGCCATCTATCACTGAATCAGACTTAGGTGACAGGAATTGAATAGATTTTCAGAACAAATCTCATTCTTTCAAAAATCCACAGGGCTGATGGTGCTCTATATAAATTGGTCACTCATAGCTGCTGATAACTTACAGTCCCCTTAAACCTGTAACAATTACAGACCTCTCCAGTGGACACTGTGTGCGTACTTTGATGATTACAACACAGCTTGGCACAATATTTCTGTGGAAAGCAGTGAAAGTTATTTTAACATCTTAGGTGACAACCAAATGGAAGTGAGCCAATTAATGTGTAGCCCTTTGTGTTCAGCTTCCACATAGGTCTCACGACTAAAAATAATCATTTCTGCCATGGAATGAAGAGGCCGACTGCTGACCATTCTACGTGCATTGACAATACAATTCCACCACTGGATGGTGATATGAATCTGCTATGGCATGGTGTGCCTGATCTTACATAGGATTGTACCTGCAATTCAGCTTTGTTCTCAGCCTGCTGTTGACTGGCTGCCTTGAGGCTGAGTACAGCAAAAAATGTAAGACAGTTTGATAGCCCTGCCATGAGCATCAAGACATTGCTTCAGTGGTGACAAGTTTTCCCATTCCTCTATTGAAAGCTGCTTGAAGGCTCTCTTGGTATACCACAACCACATACATGAGCTTGACATCTGTTTTGGGACTCAGTGGATGATGGAGGACAGCTCTTCTCAAAGACTAGAAAAGAAACAGGAATGTGAATGTCCTATATAAAAGATGAGATGTTTTCCTTGAGAGTGATAAATGGGCAATTGTGATGGGGGTTAGTGCCAAAACACAAACTGTTCAGCATGCACTGTGCGTAATTTTGGGATATTCTGCAGATGAAGCAGTATAGGTACAATGGAGCACTTTAGCCTGAGTGCCTTCTACTGAAACATCCCTAGATCTTTGAGGAGCTTTCTTTTTTTTTTTACTATGCTTCTTCAATGTCCTAATAATTAGTTCTTCAGTAGTTAACCTCTATTTTTTCCTCATATCTTCCTACCTTCAGTCCTTCTTCAAGGTCCTTCAAATTCTTCTATTCCTGAAGTCTGGTTCCTTCTTCCCAAATGATTCCTTCTTCCCATATTCTGTTAGATGAGTCTTTCAGCTTCCAGATGTATGCTTTCAGCTCTGGTGTTCAGCTAGACACATTTCACACATGTAGACTTTATCCTTTTCTCTGCAACAGTGATTAAGAAACCATCTCCATTCTTCCTAAGTAAACAACAGAAAAGTGTCTTTTCCTGAGCTACACTTTTTTCTTTGTTCCAGCAGTTAGTGGAGGAGATGGTGGCTGATCACTCAGAGAAGTCTGCATGCAGTTTTGATTTGAAATGGATTGCAAGAACATTTCATGAGATCAAAGAAGTTAATCTGAAATTGGTAAGAACTCACTGAATATGCAGGTATCAGAAAGATTGAAAAAAACTGGTTTGTAAAATCAGGATTTATAAAAGTATCTACTTCTATGTCTGTGGTTTCCTAATACAGATGCTGTATTTCCACTGTGTAGCCCCCTGCATATTCATTCACACCTGTAAATGGGGTAGCCAAAATAATAATAAACATTATTTCAAATCCATTTTGAAACCATGTAGATGGTTGCAAAGTGGCATTAAAATGTTTGCGTATGAATATTTGCATTTTGCATAAAGACGTATTTGCTTGCCAAGTGATAAAAAACTGCTAAAGGCAAAACATTAGCAGAGAAAGTGCTTTCATACCATATACTGAAGACACAACAGAATGTGGCATTTCCATAATGTCTAAACAGAGGATATTCTCAGGGTACTGATGCCACCTATGAGATTAGCAGAATATTAAGGCATGTGAAACTTATTGCAAGACTGCTAGCAGAGTTAATAGGAACTTGGAAAACTCTATATTAATGAGTAAGGATCAATAATTAAGATGAAACCGGCACATTATTGATCCCAGACCACTCTCTTCTATTAAGTAATGAAATAATTTGACTTAATTAGATTAGTAAGTGAGAGAATGCTGAAGACAAATCATCCTGTTGGAGATTTTGACTTTATTACCATGTCTGCCCAAAGGTCACACTTGTTTTAACCTGCACACTCTCTCTGTGAAGTGTTGTGTTGTGGAAATCTATTTCAAAATCTCTGACAATCAATATAAAAATACCTTGCTCAATATCTCAAATCTAGTAATTTAAACATTTTTATACCATTCTTTAAGCAAGGATTTTACCTTCCTCCTAGGAAGGCACCTGGGTTCCTTGAGAGTCTTTAGCCAGTATATCTATCACTAAGAATTATCCTCATGATGATGTTCTTAACTGCATATATTCATTATTTAATAAAGTAGCTATTTTTATGATGGAAATGATCTGGACATGACAAATAAATTATTCAGCATTATAAGGATATTGTCATTGGCACCAGGTGTGAGTTAAAATTTTTAAATTAGTCTGCTAGCATTTTTGACAGATCATGAATATGTTCTGTAAACTTTTTGCTTACTTTCCTATTTTTACCAATTCATTAGTTTCTGTTACTAGGATGCCTTGTAGAATTTAGGAAACATTTATTAGCAGCTATAATATTTAAGTGATTCCTTAATTGCATTCCAATGTTTAGAAAGATGAAAACATTAATTTTATAATTCAGCAATCAAGAACTTAAGTTAGAAGTTAGGAAAAGTTCAAAAGGGAACAACAACCAAAAAACCTGTTAAGTTTAATTGAAATTTTTCCCTAAATAATTTTGCAAATAGAGGTTATCCTTTATGTTACAGATTATCCTCTATGTCATATTTTATGTATCAACTTAATTTTGCAACTGAATAAAACCTACTTTTGGATTTATTTAGTACAGTAACATAAGGAGTAAAATCAATAAAGGACAAAGAGGAGATTTCTCTTCATTGTCCTACTCTTACTATAGTGGAACATAATCAAAGACGAGATTTACAGTGGAATCACTGGGTCATTCACACCGGACTTTCTGTTGTTCTTGCTGGTCTACTGCTCTGTCAGTGTTGCCATTGTGTACTGCATCTGAGAGAAACCTGGGGCAGGCTGCCTTATTTGCTAACTCTCCCTAGTGTAAACTGGCTGCTTGAAAACTTTATGAAAAGTACATTGAGAGATTTCTGTGTCCCAGGCAATTTGCCTTTGTCCCTGAGGCATAATTTCTATGTCTTCAAGTTTCTTAGAATTAAATGCCAGCAGTAACAGTAAGGCAGTATGAGGTATTCCACAGAAATACTTTTAGGGTCACATCTCAGATATGTAAAGGAAAGTGTGGGGCACACTATGAAGGGTTATGAAAGTGCTGGAGGGGTCCAAGGTTTTCTGGGATTTTTGAGCATTGGGAATACTGGGATTTTCCCTTTTGTAAATAGAAAAAGTTGATGCTGCCAATCAGTAGATGGCCCTACTGTCCACTGTACCAGTTTCCTCTTGGAGGGAATTAATCCCAGTGGAGATTGTGAGTGAACTAATATTCATGCAGTGTGCATAAGGAAGCTGCAGCCTTGACCAAAACTAGGAATAAGTCCTATTGACAGTATTGACACCTCCACAGATGGAACTGTGAATTTCTGAAAAGGGGAAAAAAGGGGGGAGAGGAATGAAGTAGTGAAAAAAATACTTGGGGAGCCAATACGGGCACTGAGGAAAAGGAAAGGTAACTTTTGTAATTGTGGAACTGTGTTTCTTCTTGCCTACTTCATTGCCCATGTTTTGCCTGTACTATTAAGAAACATGTGTCCATGACTATCGAAAAATGGCCAGCTGTATAGCATAGAGATTCCTGTGTAACACATTTATCATTCTGCTACTGTGACAGCTGTAGGAGTGTCTGTTCATTAGTATTTAAATCAGTTCATAAATATTTCACTCTAAAATCCGGCTTAAATAAGCCTTACATCTGGTCACGGTAATGCTGTAGTTTAGCGTCTGCTGTAAGCCTTAATTCTAGCCTGATATAATGCTATTGTGTAGTTATACAATTTCATAAGGGCACTTATACAATAAAACAGGGATTTAATGGAGCACTTTATCTTTTTGCAATTTTTAGTTTCAGCTGACCATAGCAAGTGAAGCTAAAGGTTGTATAATATTGGACATCTCCCTCTGGCAGAATGACTCCTTTGCATAGAAAATTTCTCCATTTTAAGAAAAGGATGTGATGTTTTGGAAAGTCTTAGTGAAGATTTTCCCTAAGAAATGAGAATGTATACAATGCACTCGTCTCATTTTCTTCCAGTTTCTCTCTTCCATTTAATTTTTAATGTTTTAAGTGATGACTGTGAAGGGATCAGAATGATGGGAGTAATGCCATTTTCAAAACACAGAGAATCTTAAGGACAAGCAGATACAAAGGATATTTTAGATCAGTACAAAAAATCAGAAACAGAATATAAAAGTAGAGAATTTCCCTTATATCTCCACATTACTGTGTATTAACCAACACTAGAACCTATTCCACTCAAATGCCCCAATCTCCATAATTTTCTCATTCTATATGAACTTTGGGAAAATAATTAATGGGAGGACCCTGAATTTGTCAAATGAAGATTAGGAAAAGAGAATAGCAGAAATGTCACCATTTTTCATTAGCATTCATATATGTGCAACCAGCTACTTTGAAAGAGCACAGTAGGAGAAAAACAGTGGTACAGAAAGGTCAGTAGCCATCTCACTTTATAAAGAACAAATGTCTGCAGAAGGCTGTCAGGTGTTTGCCTTTTAGCTCCGTCCATTATCACACATTACAATATCCCCAGTCCAGTGATTCTCTCTAGGCAACTCAGACCTGTTTGTTTTTGTGTAACCTCAGGTACAAAGCAAGACACTAATGTAAATTTAGTGCAATAAAACTAATGCTGTGTGTTGTATAATAATAGTAACAATAATAATAATAATACTCTGTATTTGAATAACATCTTCCATGTAAGAATCTTAGGTAATTTTAAAATATGAAGTCATTAAACTCTGTGACATTTTTGCAAACAGACAAGAGGACAAAGCACAGAAAGGGGCAACCTGCCCACCAAGGTAAGCAGTTTATTTTCTCTGACACAGTCCATCAAAAAATTAAATGTCTAATATAAGTACTAAGCCTAGGATTCTTCTGTAATCAAGACAGGGAAAGAAATATTTTTAGCAGTGGGTTATGCCATCTATCTATTAGGTAGTTATTCTCTTGCCAGTTCTTCCTTCAACATGTATAGCTAAAGCTATAGGCATCTTTAAGGTGAAAAAAGTTAAATTATATGAATCTTCACTAGCTAAATGGCAAACTTTAGACTTTTTTTTTTTTTTTTCCCTCTCCAACATCTAAAGAAAATAGTTAGCTGAACATGTTGTTTGCCAGGGCTTTTCACTGTCAACCTCTACTGTGCTATTACCCTAATTATAGAAATGTGATGCTGTAAGTCAGCACCAGGTATTTATGAGTGGCTTTTGAAATAGTTGGGACAGATTTCAAATTGCTGGGAGTCATCCTCTGGTAAAATATTTTGACTGACTCAATGCTATTATAGACTAGATTTTTATGGTCTGATTTTTCAATGTTGCTAGATATCCAATCTGCTGAAATCTTCTGAAAACAGACTGCTTATTTTGATACTAAAAGTGGGAGATGAATTCCAGGGAAATTCTGGCTGAGACTATTAATGCTGAGTTCTTTTTTTAAATACTAGAGATTTAGAATAATACAAGGCTTAATGTAGCTGAAAATATGCACAGCCATGAACAACCGGTGATTCTTACTTGTAAAACCACCCTTGTTGAAACAGGAAATCTCTTGTGATTTTTCTTATTTTCAAATAAAATCAACATGCCAAAATAATCAATATCTTTTCCAGTATAATTCTATTTTGCTTAGATACTAACATAGATTTGGTGCATTAACTTCCCAGCTGAATGGCTGGAACTTGGTGGTTTAATTGCCAGTTGCTCCATGGTTTAGTAGATAAACTCAGCAGCTGTTGTTTTGTGTTGGACGTGGTTTGGAGAATTTGCAGATACTTGAGCTCTTCTTTGAAAGCCAAAACACTTTGACCCAGCTGCACTATGAAAGAGAGCTGGCAAAACTTCTGCTCAAGCAAATATATCCAATTCATTCAAACTCTGCTTACAATATGTTTGAGACCAGACGCTGAAACAGCAGAAACGCATGATGAATAACAGACCAAGATCAAATAAACTGAGTAGTAGAGGTTTTCTTAGTATTGCTCAAGAAGCTATGCTTTCTACCAAGACTTTATCTATTTTTGATGTCTCTGCTGGAGTTGTTCTCTTGAGAGTGAAATCTGATATTAAAGCTGTCTTGACAGATATCAAGAAGATACTTTCCATATAAAGGAGTTTTTTTAAAAGTGAAAATAAAATCACTGTGGAAGTGGAATAGTTCCAAAAACTATGACAGAAAGCACGCCACTTGCCTGTTTAGAGAAATGTACCTGTACTTCATTTCGATTTAAACTTGGAATTATTTAAGAAAGGCCTAGTATGCAGAGTCATAAACATTACATAACTAGTCTTCTACACAGGAAACACCTGTCACCTCTTTTGGAAACTCCAGATATAAACAAATTTCATAAGCAGTGTAGTATTTCTAAATGCATTGTATGATAACGTTTTGGCTACCAGAATACACTTCAGTTCCATAGTTAGTATTGAACATCTGTAGGTTCTAAAAGATTTAGCAAAACTGAAACCATTTTTTTGCATAAGATGCAGAATCTTACAAGGGATGTATAGATTTTAAAAGTTAATTTAGTGCATTACTTGCACCACTGAGGCCAATGAGTGTTCCATTACTGACTCAGTAAGGATCCACCATCTGCTTGCTGAGCTGTTCCAGTGAAACATAATTAGAGGAATCTTACCTTTACTTGGGAGTCATGATGGATTACTTTATGCCCTGAATGACAGCCTTCACAGGATAAAAACTGAATGCCAGATTTACAAATTCCTGATGGGGTTCCTGTTGAGTTATGGAACCATAACCTGAGATGTACATAGGTACATTAAGTGTTGGGTAATAATCAGCTTGAGCTCCTAAAAAAATAATTTGGTAAGATTAGGGGGCTTCAGAATCATAGCTGACCGCACACTTGATACATTTTGAATACAGCTAGAGAGTCATGAAAAGAAAATTTTAGCCTTATGTAAGTTCCAGTGGCTCTGAATGAATTTGAGGTTAGGTCTTGAAGGTACAGAAGGATGAAATATGTAGGGAAATGGCAGCTCCAACTAGTGAACTCTTTGTCCCATCCCTACTGCTTGGCACAGATCAGCCTTTGAGCTTGTCTCTCATACACTGAACAGTTTAATTTTGCCTGCACTTCTGAACAAACCAAGCCCAGATGGTAAAACTACAGTTTCATTTGGTGCTGTGGCCTTTCTCCAAAGTTCACATAAAGTAGAAAACACACTAGAATGCAGGTTAGTAAAATATAGGCTTAAAGGACATACATAAAATACACACGAAGGAACTGATAGGAGATTTGAGGTCTTTCAAGTATTTTTTTTGTGCTGTTACATAAAGTTTCAGCATAAGTTTCAATATTGTTCCTGGGAATAAAGGTGTAAAAAGATTAATAAGAACTTGAAGTGTATTCACATTCATAGCACAGAACTATGCAAGAACAGACTGCAAAGGATTTACATGAAGATGATGGATGCCAGAATAAAAAAGTATATCTAGTTTATTGCTTGAAAAAATGACTTTAAAAGAATCTCTGCATGAAACTGCACTGACAAATCAAATGTTTTATTGTTTTGGAAAGACATAAATTCCAAAATTTGAGGTTCAGGACCTTAGAGATGGCATCTGTTTCAACTCTGCTGCCAAATGTGTAATACAAGTCCCCAAGTTCAAGTGGGAGTTGTACAGAAATAATGTTGATGGGTTTTCTTCTTTCTGAGGGACAGATTACAGTAGCAATATTTCTTTTCATAAAAAATGGAGTGAAAACATGTCCTAGCAACACAATTCTGAATAGAACAAAAGAATCAAGACAGAAAAATAGAAAAGAGTAAAACAAAAAGTAAGCATTCTAATAAAAAGGGGTATTTTATGACCAGTTGCATGACTTAACTTCATGCAGACTGTATAATTTATGCTAATACTGTTAAACCAGAATAAAATCTTATTTTCTTTACACAACAGGAACATAGATGCAAATATTTTGATCATTAGACACAATTCCACTAAATGATGCCTGTACCTTTCCTTTAATTATTCTGAAAGATGATTCTAAAAAGATTTCTTTGGTTTACAGAATCATTAAATAAGTTTCTGGCTTCCTATTTGCCAGGAGATTGTTCAACAGTGAATTTTCACTACCTAGTTTTTTAATCTTCCCATGTAGTTGTAATACATGAAAACATTTTTCTTGTTCATCTTTCATACGTTTCATTCATCACATTAAAAAAGTATTATGCAGGTTTTGGAACTGAGAGTCTGAAGTAATTTATTTTGTCTGTTATGTGAAATGTCACATATATGAAGTGAAAATCTGGCCTCACTGAACTTAACAGAAGTAATTTCTATTGGCCTTCACAGTGGCAAGATTTTGTCCATAGCCATCAATAAAGATGTCAGAATTTACTAACAGTTATAAGACAGTTTATTTATTTATTTATTTATTTATTTATAATGACAAATAACTGAAGAATCTTTGGTAACTGTGAAAATTGTTGGCAAATGGTGACATTTTATCAGTGACTTCTACATTGATCATGTTAAAATACTACACACTTTGATTCTTCAATGTTTTATCCTTCTCAGCAGTGACTGGGACAAAGTTTTGATTGTGTTTTTCTTTGGCATTTTATTTAAATTAGTGACAATAGATAGTCATAACAGATGCTGAATAATTTTAGTGTCTGAAAAATTGCATTATATTATACTTCTTTATTTTAACATTTTTCCTTGATTATCATAATTCTTTTCTGCTACACAGTAACATTTTTCCATGGTCATTTTGAAAGACTTATGAATGGTTTGAAAAATAGTAGATGACATGCATTGACCTGACAGTAGTTCAAGTGCTTCAATTATAAATATACATTAATATGTCATATTGCAGTGACTAATTACATTGAAAAGTGTTGATTAATTATCCCATAAGAATTCTACACTGTAGTATTCTCACAAGGTGACATCTTCAAATGCAAGCCTGACAATTTGATAAGGAAAGTGGCTTGTAAATGAAACCTGTAGCAGCAAATAGTTGCCCCGAACAAATCTGTGTGAATGTGAATTTTCTGTATCCTCACAAGACCGAGACCATTTTATCTTCTTAAATTTTGTTTTCTCGTTCTTTTCAGTGAAGCACCTTGTAATCTTTCCAAATTTAGGAAACGCAAATCTGTTCCCCCTACCATCCCAGAAAACCTCACCCCACAACAAAGAAGTAGCTAAAATTTCAGTTTCAAGAAAGAGAATAAACATACCATTGACTCTTGACTTAGTTATGTGTTAATTATGTGTTTACATCACTAGACTCAAAAACCTGATGTATAATGTTCCAGTGGTAGGGATTTACAACCCAAAAGGCACCTAATTCCTGTTAGTGTGTTCACTGTATCATATGATACCTTCACAGTCGTGGTTCTTCTGCTTTTAGATATTAATATTCAACGCTGACCCATTTTAAAAAATCTCAGCTATTTTATCAGATTTGCAAGGACAGAACTTGTGAATGCACTTCCCGCCCCCCCAAACAAATGCAAATAAATGGTGGTGTTATAATGGCATTTATCATAATATTCTAGTCCATGTGTATATTATGCAAAACCTCTATTGATTAAATAGAAATGTTTTGTGCAAATATATACATAAATAACAACTCTGATTATTAGTGTGCAATCAAAACATAATATCAACACAACATCACAAAATCAACAAAATATGATAATATCTTAATGAAGTGTATTACAAGGAAAGCCGTTAAGCTATTTAAAGAACAAAAAAAAAAAGTTATATTTAGTGAACTTGAAATTTTTGCTTGAAGCTGGTTAGTTACGTTAACATATCAAGATGTCAGTGTTCATACCTTTTGTAGGGGAAAGTTATTCTAAACCCCATAAAATCTGTTTATTTAGCAGATTAAAACAAATCATTCAAATTTCATAACAGTTAACATCCTTATATGATTGAAATTAAAACAAGTAAGTTTCTGTAGCTTTCCAAAGGTATTTAGAATAAAACCATATCTTTAATATGAATTCAGGTGGGAAGCAAAAATTCAAGATCAGGGGAAAGTGAATGAAGAAGGAAAGAAAAACATGGATCAGGGTTATAGATGTTCTGTCCTGGACATTGATGGAACAGTCATTACAGACAGGGATGGCATCCTGTGAAGAGATGAATTGCTGCTGCTGCTGCTACTTTGCTGAAGGTGCTTTGAAATGGAAATATTAACAGGCTTGAATATCCTGACCAAGCAAGGTTGTGTGCAGAAATCAGAGCTGTGCTTGGCAAATGATAAGAAAAATTGCAATCAAAGCTGAGTGGCAGAAGTGCAACATGCATTTCCACAAAAGAATTAGGATTAGACAGTATGGCAAGGGTCTAGAAATGGAAATGTTCAAAGGCACAAATGAATTGTCTTTGTTAGAAAGAGTTCAAATCTAATCTTCACTAGCACAGGAGTGCACATAAAGGGTATCTACTGACATAATCAAATTTGGATTTACACTAGCATCTGCAGGGGCAATATTTGGTCCAACCTGCTTTTATTTGAAGGATATGCTGTTAGACAGGATGAAACCTTTCTGATAGTCACAGAGAAATGAATAGGGGGAAAAAAATGGGGCAGTGTTGACAAAATTTTGTAATATAGTTGTGTGAAGAAGTTGTGGCATCTGCTGAGCAGCTTTGTTAATGTACATTGTCACGGGTCTCTATCAGATGAGCCATCAATTATCTGGAAATGGAAGAATCTCTAGTGGACTGTGGAGCTTTGGATCTGTGATATCCCAAAAGCCCATTCCAGAGCTATAGAGATGGAAACCTGGCTACCACATTAACTTTCTGTCCAGCTCATGAAAAGGCTGTCAAAAATGAGAAATTTGGGCCTCAATGAAGAGGTGTTTTTCAGTGAAACCCTGCATATAGTGCTAAAGCTCTGTTCAAACCTAAGAAACTTTTAATCTCCTTCAGTCATTAAGAAGCTGAAAGCACTGCAGGCTCTGCTTTGAAAGAAACCCCATATCTGAAGCATAGGCAAGGTACATGTGAGGAAAATTATTTCACCAGTTATTTTGGGGAAATCCTGTGGAACTGCAAATTGTGAAGTAAACTAAAAGTGAGGTGAAGAGAGGGCACCAGGTATAGTATGAGCCACTGTTGGAAATATTCTAGAAAAAAGCAAAGAGATTTAAGGCCAGATGAAAACTGAGTTTGTTCCAATAGAAAATGGATTTGTGAGCAGAAAAAAAAAAAAAAAATTCTTCCTTTGGCGAAACTGCCATTTTAAAATGTTTTGGTCTACATGGCCACAAATTTTTGCTGATAATTTTGTTCACAATATAGAAGAGTATTGTATGTTCATTCTGTGGTGATTTTGTTAAAATAACTATCTTTTAACAGATTAAAAAGAATATTAAGTCTAAATACTGACAAAACAGATGTCACTTTGTTGTGACATAAAACAGTATTTTTACAGTAAGGTTATGTCATGAGCAAATTTGGAATGTTTCTTGTTTCAATTACAATCCACTTTGTTTTAAAATGAGAACTCTACCAGGCTTCATTTGTGCACTATAGTTCTTGTTTGCAATTCATTTTTGAAATAGTGTTTGGCTTGGAATGTTTTGTTACCCAAGTGTCACTGACCTGCAGAATGCAACAGACATACTATTGTACTGCAGTTTCCAGAGCTAATTTGAGCACTCTGGGAAATGTGGAGTGAATATTAAGAGAGTTAAAGAAATTCAGGCAGTCTGTGTATTCTTCCTGCCTTTCTTTCCTCTCTGTTTCCCCCTTTTGCAATGTCTCTGAAAGTTTCAGCTTCTTTGACTGTCTAGAAAACATTTTCTCAAAGCCTGCAAGGTACAAAGGCAAGGGGAGCAAAGGCACAGCCTGTTGAAGGCTGTGTGCACACAAAATGTTGGGAAGTTGTCGACCACCTGCTCACACCTTCCCTTTCCCCTGCAAAGGAAGCCAGGGCATGTGAGGATGGCACATCAGGATGGCAATCCATGCCTTGTCTTTGGGATGCTGTGAAGAGCTTGGTTGTCTAGGCTAGGGCAGGGCAGATAAACACGCAGATGGGAGCAATCCAGGGGAATGGGGACTTCTCTGAGCCAGCCCTGCCAAAACAGAGAATGAGCACAGACAGGGAAGGAGTCCTTGCTGAAATCCAGAGTTCAGAGACTTGGTAGGTGTGTGTGGCTGGGTCCCTTAAGGTTCTGGGAAAGGATTTAATTGAATAGACTTGTGTGTGTGTGTGTGTATGGGTGGGTGGGTTCCTTCTCTCTCTTTTTGGATGGGGAGGGCAGAAGGTGAAGTCAATAAATTATTATATTTAAGATAATGAGTTAGAGATGTAGAGATTTAAGGTATCTAAGGATTTCAGGGAGGCCAGAGAAAGGAAGAAGTGAACTGAAAGAGGAGCTCTCAAAAGCACCAGGTGTCCTGGTGCTACAGTGCATTAGCAGAAGTATTTCTTTCTTACCAAAAGCAAATGCAAATGATGTTTCTGATACGTCAGTCAAGATATAGCTGTTTGGCAGAGAAAAATGTCAACATACATAAAGCTTCATAGATTTGTCTGAAGTGTATCTATGCAAAATAGAGATAAATGTTAACATTTTGAAGGGTTGTGACAGGTTTTAATATAAAAAATTATTTTGTCATATTTTTAATGCTTTAAATTTTTAAAATGTTTTTGCTAAAAGATAACTCCTTCAAGTATTGACAAAACAGGCATGCAAAATTGAAGAAAGGAGAGTGTGGAATGAAAAAGAAGCAGATAACAGACTTTGAGTGTTTGCAGTGATCTTTGCTCTCACTATTTCATCTTACAACTACTTCTGTGTCTTCCACAAATTTCTATTCACTGTGTTTGTCTTCAAAATACAACTTCTTTACCAGTAGAAAAATATGACCAAGTGTAACACATATATTCAGTTTATTGTAGGTTTCTGAGACGTACTGCCACTCCTCACAATACAGAACAAGCTGGCAATTTTGTGACACACTTCTTAAAAAATGCAAACTAACAATTTTCTTACTAGAGCAATGAAATCTGAAATATTATTTATTTTACAGTATAATATGTGAGAATATTGCTTAAAATTTTATTTTTTAAGCAATTTTTAATTAAGAGTACTTAATTGTTGTACGGCCTCACTTACCACATGCTTCTTGGACACCTCGATCATGAGGGAAAGAAAGAAGATGGCTCTGTTCACCCTAATTTGTTAAGATTTATTTAGTTCATTTAAAGAAGTTTTCTGTAGTTTTTGTCTTGCCCTCTTCATGTGTGGAGTCTTCAGCTCGTTTCCCTCAACATACTCAACAAAAGCAACAGGTGTCCCACAAGAGTAATTAAATCTCTCATTTAAGTTTTGAATCATAGAACACTGTGGAATCTAACATACTAAATAACATTTTCAGTTATCACTAAGTAGCTTATAACTTCAAAAGACCAAATAAAATAAAACAAACCTCCAAAACCCAAGCCCTCAATAAATCTTAAGTTCACAAAAAAGATCTTGTCCCCAAACTACTTTCCACCTGGTCTTCGAATGGAGCCAAATGTCTAAGCGTGGCCCAGAAAGGCAGAAAACAGGGTGTTGTCCTTCATTCAGACTGTGGTATTTTAAGTTCCTGTGGGTGCATAATCATGCATGTCTGTGTGCATCAGCACTAAGAGAATCCCCAAAATGGTCCCATCCAACTATTTTAACATTCAGGATTGATTTCTTGCTAGCTTTTCAATGTGACAACTTCTCTCCTTTTCCATATTCAGGAGGACTAAAATAATTCTGATTAAATGCAGTTTCAATTTTTACCACTCAAGACTACATGCATGTGAACCTACCCCACTTCAGGTCAGAATGTGAGGCACACCTTTTTCTGTATGAGTAACATGGAGAAAAGTCAAATCTTATCATACCTGTCTACCTAGACGAGTACAACTGGCTTGTTTGTATTCCATGCTGTTAAAGAGGAAACATTAAAAACTTGTAAAGAACCTATACTTAAAAAAGATCTTCTAAGGTTCTTTACTGAACAAGTTTTGTTTCCTCAGTTTTCCTACTCAAACATGAAAGAGTGAGGATATTCATTGAAAAGTCCCATTTCTTTGTAGACATATTTTCCTCTTCATAGCATAGAGGATT
>VZRN01001941.1:103448-123567 GCA_013397935.1 Dasyornis broadbenti
TTTTTTTTTTTTTTGTAAGTGCACATTCTAATGTTATTCTTTGCTTACCTTTTCTCTTTACTGTACAGGTTTATAAATATGTTCTTAGGGAGGCTAGGGGAAACACATTTCAAGAGAATGGGCTTTTTTTTTTTCTTTTGTTCTTCAGCAACTTGTTTAATAAATCACTTTTGTCATACATAGACAATAAAAACTTTTACTACTTCAGTAATCTGTTTCTGTGACTCCTCTGATTCTGACACTCATTGTGTGCTGAAAGTCTTCAGTTTCATTAGTGATAACTCAACAGACAATAACAATTTTTTCATTCTTATTCACAAGCTTGAAACTTTCACTGATAAGATACTTCAAATCCATCCCATAATCTGGCTTATCTCTCCTGTAAATAATAAACCAAAAACCTAAAAATTTTCCAGTAAATCACAGTTTATATCTACTAAAAAGATACTGTTTGTGCAAAATGCATGCATATTTCAATATTTCCCTGCATTCTCACTCTTATTGTACATTGTCTTATGCTTCGGATATGCAATTAATTTTGACTGGATGAGTTCATGAATCTACCTAGAACCCTAGTGAAGTGGGAAAAAAAAATAATGAATAAAGCTGTTGCTATATTAATTTTTAAAAAATTTTATTAGTAGACTTCAGAATGAGATTTCTAATTTGCGATTAAAACTACCAGAATAATGATTTTTTAAAGGATGAACAAGTTTAATATCAATTTTCTGGCTTTTGTAACAACAACACACTTTGAGGATTACATTTAAAAAATATTTAAAGGTAGACAATGACAGCATCTGTAAGACACTAGAGAAAATGTGCTGGTGGCAGATTGCTCTGAAGTATTGGGCATAAAATTAAATTATTTCAAAGGTAGCCGTAAATGATATATATAGTCCTTGTCCAAAAAAGCCCATAAATCTTCTGAGATTTCTGCATTTCAGAATAGAGAGAATATTTTCAAACAGCCTCTGAGGTCCCTGGTACAGGAACTGAATGGGAATTTTCCTGGCTGAAGAGGTAGTTTCACAGTATCCAGTCAGGCCCTTGGCTTCAGCGTTCAGAAACCAAGAGGTTAGGCCAACTTCAGAAATGACTCATAAATGAGTTTAATGTCAGCCAGCTCCAGCTTCTGTAAATTAGAATAGGGACATTGAGTAATACCAGCTGTGGATAAGGGCCAGCTGTTGCCAGGCTTCTTCTATTTGGTTTAATTTTCAAGAGCCTTGGTTTGTTAAATCTGCCTTTAACACTGAGCAAGCAATACTATCACTTGTTCAAAGCTACGAGTTCTTGCATGGATTTATTTCTTAGTCCATTCTTTACCCCCTCTGACTCTGTTAAACATACAGAGCTAGGAAGTGACTATTTATGGAAGGCTTTGTGATCAGATTCCATGTTAAATTCCTTCCGGCTACTGTTCAGCCAAAGACATGAACCTGCCTTGTGGTAGAGACTACATTTTCATTCAGTTTATTGATTTATTTATTCTTCGTGACATAGAGGCTATGTTTTCAGAGAGAATAAGGTTTAATGTGATCTCTAACAACATAAGAGGAAGTAGTATTCCTTTTTTCTTATGGAATTTTCTGATATGTACAGGTTTTTATGGGTGCTTTATATGCGCTCTGCATGCGGCTTAATATCTCTGAAGAGATTAAATCGTGTCTTGTCACTGAGGTATTTCCACTGACTCTCACTCTCAGGGTTACTCAAAATTCGTTAGTACCTTTAGAAAATGTTTTTCAGTTCGATTATCTAAACACACCTTAAAAACAAGCAAAAAGCCACCCACTGAAATTAAATATCTTCTGTGCAACTAATTGTCATTAATAAAAGAAGTACAGTTATTTTCTATGTTGCACTAACATTTGCTTATCAGAAAGTAGCAGAAGGAGTAGGAGAAATAGGAAGAGTGAATGACAGCTTCCAAGATTTTCTTTGATACCAAGATAAGTGTTACAAATGGAACACTAGCATTTATTTTAGTTTCTTAGGAGCTGTAGCGGTTTCCTGATTTATCTTCAAAACTAGAAGAAAAGCCCAAGTCTGTTTCTGCCACATTTTTCTCTTTGAGACCCTGGCACATTAACACTCTCTAAACTAAATTCTACCCTTGGCCAGATTTCTGTGGCGGCCTCAACATCTAGATTTACTGTCATGTCAATAGAAATATGGGTGGTTTCTCTTATGAGAAAACTAAGGAATAAGCCTTCTTTTTAAAATCAGTATGTGATGCTCTTATTTCCCAAATAATGTTGCAGTGATGTCACTTTGACAGTGTTTTTAATTGTGATAACAATTCTGTCATCATTATTTATCCCATAACTACAAAATGATATAACTGAATTATCAACAACAAATGCAGGATCCAGGTGTATGAAACATATTTCTCTTGAAAATTCTGGCCTGCTGTGGAAAGGGTTTTAGAGAGCCTAGCATTATGACTGTTTAGCTAAATGGTAAATTGGAGAAATCTAGTATGTATCTGCTTAAGTACAAAATCTCACACAGTGATGGTGTTTAATAAGTCTAAAAAGAAAGCTTTCTCTTTTATTCCTGTTCAAGTTGCATTTACTTCTTTACAAAACTTGCAAGACAATGTGCATCATTTTTTATAGAATTTGAGAAACAGCTTGAAAATAATTTATTGCAAGACCAGTGCTATACCTTGTCACTGAAAATAACAAGGCTGTCTTTAACCTTAAGAATTAAATGATATTTTACAAGTATATGGCTGGAGAAAGTATGCTTATTATGCTCTGTTTTATTCTGAAACTTTTTTCCTAAATTTGATATAAAAATATATTTGATGTGCATCTAATTTTATCCACCTTTACCAGTACTATGTACTATTTTAAAATGTATTTTCAAATATCTTCTTTTGTAAAGACATCGTATTTGTCAATAAAGCATTTGAACTCTAAATTTCTCAATAAATCCTTGTCACAACTTTTTCTTGTCACAATTAATTCCCTTGTCACAATTTGTCAATTTAGGTTCTTGTAATTACCCATTACATCATGTCCCAAAATGTTATTTTACTAAAGAAGTTTAATTCTTTCTTTATCAATAGCAAGAGGTGTTTACTTTGCTGATGCTGCTCTGAGAGATCAACATTTTGCTGTTTTTTCCAGTACCTGAATTTTTGTCATAGTAATAGAATATTTAATTTTGATTCTTTGTCTTCTTATTCAGTATATTGACTTACACCTTACAATATGAAAAAAAATAGTGGGAAACATCAGTAGAAACTGAAAAAAAGCAAAGGCAGATTGAATGTTTTCTCTGGTAAGGTTTTTCCCTTTCCTTTTATTCCTTCTTTTGTAGGTCTCATATACTTTAAAAGAGAAAATAAATTTTGGGTAATCAAGAGAGAAGAAATTCAAGGATTCTGATAGTCCAAATGCAATGCAAGCCTTGAAGCCAGATTTGAACATTCTTTTTTTTAAATGAATGGTATATTTGTTAAAAAATATAGTTTTGATCTTCCAAACACTGTAATGAATAGTTTCAGCTGTGAAGGCAAGGAAATCAACAAACAAAATCCTCAAGGCTAGCCTCATCAAGCTGTCAAGGTATGAAATGGCATTTATTTTCCCAGTGATTATGAACATGAAAGACTTGGATTCTTTCTTTACTTCGGATATGGCAATCGGTTTGATCCTGAATATAGTAGCTACACTGAGTGAATACAGCTTAGCCTCCTATCTCTATACCTGTAAGGTTTGTTCTGTGAAAAGTCCTTCAGAAGCCAAATTGTACTGTGGCAGTGTCTGTGCGGCAGATTTCTACCCTGACTTGTTTTCTTTCTGGAAGGAAACATAAGGTTTCATAATTTCCTTAAAGGAATATGAAACAGAAACATGTTTTAGTTCTTTCCTCTCTCCAAATTCACACACTTCTGGATGCAGGCATCAACTCTGGTTAAGGGAAAGTCTAGTGGAACTCCTTGTTAAAATATTAGACTCCTACTAGGTTAGTTACCAGGCACAGTTGTTTTATGACTAAAATGGGGATAGCTGATTTAAGAAAGGGTAGCAGACTATTGTGATCAATGGTTATGTTAAGCACAAACAGAAAAAAATATCCACAGTTGCAAGCTAAACCAGATCGTTCTTTTTAAAACACCATCTAATTAAACCAAGTGTGTATGGGGAAGTCAAAATATCCAAAACATCTGATAAAAAGGAAAGCATGAAACAGCCAAAGCCATCAGGTTATGTCAGATAGCCAGAAGGAAAAGCAGAAGAGCTGGGACTGTTTTGCTTGCAAGGGTGCTAGTGCTGAGGGGCCTGAAAAGTGCAAGAATGTAAACTGCTTGACTTTCAGAAGACAGGGTAATGACAAATTCTGGGAAACTTGGTGAAAAAGATCCAAACAGAATGCAAGGCTCAAAATGCAGTATTGCAGTAGTATTTGAGTAGCATCTGAGAATGCAATTTGAAGCAGTTGTCTGAGCAGAATGAAATGCAAACACTAGTCATAACATAACAAACATTTAATTTTACACTTTATTCAATCTTTTAAATCATAAATGTTAGTAGAAAGAATAAGACAAAACATATGTGACTTCTCATCAATATTAAAAAATTAGTTTGAATTTTTAGATCCCTACACAGACTTTTAACAAGAGTATTGAAAACGAATGAGCAGAATTACTGCCTTTCCTTTCTCATGAGAGCAGTTCCTCTGAAACAATTAATAAATAGCCTCATGAAGAGGGAAATCTATTTGTTACTTCTCTCATGAACTTAAAGGAAGATTTATGATACACAAAGTATTTATTTATTATGTAAAATGTAAGTATATACATTTTGTGTATTTGTATCATCAAATTACCCGGTAGAGTTTGTTTGAATTACTTAGAATCATGCAGATGTCACTTTGCAAAAGATTTTAAACAGCTTGCCTACACTTATTAGGAAGTACAGAGCCACTTTAATATAAAGGAGCGCACACCAAAGAAGTGAAAGGGTCAGAACTCCTACAATTTTACTTTGGAATTGAAATCCATAAGCAAGCCTTTGTGTCATGTAACTGGAACAAGCAAAACACACACACACACACGCACACACACACAAATCCAAACAAAACAAATTAATTGCATCTAAAAGTTTTGCTGGATGATCCCCTTATTTTCTTCACAGCTATATTGACATTAATGTAAAATAACCTAGAAATCTTGCAACAAAGTTGCCTGCATAACACAAGATTGCTATAGGTCGAATCCTGAAAACACAGCCCAAAAATATGAGGTATTGACTACATCTGCCCACATCTAACTGAGTGGGTTAATAAAGACTTAAAAACAAACAAAAAATAGGTTAATTTTGTTATACTACTGCTTGTAATGTTCAGCTTCTCATTTAAAAAGTATAAATGAGTGAATATCACTCTTTATTGGACCAGGAAATTTTGAGAACACTTAAGTGAGTCTCCAACAACATGCAGAAGGTTGGGCCCAGAATGGAGCCTTTGGGGCCAGGCTACCACATGGGACCTTATATCTGCAGCAGCAGTACTGGCTGGGGCAAGGGTCCCCTCTCTGAACTGGTTTGGATTGGCAGGGACCTTGTTCCCTGAGAAACTGTGAGCTGAATGCCACAGATTAGAAATTGCAGAACAGCAATTGCAATCACCCACTGAGCAGAGTCCGCTTAGTGAATGGATTTGAGATAACATCTCCCTGAGTGGTGTGGTTCTGGTCTTGTGTCTGCCCCACCTCAATTTCCCTAAAGCAAGAACAAATGTAAAATATTGATGCTGTCACCATATTAATTAGCTATACATGCAATATTGCCACATGAGTTTTCAAACAAAAATCACTAACTTTTCATTTGCTGATATGCAAAAATACATGGCAAGAAAACTGTGGTAAAGATCTTGTTAGTAGTAGTCACTGTCTCTTGCTGTCTGTAAGTTTTGGGACCCCTGCTTTTCAGGATGCCCACTAGATATAAATTGGGTTGTTCTGACTCCAGCTTTCTAATTCTTATTTTTCTGATTTCTTTATATTGTTGAATGATTTATTTCCAGTTGAGGCAACAAATTCTCCTTCTTCCAGAGTTGTCATAAATTTCTTGCTATACATTCACTTGTTAGGCTGGTGACATGTAGCAATATTTATTCTACCTTCTGATACTTCTATTTGTCACCTAACTTCTTCACACTCCCTTTCAAATCTGGAACTATATTGAACTTTTGCTCACTGTACATCATATTCCAGAGAAGGTGGGTGACAATTGTGTAAGTCTCAGCATGCAGGCTGGCAGTCTAAGGGTATGGGGGCTGGTGGATGAACATAATTTTCTTGTGAATGCGTTGCATATGAAATGAGCTGACATATATGCTCTTTGTAAAGAGCTGTCACATAAGAACTTTTTTTCTGTTCTTAACATGAAGAGTACCTGATATCAGTCTCCTTTCTGTATTTTTGAATCAACCAAGTATTATTTTCCAAAAATTATGAAACGGAATCATTTAAGATAGTTTAAAATAGAAGTATTTAGAATCACCTGCAGATGAAAACATATTATCAAGATGGCTAATGTTCAGCATAATTAACAGAGAGAGGAAAAAAAAGTGAAGGTTTTGTTTATGCCTCTCAAATGATAAGCCAAATCCAGAGATTTAAGAAATAACTATTAACTATATGCCTGGGGTCTTGTTTCTTTTTTTCTCATCTCACCAAGTCACTTCATGTCTAGTGATGCAAAATCACTCTGAAGAATGAAAAAAGAAAAGAAAAAAATGCTCTTTTTAAATTTTAGAAAGAATGATGAGTTAAGTACATATAGGTAAGAAAAAGGGCAATTTCTGCAACCATGTTCAAGAGAACAGAGTAGAAATTGAGGCTTTTTGCTGTCTGATGTCAGCTTCACATATATATTGTCATATACATGGCATGAAGTCTTCAGGATGACGATAGAAATGGGATGTGTAAGATCTTCCAGGAAGAAAGAGAGAAAGCCACGTTCATTTCACAATCAGCTTATTTCAGATGACACCCAAATAGATATATGCAGTATGGAAAAAAAACAAACCAAAAGTAAAGAAAAAAGAAAATGTCTTCTTCTCAAGTGTAGCTTTCAATAAAATTTATCAAAAATTAAAAGACTCTTTTAGGATCAGAATGCTTTTCTCAGTCTGAATTAGGTTGCAAGTGCCCTGGAGACTCCATACCTTGTAAAGACCTGTGTTTTTAGGCCTAGATTCTGCAAGCATATGGATGTTCACATTGACATGACTGTTATTGTGCTATTCAATGATTGCCATGGATGCCTCTTTTGAAAATTATGCAGTGAAATAATTTACACATCTGCAAATCATTTCATATCACTTCCATTTGTGATCTACCTCAAGCAGAGTCAAGGGTAGCACCAAGAATATCAAAACCTGCACATGAATTTCCTGTGTGAGTAGTTTTTTGCAGGGGAGGCAAGTTGCTTAGGGTTGCTGGAAAGTGTCTGAGCTTTCTTGATGTTAGGATGTTAAGGTAAATGAAAACACTGAATATCTGAATGCGTGCTGAAAACCTTGGGTATTTTTTGAGTCTTCTGTTCTGGTGAAAGGAGATCTTCGCTTACAGAAGAGGTGGTAGTAGTAGAGATCCAGAGAGATCCAGAAAATTCCAGAGAGATTCTCTTGGATCAGTGACAGCTGAAAAAGGGCTGGAGTCTATCTGGGAACACTTGAGTTTTCCTTTGTGCCCATCAGGGAAAAATTGTGGAGATGTTTTTAAGGATGCACTAGGGAGCTCTTATCTCGCAGTGTCTGCGAGGTACCTGACCTCTTTTTAGGTTGATCTGAGTCAGGGATGTGAGAGGACAGTGAAGGACAACTTTGGGCCAGTACTGTGCATGCTCAGTGTCTGTGGTCCCTTGCTCATTTCTGCTACAGTGTCTTCTGGTCTTATTAAAGCCATATTGTCTGTCTTCCTGTTGAGGCTCTATTGAAAAACACATTCAGAAAAAAACTAAGTTTTCTTGACTAGCAGACAGAAAGCGGCTTAGTGTTCTAAAAAAAGACAAAACTGAAATAAAATCTCTTCTTCTCCTGTTTTTCTTGTCTGTATAGTGCAATACATGAGCACAGGGGGAAGAGATCAAATAGAGTTTGATGGTTGGCCTTATGAATTATTAATGTTTTTTATGGAGATGCTTAGGTACTGCTCAAGATATAACTATCTTTACATTGATTGATGCAATGGGGCCTCCAGCCAAATTTTACTTGTAGACACTAACATAATATAAATAATAAATATCACTGTTAATATTCCACTCTGTACCACAAGAATTATAGAATTACATACATAAATTCCCATTCAGCTGTGAAGATGAAAAGTATGTTCAACAAGTGATCCAACCGCCGAATTTTAGGAATATAAGAGAGGTGTTAAATTACTAAAATTTGAAATGCTACAATGTTATAAAATAATTTAAATTTGGATTAATTTCTTTTGACGGCTTTTGGATCTGGAGCAGAATATATCTTACAACTCACGAGTGAAACCAATTGTAATTAGAACAGGCTGAAAAAGAGATGACTTTCTATGTTTAGACATAAGAAATAAAAGAATTTGATTGTAAAAAGTTTACATAATTTTGACAAAAACCCCACAGAGATGCATTTCCTGTAGCACAGCCTGTGTTGAAAAGAGAACCACACGAGAGCAGTGGACATTAAAGCTAGGTAGTGCCAAGACATGGGACTGCACAGGGGCACTGTGGGAGAAAGGGAAGCACAAAAGACACAGGGCAAATCTAGAAGGAATGGAGAATGAGTCCCAGTTTTTCATGCTTGGGTTCCCTCATCAAGTTTGCCTACTGGTATGTGGTACTAAATTTAAAGTATGTGATAGAAATAAGGAGAGAAGCAGAGATGTGAAGGTTTTGTTATTGAAGGGAGTGCAGGAGTGAAAGTCTGGAAAGAAGGTACTTCCCTTAACCTATTCATATCTTAGAATAAAATAAAAATAAACTTACTTTGTTGATAACACCCTGAAGTCAAATGTCATGGGATAAACTGTAGAACTTCTTGGATCAAAAGTTATTTCCTTTGTTGTAAAGAATGATCAAGAAAAGCTAAGTAAGATGCTTCAAATTAAAATTTCAAAAAGAGATGGTTTTCTTATGTACTTTAAATGTGTTTACCCTCAAGAACTCTGTCCTTGATTATGGGAGTTCACCTGCCCCCATAGTGTAAGGTAATAGAAAATAACCATGAGCATACTCATATTTTTAATGCGTTTCTTCTATCAGCTGCAAGTTAGTGAAAGACAATGAAGTCAAGGTGGTGGAAGTTTGTAAATAGAATCAAAGATTATACTGTTCCAAGGGTTTTAAGTGCCACTCATGCCTGAAAGACAGCCCTCACCATGTGAAGCTGGGAGTTTTAAATCTGATTCTTTACTATTCCTTGTAAAGCTGCAAGAGTGAAAATCAGAAACAGAATATGTTTTGTGATTGCCATTATGCCAATTATTTTTTCCTTTCTTTTTCTTTCTTTATTTGGGAAGTGAGTTGGAGAAAGTGTGGTCTTTTACTTTCTCCTTTTTTTTTCTTTTTTTCCTTCCTTCTTTCTTTCTTTTTTTGTCATTAAGAGATTTTCTTTTGGATATTTAAGCTTGTCAGATTGATTACTGTCTCCTGATCCATAGTACTATAAACAGGTTTTTCTGAACAAAGTATAATTTTAAAGTGTATTGAAGTTCCATATACTGTAATAAGAAAATCAGAATTTCTATATCACTTATCTCCAAGATGATTAGGAAATCATTTTCTTCACTAAGAACTTCAGCTGAATGTGATAAAAGACAAATGAGGACATGGTACTTGGCTGCTAGTAAATTTCCATTCAAATAATAAATATACTGACAACTATAATAACAATAAACTTTTCAGAGTAAAAAACGTATGGAGGCAAGCTGTGAGGAAAAAAACAATGGATTACTTCTGCAGACATATTTTTACTCCTCAGCCAATAAAATTATGTAAAAAAGGTAAGGTAGTGGTTGTACAAAGGCCCAAAACAAAACAAATACGTTACTCTAGGTCCTACTGAAAATTAAAGAGTCCAAGTCATGAAAAAAAGAATCTGTCTTTGTCTTAACACAGGAGGGAACAGTTAAAATCCATTTTTCTGGATTCTGGACCAGCAGCCAGTGCCTGAGGGAAGACCCCAGAGAGCTAGCAGCTGGGGAATCAGCAGGCTGCTCTGGGGCCAGCATTCCTCTTTCCCCAAGCTGCCCCTGTCAGTGCAGATCTGGGCCTTAGGAGCAAGGCAAGCAGTAAATAAAAGGAATTTCTTTTGGATACTGGACTAAGAGAAAAAATAAAGTGATCTTTAGATTGAAGATATACTTCCTGGGTTTTCTGCCTTCAGTGTTTACGTAGCAAAACCCTTTTCACTCTTAGTTTGATATTAACTTCATCAAAGACGTATTTCACTAACAGAATCAATTTTCCCAGCTAAGAAAGACAATCCATTAAATCAAAAATACTTAGTTTCTTGGGACAGGAAGCGATGAAACTGGTGTTAGCAGCAAAGCATATTGTGTGTTCATATGGCTGTTGAATCAATATGCAATAAATAATGGAGATGCTCATAGATATAAAAATAGCCAAGAGGAATTGATATAGGACCAAAAGGAATTAAAACAAGACTTAAAACTGAGCCAGGAGACTCCACAAAATGAATTAAAGCAACATCTGGAAACTTTCCAGAAAGAATTGACAATGAGCTATTGTTAGAAATGATATCTTTGTCTGAGTACAAACTCAAAACTACAGAACTCTGTCTAGTTTGATAAAATGGAGGAAAGACATGAAGTGACTGCCCTAGATCAACAGGTTTTCCAGGAATAGAGGACGCTGGGAAACGTGTATAATTTGAAATTTCTTTACAGAAATAGACACTCAGGGGACTGGACAATTAAACTACAGCCTTGAGAAGGAAATTATAGGGACTGTAGAAGACAACTGTCTGGGTCAGTGTTTGGGCCAGTGGAAATGGTGACTGAGGCAGGGTGTTTGCAAGTTTTCCATCTTGTTTTTATTCATAAAGGCCTGGAGGGGAGAGGTTGGGTTGGCTCAGCTCAGACAACACAACCCTCCTCCCCTGTATCTTTGTGGGAAAACTCCCTGGGAAGCTTATTTGGCACAGTTCAACATCCTAGTCCAAATGAATGGTTGGGGAGATGAACAGATGAACACCATATGGTCAGAGGCATGGAGCAGTTGTGGGAGGCACTGTTTGCTCTGAACCCGCAGGCACATTTCCGTGTTAGCGGCTGGCTGTCTTGTCTGCCCCCTCATCAATTCTTTGTAAACACAGTTCTTAAGCACATTTGAATAATTTTGGCTAGCTGGAGGAGTAACTAAAACTCGAAAAATACTGGCTATTTGAATTGTTTGCATAAGGTTCATTGCAGCCAAGCAGCTGTACTCCAGTCAAAATTTATGGTTCTGATCCTAAGCCCAGTGAAACACCTTTTCTGCCTGGTGCAATGCCCCCTGTTCCTCCTCTTTACCAATTATGAGATCAGAGCAGGTGTAGAGTCTCACCCCATATTGCTGAACTTGATTAAACATTTCTTCAAGCTACAACTGTCTCTCTGCACAGGTGCTGTGCAAATGCTTAATGTTGCAAGCTACTGTAAAGGCTCTGCTTTTCCTTCAGCAGTGTGCTGTAGTTTAAAGGGTCAATCCCAAAGAGAATAAGAAATTTCTTCCCTGATATTTTTTTCTCTAGCCAGTGCTCAGAATGCTTCCAACACCTTTAGCTAACCCCAGGATGATGAATGAGGTCATCTTGCTTAAGTCTATGTTACTTTACATTATGTTTCTGCACCTCAATAACCACACTTAAAGGAGAATCTCATTTTCATAATAGAAAAAAATGAAATGCCTTTCTGATATGGCTTGCACCATTTCAGGTCACCCTGTTCTCGCTGCTGTTTATTGAACTGCATTAACATCACCTTGAGAGGAAGTTGGTCACCTTTCCTTTACGTGAAGATACAAAGTGCTGAAGTGAAAAGGGTGCATGAATCAAAAGCAAAAATTGCAATTAGTTTAAGTGTTGCTCTTAGAGCATTCTAGTCAAAACTGAAAATTGAAAGGAAGAAATAAGGGGGAGGAGGAGGGAGCAGTTCTAATTTAAATGATAAGTTTTTATTTACATTTCAGTGCCTAAGAAAAAGACAAAGAACCTGGGATATGGCTACTGTGAAATGGTCTTATCTAATATACTTTTTTGTCTAGAAATGGTTGTACGTAAGCAGCCTGCATGATTGAAATACATGCTGGAATTTTTTGTCTTCCAAAAATATTTAATCTCTTTCCCCAAATGGAAATTATTAACTAATGAAACTGTGATTATTTTTAACAGGGAATTTATCTGTAATAAAAAAGGGCAGAATTATGTCCCATGTATTGCTTTTCCTGTTAAGTGACAATACTACGAAGGAAGATGACTAATGAGATCCTTGCATCCTTCCTTAAGAATATGCTTATTTTGAGCTGTTGTCCTTTTTGAGAAATACCACTGTTTTTAAAGTCCTCAATTGAAAAAAAAGAAAAAAAGCTCTTTCAATTATATGGGTCATAACTTTCCAAGTCTCTCCTGACAGCGTAAATACACCTCAAGAGAGAACTTTATCCTTGTAAGAGGGAATATGTTTCTGAAAGCCATTATGAATGCTTTATTTATTTGCAAAAAGATTAATCTTTTTTTTTCTCTTAATATATATTTAATTTTTCCTTAATTATTTTTTGCAGCACCTCTACTGTTTTTAAATCTGTGAAAACATTTTCTTGTAACAAGATTTGTCTATAACGATATTTGTCATGTTACTTATACTTGGACTAATGTGTGAAATTTTCTTTCAGAGAAAGAGTATATAACAATGACTGATTCATGTGACAAAGGCTGTATGCAAAGGAGGACCAAAGGCTCTGGATCCAGGCAAGACAGCAGTTCAGTCTACAAGAAACAGACAAATATGTATCTTTACACACATCTGCATTAACATAGATTGCTATCATTGGGCTGCCTCTAGGACTTCCTCATGTTTTTTTCTTCTCTCCTTGTGTCTCTTTCTATGACACGCAGCATCTCAGCAATTCTACATATTCCGTGATATTTGGTAAAACCATCACAAAGTCCTCCAAAAAGCTGAACTTAAAAATATTATAAGGTCAGCCTCTTTCAGGAGCAAAGAAAATTTATATACAGATATTTTAGGGTTTTTTAATAATTTTCTTTCTTTTTTAGGATAGATATACAGAAGACTGTTTAAATACTGAATTGACTACCAAGAAGTACCTCTGGGAGTTGATTGGTAATCATGTTTCTACATGAAGTTGATAATCAAGTATTTGAATATACCATTGAAAAGTATGGAGGAACAAATGCAATGGGCATTCAAAGAGGAAGAAAACACAGAGGATAAAATTTTTACTTATACTTTTGAATTGTTTAATTTAAGTATTCAGCTGCAGGATCATGTCATGCATACAATAACAAGAGGGATTCTATACTGTCAGCCTGCTTGTCTGTGCTGAATGAAACACAGATATAAAAAATTTCCATTACATTATGACAAGAATTGGATTTATGACATTTTTACAGATATTTAATAGTACAAAAATTATAAAGCTGTACAATTCTTTCTTGGTACTAATGTCACTTGGAGTAGAATACCCTGAGTCAAAAGGATCACCAGAATCTAACTTCTGGCCCTGCACAGGACAGCCCCAAAAATTACACCATGTGCCTGAGAACATTGTCCAAAATCTCACTGAACTCTTGCAAGCTTGCTGCCATGGTCACTTCACTGGGAAGCCTGTTCCAGCACTTAAAATCCTATTCATGAAGAAGCTTTTTCTGATATCCAACCTAAACCTCCCCTGACACAACTTCAGACCATTCCCTTGGGTCCTGTCACTGTCACCACAGAGAAGAGATCAGTGTCTGCCCCTCCTCTTCCCCTCATGAGGAATCTGCAGACTCTTGGCTGCCAAGGCACGCCATACACTCATATTTGGCTTGCCACTGACCAGGACCACCAGATCCTTTTCCACAGTGCTGCTCTCCAGTCTCTCATTCCCCAGTCTGTATGTACATCCAAGGTGGTCCTGTTCCAGGTGTTCTCTGGAGTTTTATAGAAAAGAGAAAAAGAAATAACAAGAAAAGGTGTTTTCCTCTTCAACACTACACAGCCAATATTTGAAAGCACCAGTTCTAAACAAACTACAAATGCTGGTTACCCAGGATCAAGATCTAAATTCTTTATTTACAGGCATTACTAAGCAAACTGTTCCTGAAAGGAAACATTTACACTTATTTTATGTCGTCTGATTTTTTTCTATGATGTATAAAGGTACCTAATGCGAACATGACAACAACTTCTCTCGCATACAGATAAAACAAAACTCATTAAGAAAATTTTGTCTGCCAAACATAAGGAGAATCATGACAGTTTCTTTGAGCTCATAAATCTCAAAATTTAAAGAATAAAGGAATTATTTAAAACAACTATTTTTAAATAGCCATATGCCAGATTTCTGTAATGAGGGAAATGGTATGAATAGCCCAAATGAAGAATTTATTCTTTTATTTGTACTAGTAAGAAAGACTTTCAGTGAATTGTGTAAACACACTTGTTTTCTGGCTCTTACTGGTTCTAGAATGTTAGTGTCTTTACTTTGTGTCCAGTTTTGAGGTCTTCAGTGCAAGAAATCCAAGAAACCAGTGCTGAGGGTACAGCAAAGATGATCAGGAGTCTGGTGTGGCGGTGACTCAGCCCACCTTTAGCTTTTGGATCAATGAGGAGATCCAGTGGGCAGACTTTCCTGCCCAAGACAGTGATGATGAGGATGAGCCTGGCAGCGAAGTCAAGGGCGGTGCTGAGGAGCCAGCCACACCCCAGGGATGTCAATCCTAGTAAGTGTCCTCCCCTGAAACTAGATGTGCCATCCCTCACATCTAGAAAGTTCTGTTTCTCTGTTAACTCCATTGGTTTGTTTAAATAAGTCCCTCCTTAAACCCTCTGTAATTGGTTAATTGTCATTGTATGTCATGTCCCTATTTGTTTATCCCCTTGTTCCTCCCCTTTTTCCCCCGGTATAAAATGGCGTGTAACCACCATTCTGGCGCTCTTCTGTTGCCACCCATCCTCACCTTCAGTTTCCTGGGCCCTGGGGCGGGCAATAAAGACTTGGGTATTGCTGCTACAGAGAGTCCCTCTCTCTTCCTTTGCCCCCACTGGTCACGATTGCGCCATCGGACTGCTGCCAGCTCCGCCGAGAGGCACAAAGCAGATCTCTACACCGGAGACTCGCATCAGTCTGCGAAGTCGCAGACAGTCTCGTGGCCACCGCGCTGATACAAGTCGTCTTGCCTGGCCTCCGGGTGGCTAGGCGGTCCGCGACAGCTGTCTGGAGCAACTCTCTTACAAAGAGAGCTGTGGTAGTTGGGTTCAGTCCAGAGAAGAGAAGATTGAATGAGGACCTCATGAATACATATAAATGTCACAAAGGCAGGGGGAGGGCAAGAGAATACTTCCAGATTCTTTTGAGTGGTGCACAGTGACAGGACACAGAGCAATGGCCGTAAATTAAAACACAAGAATTTTCACCTCAACATGAGGAAGAACTTCTTTATGTTGAGAATGGCAGAGCACTGGAACAGGCTGCCCAGGGAGGTCTTTGAGTTTCTCCTCTCTGGAGACATTCCAAATCAAACTGGATACATTTCTGTGTAACCTACTCTAGATGACCCTTGCCTTTGCAGGGAGGTTGGACTAGATGTTCTCCAGAGATCCTTCCAACCCTAACAATTCCGTGATTCTGAGGGAGTAGTTAGGTCTTGAAGGTAGTATATAAAGCAGATTTTTGTAGGAATTTCTAAGCTGGGATCCATTTCCAGTTGTGCTGTGCAATAATGGATTACTTAACTTTTTTGAAAATAAAGAAAAATGTGTCTCTATTTCTTCAAAACCTTTTTGTAACCTTTGGTTTAGTACCATGACAGAAAAAAACAAAGTTCAGTCACATTAAAAACTGTTAGAAACATTTTTGTTTGAGAGTTAAGAAAATGTAGTATATACTAATTTATGATAAATTGCATTATATAAAAAAATTTCAGTGTCAAATAGTGTTTTATGAGACCTTTTCTCACACCCACTCCACCTCTCTACCTTCCTCTCATTTGTAGTAATCCTCTGTAAGATTCAGCTTTATACATACTTAACTGTCTGGATGATAGATTTTCTAAGGATTACTGGCACCGTTTTCCAATTTAGGATGAAATTTCAGGGTACAGAAATATGAGCAGGGCAACCTGTTAGATTAAGAGTCTGTTTTCCTGTACTTAAACTAGTAATATGTTTGTGAGATGTTCAAAGCTTACAGATAAATTTCCCCCCAACCTAGTTCTGTACTAAATAAACATTTACAGAGGGTATGTTATACCTTCAGTAGCTCATCCACGGGCCTGAGAAGACAACCTGATTCTAAGAGACCTCTGAATAACAACCAGCTAGATATGATAAAATATATAATTTCCAGAAAACACAGATTCCAATTCATGTATCACACTCTTTTATTACGTACATGAAGTTTTTTGAAGAAAAAGTCTAGGCTTCTAATGTCGGATTTCAGATTTTTGGTTATGGTATCTCTATTAGCAATAGTAATATATGTTGAATGAATCCTTGCATTCCAAATCAAAATAGAATATTTTGCTTTTCTTGTCTCTGTAAGCAGTAATTGTTATTCAGACTATGTCAGCCACCAAATGTGACCGCAGGTCTCCCTGAATGATTTCTCCTAACCTTTCTTTCTAACAACAGATTGTCAAGTGGTCCTTTGACCATCTTACTTTTTGGACAAAGCCTTAATACTATGAAGGTTAATATCGCCTTCAACATTTTCAGCAGTACAAAAGAAATCCTGAAGAAGACCAGTGGTGAGTTTAATTGAACAAACAGAAACTGCTTTTCTCAATCTCAATCTTAAGGTTCAGAGTTGATGGATTCTCTTCCTGTTCCAGCTGACATCTACCTGATGAAGAACCTTTCAGTTGAAAGAGATGCTTGCCTCTCTTTATCTACCCGGTCAAGATTGTTTTCACTTTCACATTCATTGCTATCTGTGTCTAACTTGGCCAGGGACTTACAGAGAATTTGTTGTCTGTATCACCCCAGGAGACTCTTGTGCCCTTCTTTGTCTTATCATTTCTTTTAATTACTGCTGCTCTTGAAGCAGGCTGTTTATTTTCCATAAAACAGTTAAACAAAACTAATTTTTCTCACTGAATTATTTATATAACTGCTAGACAAAATTTGAGACGGGGGTTCTTTTTCAATCTAACAAAATCTATTTAAAAGTATTTAAGAAAGTCAAAGACATCTGGGTACCATTTGAGTTTGATAATAAGATTCATACAATGATAAATACTGCACGCTCCCATTACTGATGTAGACATATGTATGACCGAGAAGTCTGAAATAACTCCAGCAAATAACCACTGCTATCAACACACTGATGATATTGATTTATAGTAGTACAATCACATTCATTACTATTTTCTATTCCAATTAAGTCAATTATGTTATTATTTTATTTTCTAGAAAAAAATTCAAAATTCATCTTTACTACATAATGACCTGTCAAACTCCATGTTATTTTGACACTGCCAAATTTCACCTTCTTGGCTCAAAGTTAAGTTTCTAACTGACAGTTCTTTGATAGCTTTGACAGTTATGGTAATCTAACCACACTTAAATCAGATTTTGCTCTACAGACACCAATGACTAATTAGTAATAATGAATGAATAATTAGTAATATACAGTTCTCTTTAAAGACTGTGTTAAGAGTACAGTACACATAGGAATGAGAAGGGAAAACGGAACATAGAAGAAATAATTGGTTCATTTTTCAGTGAAATTACTTCTTATAATTGTAAATTTGAGATAAGGTTAAAACAGATAAACAAACATGATAATGCATGTGGTGACAATACTTATCTTGAGATTCTGCAACACATGTATGACTGTCACAGTGTAGCACAGAGTCTGTTTGAAGACATAACTTGTTTAAATCAGGCTTCAGAAGATGTAAGAGCACTGGAATTTGTTTGTCAACAGTCTTTTCTGGTACACAGAAACAGTGCGCACAATCACTGGATTTAGGGCACAGAGTTCCAAAATGTATCTTCCCACAGAGTGTTCATCAAAACTGGCACCCCAAGCTAATCAGACTGAAGCATTTCGGGTTTCCTGAAGGATATAATAGCACCTGTGGGCTCCTCTGATTTGAAGGATACTATGGACATTTCCAAATACTTCTTAATGAGGTTACTCCTATTAAAAATAAATCAGCAATGTAGTTGTCATTAGTATCTTTTTATTTTCAGCTTATTTTTAAACTATTGTTATATTATATGTAATAATGATGTTTATTTCTATTTTATTTGCATGTTTTAATCTTAAAACATGGGCTGTTGTTTTCATAAACAGATGTTTTCTCAACTCAGACCACACTTCTCTGTTTCTAAACAGAAGCTGGTAACCATTTTTTTATTCTGCCTTTTCATCATGTACTTGAATTAAGGAAGCCCTCTTCTTTTCTAAGGTTTTAACAAACTTTTTGCCAAGTCTGTCACTGTTTTGTTTTAACATAATCAAGTATCGTCAGAAGGGATTTAAACTTTCTCTGACCATTACTTCTTCAGCTTGAAGCTTTCCTCCCAAGGACAGTTGTAAGGTTTTGCTACCACTGTCGCTGGGGAGATCTCTTGATTCTTATTAATTTGCAGAAATAATTTTCATTTCTATTTCCATGACACATTTAAAAGATGAATCTTCTAAAAGTCATATGCTAAGATGCCATGAGGAGCTCGTGCTTTTTGTAATAGGTGTGTGATGAGGAAGTAATATGTCAGAAATACATTCTTCAGTGTATTATACTGTAGGTGAGCTCAACAGAAAAGTCTATTTTGGACTTTGTAAAACAGCAATTATATTTTCTTGTCTGACATTGATATTATTCTAGGCATTCAGGCCTCCTATTAGTCAGTTCTAGACTTTTTCACGTTCAGTTTTAAGCTCAAGAAAAGTTTCCACCCATATGCTTTGAAACAGATCAGACAGGCTATTGCAACAAGTATAAAGTGTTTTGGAGGTGATGATGATTTAATTGTGGAGAAAGAGAGGACACTGTTCAAATTCCTTAGCTGCTGGAGACTCAGGGATTATCTATATCCAACCATGCTCACAATCTTTTCTCTTCTGAATATTTTTGGTATATGGCATGTGACTGTACCATGCATAATAAATGGGCTCTGAATGACAACTGCAAATGTGGATTTAGAAACTTAGGAGTGCAAATAAAAAGAATTATCTGAGCATTCAAGAACTGTGTATTCACATAAAGGAGATACTTATCTCTTATACTTGTGGTACAAATCTAGGTTAGTTTCACCACTTAGACCATGTTCTAGAAAAGTAGAGTATCACATTTTTACTTACCATTCTTATAAGTACTCATCAATTTGAACAGTTGTAGCAAAGATTTTTAACAAGAAGAGGGAAGAAGGAAGAAAGGGAGAAATCATATTCTCTTGTCTCAATGTAAATAAAATGAAAATCCTACCAGAATTTAGAAACATTTGTCAAATTCTGCTTCGGTAGGTGAAATCTAAGCTTCTTTGCATAGGCTACCCACTAGTCTGTATGAGAAAACCGGGTTGAAAATGGGAAAAATAAAACCCCTTGATAATTTAACAAGTGTTTCAGTATATCTTCAGCATTTTGTCTAAGCAGTGAAGAATAACCAAAGAGCTAGAGGAGAAGCAAACTAAATCAGAGATGAAGAATCTATTTCCTTCACACACTGTAAAATTGTACATTGTTAAGGATCCAATGCCTCCTACTACAAGATTTTGTGTTCAGCCTCTTAAGACTTTGCCAAGCTAAGCAGTCAGATTGAAATTTCTTATGCTGAGTGCTGTTGTTGCAAAGCAAAATTATTTGGATTTTGCCAGCCAAGGTGGTTTAGTGCTTTCCAAGAATGACACCAATAAAAACCTGTTGACTGGCCAACACCA
>VZRN01001941.1:123574-137050 GCA_013397935.1 Dasyornis broadbenti
AAAAAAAAAAATTAAAAAAAAAATCATGCTTTGAACTTGAAAACTGGCAAACTATTACAGTGTGTGTTTTTTCTGTCACAGTGAAATCTGTTGGAAGTTGTCTATGAGCTCCATGATTAAAAAGAAAAGCATAGTTCACATAAATTTGATATAGGAATCTTTTACAGTTTCCAGAGGAATTCTTTTTTTATGTTAAGCTTGCCTCAGACTGATGCTAGAAAAGGCACCAGGCTCAATGCCGAACGGCACTGGTTAATTCCTGAGTGGGTGAGGATCCTGCATAGAAATAGCAACATGAGACTCTCAGGAGCATAAGGGGTGCAGACACTGGGGTAACTGGAAACGGACATTGGTAAGAGACAACAGCTGGAGTAACAGACTGGTCTGCAGAAACAAAGAAAATAGGCACAAGGGAAGTCTACGGAAATGGAATGGAAGAACCTGTGAATGTGGAAACGGGAAAATGTTGAAAGGGGGCAGGCAGTTCTGGAGAAAGGAGTTATATTCTGCAGGTGCTGGACGTGGAAGGAGCATCTTGGTCAGCGCTCTGGAAATGCCTAGGTAGAAAGCACTTCATAGTAGAAAGAAGCAGAAGTCAGCAAAGGTAGGTAAAAGAGACAGTGACATTGTAATTGGAAGGAATAGAGTGATAAGGTGTCCCTTTGCCAGGGGCAGGGTTTTGGCAGGGGGTTGAAACTAGATGATCTTTTAAGTTCCTTCGAACCCAAACCATTTTATGAATCTATGGTTCTATGATGATCAGAGCTTGCTTTCCTTACAAGAGCAGAAGAAAACTGTTTCTGAATCCTGACTTTGTCAGTCACAACTACTATGAAAACCATTGGCAAAATAACCTCTTTCTTTATATACAGGATACTGGTGAAGTTAAAGAAGATAATCAATTACTTCAATCTGCTCAAAGGACAAGCAAGCACAGCTACAATGATCTATTCCACGTTTTGTCTCTGAACATAATCAGTAGAAGTTTGGAAAGAGTCTAGAAGCATGAAATCATACTAAGATTTGGTTACTACTGCAGAGAAATGAAAAGAGGTTTTACTTTTTAGGAATCTATGGGTTAAGAAAAACCTAAGCTCGAGATTGCAGCTGGGCTCATTATTGTAACTGACTTCTGGTAGATTCTGCTGTGATAAAAGTGAAAGCTAACATCATGCAACAAAATGATTTTTCATTTCTTCTCATTCCCATTTTCTGAGAACTCTGTAGCCACATAGAAATATAAATTTAAGTCTCCATGGTGCAACAGCTGCAATTTGAGCATAACATGGAATCTGTACTGGAAAATCAGGTTCTAATGGCTGGGCATCGAGATATGTTTTTTTCTGGATACAAAATGTCCCTACAACTCATTGCTGCATCTGTCAAATGGACATAATAATACTTATGTCAGCAGACCACTCTGAGCATAAATTCAATTGAATAATCCTTGTGAAGAGTTCTAGTAATACTTTCCTGTTCAGAACAGAAAAATTCCTGCAGAAATTAATAAATCTGTCTTCCGAGTTTCAACTGACTCCCTTAAATAAGGACTAGAGAGAGTGCAAAAAGCTAAAAGAAACAAAGGATATCATTGAATTTTAATAAATGAGAGCTATTCATCATGTGCAAAAAAAGAAAGAGGAATCTTAAAATGCTATTATGTGATCAGGAGGCTAAAGAGTGTATGGTGATGAATATGATCATGTAAGGTTTCATGTAATTCTGGCATTGCCTAACTTCTACACACATATCCCTGGAACCCCCAAAATCTTACAGTGCAGTGTATCTGTCTTCATGTGTTTTATTTGATATATTGTGTGGTCTGTCTAAGTTGTAAGATCTATGCAGGAAAGGCAAAAATTTTAAGAAAAAATCCTGTTGTTTCTCGGAATCTTTAATAAAGCATGCCTTATATAATATAAACCCTTTAATTCTTCAAATGTATACAATGCTGAAAGGTCAGATGTATTTCTGTTCAAATACTACACAAACACTGAAACAGAGGTTCAGCTTTTTACTGATTGCTTTTGTATCTGCATTCAGTTCAGAAAGAAACAATCAAACAAGTTGCTCTTTATCTGTTTTTGTTGTATGAAGTGTGAGGAGAGGTCAGGGGAAAATTATATAGGTTCATTTTAAAGAATTGCCTTTTTTCATCTCATCATTGTGGTTTTAAATTGAATTTTTATTTCCTGTTTATGCACAGCTTCCTTGGAAGGTCAGGGCAGGCACATTATATTAACTAGAGCTGTGCAAAAGATTGATTTTTTTTGGTTTGATGACCCAACAGTAAATAAATACATGTAATGGATCCAAGGAAACAAAACATTTGATGGTATTGTTCTTTTTTAACAATTTAAATTGAATTTGAAAAGATATACAAGTAAAATGCAATTTCAAAATAAAACCTTTCTCCCCATTTTTATATTATAACCCTTTAAGAAAGGATAGGTTTTATCTGAGTCTGGCTCTGGAATTTATTGGCTGTAGAATCCTTTACAGTTTTGACAGAAGTCTCTGTTTCTGTCTTGATGGAAATCTGTGTTTCCTGTAGCAGTTGCATTTTTACAATAACTTTACCTGTGACGGAACACACTTTACCTTTATGGTTGAGTATCAGACAAAATTCAGTACAACCTTATTTAGATATGGCTTAATCCAAAACTCATAGAATAAATATTTCTCTCTTTTTCAACACACAGTGTATCTGTACCCAATATTACACAATTTCTCTTAAATACAGCAGGTTTTGGGCTACCAGGCTCTTCCTTCCTTTAAAAATATGAAAGGTGTGCTACTTTCAAAAAGTGAAATGTGAGTAACTTTTTGAAATCATATATGCCTCAAACAGCTGCCTTAATGCATATCAAATAGTTGCGTAATTCTTTTGCTCTTATCAGAGGCCAATTATGCAAAATTGCAGGAAAAAGGAAGATTTATTTTTGGAATTGAGAGGATGAGTCACATGCGAAATTTGTTTCGAACTTAACTGAGGAGCAGCTCCAAACTACAGCTTGCTGTAGATAAAATAGGTTTCTTAAAAGGACTTACATATAAAAGCTGAAAGTATGAAAAATACAGGTTTTGGATTCTTGATTTTTCAGTTTTATTGTCTCTAAAATTCCTTTTGGCTTAGGAAACATAATTTTTAACTGACTGAAAAATGTCAGCTTGAAACTTTTCTTGCTGTTTTATATTTCACAAGGCAATAAAATTTTGTCTAAAATTACAGCAAATAATCCATATTTTGCCAATATTGCTAAGGAGCATCATTTTTATAATAGTGGACAGGAATCAATTTTGAAAATTAATTTATGTCTAAGCTCTTGTAGATAGCAATTGGTTATAGTATAGGGAAATTTTTATGTCTTACTATGTCATTGATAAGAGTATATGAATAATCAGTTTTATAAGTAGCTTTTAAACCATCATCAAGCAAGGTGGTTCAGTTGGCCCTAAAATACTTTGAATGTCAATATTTCTAAAGGATAAGACTGATTTCAAACTAAAAATCTTTATTTGACAGAATTGTTATGAAAACCATAGAATATTAGAAATTTCTGTTGAAATTGAATAAATTATAAAGTTGTACATGAAGGTTATTGGGAGGTGAATGGTAGAAAAGAAAGTGGCTTAAGAGAATAGAGGGAAAAAAGGCTGATTGAGAGTACATTGTCCATATATCTGAATATATTTTGACTCCCTGTGTAATTGAAATGACCATTTTGAGATTTATTGCTTTTTTTATATTATATTGAAATTTCTGTGAAAACCAAAAATACTCATACTAGTTTTACATGGCAAGAGTTTGTACCTAGGGAGGGCTGCAGAGGGGATCCCTGTGAGAAGACACCAAGGGCTGCCCCATGCTGGACAGAGCCTGTTCCATCCAGCCCCAAAACAAGTCCATGGCAGGGCACTGCTGAGGCTCTCAGAAACTGGCGGCACCTCTCTGGCACATGTTTTAGAAAGGGTAAAACACATCAGGCAGCTGTGAGAGAGAGTCAGAGAGAAAAATGATAGAGAAATGACTATGCAGACATCCAGGTCAGTTAAGAAGGAGGGGGAAGATGTGCTCCCCATGTCAGAGTGGAGAATCCCCTGCAGCCTGTGAAGATGCTGGAGAAGCAGGTTGTTCTCCCGTGGCCCAGTGGAGCAAGGATCCACTCTGCAGCATGTGGAGGACTCCCTGATGGAACAGGTGGATGTGGCCTGAAGGAAGCTGCAGCCCATGGAAAACCCCTGCTGGAGCAGGCTCCTGGCAGGACCTGTGGCCTGTAGGTGACCCACGCTGGAACGATGTATTCCTGCTGAGCTGTAGTCTGTGGAGGGGACCCACACTGGAGCAGTTCTTGAAGAAGTACAACCCATGGAAAGGACCCCCAACAGTGCAGTTTGTGAAGGATCCTATCCCATGGGAGACACTGCATGCTCAATAAAGGGAAAATTGTGAGGAAGAAAGAGTGGTAGAGCAGGAATGCTTTGAACTGACCACAAGCCATGTCTCCTCATCTCTGAGCTCCCTTGGAAGGGAGAAGGTTGAAGAATTGGGAATGAAGCTGAATTTCGGAAGAAGGGAGAAGTTGAGGGAAGACCTTTTCAGTTTTGCCTTTGTTTCTCATCATCCTACCCCATTTTTAATTTGGAATGAATTGAATTAATTTTCCCCAAATCAGGTCTGTTTTGCCTGTGATGGTAACTGGCAAGTAAACCCACAAGATTTTTCAACTTGTCCTGGAGGGGATGGAGGGTAAGAAGAGAGCAGCTGGATGGGTATCTGCAGCTAGCCAAGGTCAACACACCACAATAGTTTAAAACCATAAATCTTCTTTTAAGTCACATTTTACAGTAACACCAACTGAATTATTACAAAAAAAAAAAAAAAGAAAAGAAAAGAAAAGAAAAAGCAAAAAGCAAAAACAGCCAACAAAAAACAACCAACACAAAAGTGCATGTTGTTAGAAAGACGGCTGTGCATGAACATTTATAGCACTTATGTCTTGTTAAAAGTGTAGGATTCCTTTCATTGTAATTGTACAGATATCAGCAGATACATCAGTGAGGCTGACAGATCCACCAGGGTATTATTCCCATAAGGCTAAGAAGTTCAACATGCCTATGTGCTCTTTCCCATACCCCAATTTTCTCCTCTATTTGCACTCAGTAAATGTTAAGGAGATGGGGGTGTAAATCTGTCACAGAAGTGACTACAGCATTTACTTCTGAGGGGAAATAGCAATGTAAAGGGCAGTAGCCAGAATCTGGAGTCCATGATCTTGATGCCGTCAATATTATATCCTACACAAGAGATTGTTCTTCTGTGTGACTTACAGATTCCTCTGCAGAATTGTGGAAATCCTTTGCTGAAATGAAATCTAATTACTTTTCTAATGAATGACTGTCAGCAGCCTCAGAGAACATAGAGCTTATGACCAACAGAAAAATTATTTGATGCAACAAAAAGGTACAATTGTGCACAAACTTCTCTAGCATGAAGCTCATCAACTGTTGGCATGACAAACAAAAATATGAGAACTTCTACAGAAGCTACAGAAAATACATCAACAAACTGATCAAATCAAATGCCTTGTAACAAGGGATCCCTGGAATCATATCACCAGCTTCTTTATTTGTAACAAACAATTTCCGTTTCTCCTGGACATTTAGTTCAGGGCTGAGTAGCTTCAACGTGGATCATTGCACATGAACAAAGCTGCTTGGGAACTCTGTTGGAGATACTAGGACAGCAGGAGCCTGGACAGCAAGTGGAGTGGTGGTTGACTTTGAATTGAATCTCTGGCTTTTAAAGTTGCATCCTTAGAAAACGCTTTCATATACTATTGCTACATTAAACCTTGAGCTCAGTGGTTAGTCAACTCCTGTTGGATCACTGGCTGGATCACTGAAGGTCAGCACTTTTGCTAAATCTGTTAAGGCAACAGGTACTTTCTTATCTGTGAAAACATGCACAAAATTAATAGTAAAATGGCAAAAGTCACTACTAAGCTTGTGAGTTTCAGATTTTTACTGAGAATTGATGATTTTCTATTAGTGAGCATTTAAAAGTTAATCTCACAAGATTTACTACTACACTGGAGCAGGGTATTAGAATTAAAATACTGCTGCTAATGAATTGGACAATGGCTAATCTGTCTCTCTAGATCAAAGCCCTCTTTTAACAACATAATCCAAAGTCCTTAGTCTCCTTGGAAATGAAGTTAATTAAAAAATAATAATAATAAAAAAAATCTGGGTAAGGATTCTACCAGTAATTTTTATGTTGTTGGTTAGAAAAATAACATTAATGGAAAGGCCAAAGAAATCATATAATTTCTCTTCCAAACAGGCAAATAATTGTGATGACTAAGAATTAAATAGAATATCTCATATATTTTATTCCACTCCATTGTGTTCAGAACCTTTGTCTAAGTGTACTGATTCCACTGTGTTATGTAGCACTAGAAGGGTGTTGAAGACACAACAGTTGTCAATATGGTATAAAAAAGCCTACTACAGAATTAGTACTACTTTTGGTATATGTTTTTAAATTAGGCTAATTTTGTATAACTTACATGAATATTTCAGAAAGCCAAGGACATTTCTGACTTTTCTTGCTCATTATAGTAAATTTAAACGAAAATTTTCCATTTGATTGACACAGGAACTTGTTTTTCAGCACTATATGTGTAACATGTTCCATCCTGACAAGAAAAAATACACACACCTTCAACAATTCTTCAGATCAAACACAAGTTAAACCTGAAAAACTGCTTAGGATTTTGAAAAGGAACTCATAAGGGTTTCCAGTATTTCTTGGGTTACTTCAGTGAGCTAATTACATCAAATTCTTTGGAGTATAATATGTGCTGATACAAAGTCTGACATGAATGCTGTGCCTCAGTGTGGAAAGAATGTGAATCCAGTCCTATGTAGAGACCATAACACCTGATGGGTTTTTAAAGTGATCAGCCTTTGAAGAAGAGAAGAAAATTTGAAATTTTCCATTAATAAACAAACCGTGTAGAAAGTCCTGGTCAGAGAAACTGTTGAGAAATCCCAAGGTAACCACTGCCCCATCTTATCTCAACATTGAGATGACTCTGAGAGAGATATGAGCTTTTGGCTTCAGGTTAAGAATAAAAGCTATATAGAAAGGAGAAAAGTATGAACTAAGCAGTCTTTCAAGAAAATGAAGGGAAAAAGAAAGTGTATTTGTTTATCACAAGCTATTAATTTACTTGTGATACAGAGTATGAAATTAATATGAGTTTTTAAAAAAAGACAAGTTATTCCTCTTCCTTCAGAAACACTGTATTTATTATAATATTTTTGTGAATTTCTGGCTATGTTTTCATTTGCTTATGGACATAACAAATCTGTAAGGGAAATCTGGCTTTTGTCTTGACTTGTTATTTGTTAGATAATTTCCTGGCTATTTTGGCTGTGGCATATAAGGCACCCTTGCCTTTTCTACAATCAGAAAATTTTCTTTTCATTACTACATCAATCTCAGGATACAGTGGAAAAAATCACAACTGAAATTGGCAGAGATTTAGAAAATGAAAAAAATAATGGATAGATATGTTGAGACAGTATTAGTCAGCGCTATAAAAATACTAGACTCCACTATCATTTAAATCCATTCAAATCAAGGGCTCGGCATGCAGATTAGTGACAACTGGTACCCACTGGCTTAGAGTGGAGGTAATGTGTTCGAGGAACCATATTTATCCTCACCTTACTTACTTTATTAAGAATAAAGGAAATCTTAACCATCACTAGCATGCTGCTAATTCAAATGTTGTTGTGTCTTAATAATGACCTTAATAAACAAACATTTTTAAAAGATTTGGCTGAAAGGGTTTAACTGACAGTTGTCCCACATTACCACTCTAGAACATGCCATAATTCCACAACAGTCATGTTACATATATGGCTCTCTGCCACACAAAATTCATAGCTTTCAACCTATTCCCATTCAAATTCACCAGATATTTTGAGTATGCCATTAGATTTCAATCCTGCTTCCTTTGTATCTTGATTATGAGACCCACTGAAAAGATTGACCTCAAAGGGATCTAAAAGCAGATATTCATCACTCTTCAGTCATCAAGCTGGCTAGTTACCCAAACTGCAGGCATGGTTGGATGTTAAGACTGATGTTGATGCTTTTAGAGGAAATTACTAGTTTAAACACCAGCCTGAAGAACTAGATGGTATAAGGGCCAACGTAATTATCAGTGAATGTAAACAAAAAAGGCATCAAAGAACCATTTTGTTTTCCATTGCTTTGATTTTATTCAATAAAATACTGGAAGAATAAGTACTATAGAATAAGCAGTAAATGTTACACAGGGAAGGAACTTTCTTTTGATGGTTGGGCGTGAAATTGCTTTGACTGAAATTGAGCAGCTGTAACAGAGCAATACTTAGTTTCCCTACCCATCTAGCTGCATCTTTTTAAATTTGTCCATGTAAATGAAATAGTTGAAATGTTGTTTGTTTGTTTGTTTGTTTGTTTGTTTGTTTGTTTGAAACACATATACATATATGCAGCTTCATCCTTGACATTACAGAAGCTTGGGATTTTGCATGTGTGTGAGTATAACCTTATCCTAGATCACAGAATCTGAGCTCCCGAGAGAGAGGAGTAAAATTTTCCCCAGCAGAAAGAGATAGAACCTTCAGATTCCTGGAAGCTTTAGTTCATCTTTTGAACACCATTTATTTCTTCATTTCTTCCGCATGCTTTATAAGTACCTTAAACTGAAAGAAGGAATTCTTGGTCCTCCCTTTTTAGTCACTTCGTATATATCAGGTCACTGTGACAACTGACAGACACATGATTGTCCATGTCACTGATATCTTTGGGTTTTCTGTTACTTTTCAATTTTCTGACTCTGTGGGAGACACTGGACAGTCTAGTTGTCTCCCAATTTACCAATTTTCTTTGCTTCATCACATGTTATATGTGTACAAGCCAGTAACATTCTCAGCAAAGATTTCATTATTTCTGGCCTGGAAAAATAACTTCAGTGTACCTACCACGGTTGAAGTTTCTTCCAAACACAGCTGGTCTTCCTTATTTCTTATCTAGTCACACGTCATCATCCAAAGTCACTGACATCTATGTACTAATAATGAGGTCAAATTCATCCAAATTATTGGTGTGGTCTTTAGCCATCAAGTAAGTCACTGCAAAATAATTAAAAAAATAAAACCAGACATTGCATTTTTTTTTCCTTTCATAGGCTTGAGTTGAGAAACTTATTCTAAATCGTTCTTCCTAGTTTCACTTCTGTATGTGCGGTTAAGTACCCCATAGGAGGCAATGTCTACTGGTGGTGGTATTTGACTCTGAGCAGGATCCCTGTACAATAGCATAAACAAAAAAAGATATATATATATATAGAATTATTCTCCTTTCATCTCTTTACAAGCAATCTTGTCTTGAGAAAGAGGAGTCTCATACATGTTTGTTTTTGGTTCATCTCTCATTTCCTTGTTGATACAATAAAGAACTAAATATCATAAAAAAGAAGAAATTAAGAAAAACCTGAGCACTTTGGACACTCTGCTTTTCAGTTGAGACAGTGGCAAAAATGTATTTAAAAAGTAGGAGTTGCTTAAGTACATTGTAATTTAAATGCATTATTTTATTTTATTATTTTATTTTATTTCTTTTTATTTTATGATTTTATTTTTCTCCATGTTTTACCAAAGGGCAGTAGTCTTTTTGCACAGTGATGAATACATGGTTTTAGCCATAAAATACTCCCTGAATATTTAGTTTGAAATATTAAAATGTTTGGGCAATTTATAGCTTGCTTCAGAAATGTCATCAGAAGTATTTATAAATCTAAAAAATAAAGACAAAACATAATTTAAATTAAGCCACTCTACAAATTACAAATTTTTACTGTTATTATAATATACAGCAAAATATTATCAGACATATGGTATTGTTATGTGAACCATATGCCTGCATCACTCGCAGAGCATATGGTAAGAGTTTGAAATAAGCAACATTATAAAAATATGATGGGCTTTAAAAGTATATCATTTGTACCAAAAAAACATTTTTTTTTTCCTTTTTTGTGAAACAGATATTTGTAGAAATGTGTCTGACAAAACTTCCACCTGCCAGCTATTGCAGCTGTGTAATACTAAGAGTACCTCTTGTCTTTTTGGCTGCTTCCATCTCCACTGGGAATGGTGGAAATTATTTCATGTTATAACCAAAGTGTAAGGAAATATGTTTTGCTGAAAAAATCGCTGATGTTCTAAAAGACAGTGGATAGGATGCTTAAGTACTGTTATATGTGACTAAATCATGATGGAAAATATTTTGCTGTGAGTCACAGACTCCTGTTTTGGAACACGATTTGGAAAAATGAGACGGGTAAAACTGTAAAGCCATCTACTATTGCTTCATCTTTAAACTCCTCTTGAAAAGATTTGTTCCTTTAGAAGTGGGAAGATTATAAAGAAGCTCAAAAAGGGACAAGTCCTATTCTTCCCGTCTTCTCTGCCAACAGGTCACTGCTGGGATGAAAAGCCTCATTCTGTACAGACTCATATAATGTTCCTATCATCATGGTGCCTTATGATAGTTTTACTGCATCTTATATTTCCAGTCACATGTATTGATATAAAATCAATTTTGTTGTGTTTATGTTAGTTCAGCTAAGATTTTATTAGCATTTAAAATCTATTGCCTTTCTTCACAAAATAGGTAATTAATAATGTGCAAACCAGGCAAAAAATTAAAAATCTTACTGTATTGCTTAATAAGCTACCTGATATTTTTTACATTTTTGAAAAAAGAAAAATATTCAGCCTCAGCACAACAATGCACCATTTGTTTTGGCTATGTTGCTCTTTATCATACAGTTTTCAGGATTTTCATTCTCTCTCAGTCTATCCTTCTTTCTTTCTTTCTTTATTTGCCTTTCTTCTTTTAGATTCTGAAGTATTGCTACTGTAAAAAAAAAATATTGATAAATGAGGCTTGCCATTAAGGGGAAGCAATTTGTAACAGAGTGGGAATTTATAACAGTGCTTTGAATTATTAGAAGTCCGTGATTCTTTTGAAACAGAAATGTATGCAATTTCAGGAAAAAGTGTAAAATTATTTGGGTTTTGTCCCTTGCTTTATTTTTCTGCATTTCAGTACTTAGGAATAAGGTTGTACAACTAAAAGATTCCTCTGTTTGTTCGTCAAGTAAAATAATGGAGGAGAATGTTCTGAATTTTGTTGCATTTTTATGCTTCTATTAAACCAAGTTACAACTTTTTTTTTTCTTTATCTAAATGGATAGATTTCTAATTGTAATACTCATTTTAAATTAAGAGATATGTTTTTCTTCAGAACTGTTCTTTTTTCTAAATTCACAGCTCAGCAAATCAGCAGGATCGCAAAACTGTCTCTCTAACACTAGATTTGTATTTACTATCTACCGTTTAAAAAAGAAAATAGAAATTTTTCTAAACATTGCATTTACCTGTGTGTAAGAAATCATGTGGTGTAACATTATCCTTTCATTCTTGCCTTTCATTCAATCCAGCCTTCCTCTCTTTGACTCAAATATTCTTTCAATTTTATTCCAGGTTCTTCTACTTCAAAACTCTTTAGCTTGTTACTTTTTCCTGATTATCTTTATTTCAGAAATTCCTTATTCAGTCAATTCCCATATTTGTTCTTTGTATAACATCACTTTGTAGAGAAATTCCACTGTAAAGCCTTTAAAAGTAGACTGTTTTAAGGGCCTTAAATAGGACTTGATAAAGGTCCTGATCATATAATTTTTTGGGAAAGCATGCAAATTCTGCAGGGAGTGAGTACTTAGATTTCGTAAGAAAAGCATAGAAGTTACTTTCTCCATTCCCCCTATGCTAAAGAGTAGATATAAAGGTGTAGGCCTTTCTGTGGAAAAGAGAGAAGAAATCTATGAGAATTAAAAGACTTTTTCTTATCAAAATCTTGCCAGATCTTAGGAAATTGCTCAAAGTTTGTGGGCTGATTTTTATATATTTATTCCTGATCTATATAAATGGAAACGTAAAGTTGTCAGAAATCCAATAAAAAATGCAGAGTAAACTTCTTAATCCCCATTCCTAGACATCTGGTATTAGTACATGTTTATAGAAAATGGTTTGACATTTTGGCATTTTTCCATTAACACTAATAGTATTAGGAGTAACAAAATTCTGGGTACGAGAGAGAAGTGAGAATACACTCATTCCATATGCATATGTTAAACTGCAGTGTCTATTTACTGTTTGGTCCAGTGACAACCACAGCATTAAAACTGCACTTGAAATCCAAGCACAACATGGTCAGGATAAATATTGATGAATTGGAATGAATTGTAGGGGGAAGACAGATTGGGTGTCATCCAGCAAGGATACACATGTAAGCATGACTTTGTGGAAAGGGCATTTGAGGAAAAAGATTTGCAATTTGCTTTCCAGTACAAGTTAGGAAAAGGGAACATCACTTCTTCCTTGAATGTATGGGTAAGTGAGTACCTACCACTCCTTCTGCCAAGATGATAGCAAAAATACAACCCTAAATCTTCAGCAATTCTGCAAGGTGAGACACAGGTTTTCTCTTCCATTGCAGTTTTCCAGAAAAACAGATTAGTTTAAATTTTCAGGTGAGACACATTGCCCTGTGCGTATGGCATTTTGAATCTGATCAATCAGACCACACTGTGCTTCCCATCAGGGAGCATATGTTATCATTCTAGTCACCTCACATTAGAAAATGACATATCATGTTGGAAATCTGAATCAAAACAAGAACCATTTTTAGTAATTACATTTCTGTAAAGTGAGCTGACAAATCAAACTAATTTTTCTAGGTGTGGTCTGACATCAGCATAGTAACCATAACACTAAAAATCTGCAGAATTCCTATCAGGGGACTATATCAAATGAAGACTACTTTTTTTTTTTTTTTTTTTTTTTTTTTTTTTTTTTTTTTTATGTACTTTGTAGTGTTTATGTATTTAGGGATTGAATGAAAATGTTTAAACCAGAAAATTACTTTCTCTGTAACTATCACTACCTTTTTGTATGCCCCCACGTCAGAAAATAGTTTTGCAAATCTTATTGCATCTGAAGCCTAAGTAACACCTTCAATACTTTTAAACATCTTCTTGTGTCTGAAAGAATAGGAACATTGTCTTCAAGTAGCAACTACTCTCCCCTTCCTGAATTTCTAATCCCAGTGGAGCAGAACCAAACTGGACCTGGATAAACTACAGACAAGTTCTACTAAGACTCTTTGACGAGAAAGTAAAGAATTAAGTTTAAATATTTGAGTTTGTAATGAAATAGAAGTTTCTAATTACCATATTTTTATAAAACTTGCCTTTTCCTATTTTATGTTGTCTATGTTTCTTTCCTACTCAGAAAGAACAAAACATGTCTGATTGCCTATTTGACTTAAGAAAAAAAAAAAAAAAAAAA
>VZRN01001941.1:137072-178693 GCA_013397935.1 Dasyornis broadbenti
AAAAAAAAAAGAGAAAAAGAACAGGGCTTATATGAAGTGTCCAGACTGATATTAGAGAAGAAAATATTCTTATTGTGTGAGGTTCTTATCTCTGTGGATACATATGACGACAGGACACATCAGTGTATCACATCTTTAGCCTCATACTTACACAGCATTACTTCCCTCTGTTAAATGTCCTGGCCTGCTGAATGCATCTCGAACAATAATGACTGTTGCTTCTCTGTATAATATTTTAAATAACTAAGCAAATCATGTGTTGCGGGCTGATTGGTAGCAGCTGTTGTGCTGAAGGGTAAGATGATCCTTTTTTGGTTCGGTCCATCTCCTTCACCCATCTCATATGCTTTTACCTATCCCTCCATTGTTTTATAATTAGAATTTTCTGTTATTTTCAGAGGACTAGACAAATTTGCCCCTGACTGTGTGCGTGAGATTTGCCTTGCAGATTGCAAGTAATTTTATGGGGTCACACAGGGAGACACTGGGTTCTGTAAAATCTTTCCCAAAAGTGCTCTAATCTGAAATAACAGGAGAGAAAAGATAAACAGCTGCTGATTTCTTGTGCTGCTGGGTGCTGCTTTCTCCTGCACCTGGTGCTGCATCTCAGACCACAAAGTACTTCCTGCCTTGATAATGGAAGCAACTATTGTAAGCTGCTAGAGAGACATTGAGTTTAAAAGCTGCAAACTGTATTATTTCCAAGCAGAATGTTCTAATACAATTTAAATCCAATTGTTAGAAATTCTGCAGTGGTTTAAAAATTGGCTACTTTTTGACTGAAAAATGCAGATGCTATAACAAAAGCTAGAGTCACACTCAAGAGGCAATGAAAATGAATAATTTAGGTAAAACAGTTGTCACTGTTGGGTTAAAAAGCACTTGAAAAGTCCCCAAATCTGTAAACTACAGGTAGATTCCTTTCACTCCGATTTACAGAAAATAGGGTAGTTTTAATTTCTGAGCATGATACATTGCCCTTTGCAGTGTTATGGCAGGTTGCATCTGATCTGTCAAACTGGATTACATTGCACATCAAAGCAAATGTTATCATTCCAGTCACACTAGATTAGAAGACGACGTATCATGTTGGCAATTTGAATTCAAGTCTTTTGAAGGGTAATTTTCAAGTGTGGGATTAAAATATCCATTCCAGTCAAAGGTCAATAGGTACACTTCAGATATCAAACGTGCAGTATTTGGCACATTTTCCTTCCTTTATATGCTGGGTTGATGAAGCCAGATGCGATTGAGACGAAACAGAGAGAAATAAAGCAAAAGGACACTTTTAAAATACCAGGGTCTAAACTACAGCTGAAAGATATGGGCAACAAACGGAGACAGAAAACTGAATATTCGTGCTTGAATTTAGGTGTGGAAGATATATGATCACAGAGTAACAAACCCAAAGGCACTAATATGATTGTGCAGTGATCATTAAGAATTTTGTTGCGAAGTCTGTAACATAATACATACGCATATATATGTTTAGTATGTATGCATATGTCAGAACTCACCTTTCAGCTTCACGTTTTTTAAACACTTCGAGCATTTGAGATAAATATCTGGGATACTTGGGCTATTGAGTAGATAGAGGCAGAACTTGATGTCTAGAGATGGGGATGCCAGAACAGCCTTACTTGTCCTTTGTTCTCCTTAAGTCCTGTGAATCTTTTCTATATCTTATGTGTCAGCTCCATCTCCACTATAAAAACTATTAAACAAAGCACTTCCTAGCTTCTCTAAACTGGTTTTCTAGGTCTGTGACGTATCTGAAAAACCGATTGCTGGGAAAGTGAAGATGTAGCCCATGCGTGTAGCAGAAGGCCAGGTCATTGCACACTGTCACCTCTGGTTTGTTCACTGATGCTCAGTGAATGCTGTCTTACACACTTCAGCTGTACTCTCGTGTCCCTTGACAGCTCTGCTCCCAGGTATCCAGACGTGTTTAGACTGCCCTGATAGTAGATAGGTGGAGTCTGACCCTAAATCAGAGGAATTTTGCATTAATCTGGGTATCTAATTTAAAAACAATGCTTACTTAGGGTTGTATTACAGTTAGGAGTCTTCAGTGTGATAAGTAAAATCCCATGGAAAAGTGTCTTTTGAAGGTGGTGGTGGCTACTGATCCACTTAGATGAAGGAAGCAATATAGTTTTTACTACTTTTTTCTTCTAAAACTCTCATCACATACCTACTTATATAATGTAAGAAACTAAAATAACATCAGATGGTGCAATTTGACATAGTTTTCAATTAAGTAGGAGACTGAATTTGATGATTTCCTGTGGTCCCTTCCTAGCAGCATTTCTATGATTCCATCACCAACCATCAGAGCACCACGAGTTCTTCTTTAAAAACCCTTAGCCTTAAAATAATTTCAAAACCCTTGATGTCTGTAGTTTCTGCAAGTCCCCAGGCAGTGTACTGCAGCCCTATACACCATAGCTTCCTAAACTCTAGGTTGGTAAACCATCTGCCCTAGACATAGATCAACTCTAATTTCCTTTTTCATTTCCAGGTCCTGGACAATGCAAATGGCATGGTAGCATTCACTCCACGAAAATGGATGGCAAGCTAGGAAGTAAGTGTTTCTGCTGAAGGGTTTAGAATTTACTTCTTCCTTATTTCCTTGCCATTTCTTCCAGAAAATTATAATTTTTCCAATTTTTTTTCTTTCCAGTTCAGAGAAAGAAGCATAAATACTGTGAAGTGAGAACCTTTTAATTGTTTTTTTTTCATCACTGGTGTAATTCTATTCAGTCTATTGGTAATATATGCTGTGTTTTATTAATTGGTTCTTGCAGCTAGCCTGCTCATTCCCATTGCTTTTTTATCTAGTAAGCATCTTGATACAGCCAAGGTTATTTTAATAAGATTTTTTTTTCACAGGACTTCAACTTTAAACTAGTCTGTTTCTAAGGGAGATTTGGAATATTTTTCTATCTTTTGTTATAGCTTTAGAAGTCCAGAGCAAAATCCAGTTCAAGAAAATAAGATCACATGCTGCTGTAAGGGATCAGGAGTCCATGCCCAGACACACATAAATCTTCAGGCTTCATGTACTCAACATGAAGCTATATTGAGTACAACTGCCAGTATTTACAGCTGCTCAGATTCATTGGAATTTAATCTGAAACATTTACCTGCTCTTAAACATGTAGATGTTGACATGGTGAGATAGTATCTGATATTTGCCAAAATATTACAGACATAAAAATCAGACAGGCTGCTGGGTGTATGCAGTGCCCACCAGTATGAAATAAAGACCATGATTCCTCTTCTGTTTTTTTCCCACAAGGTCCAACTCTTCCTACTCCAATTTTTATTGATTATTTTAAGGGCTTGGAATATCTGTGGTTCCAAGCAAATTTTAACGCCATTGTAATTATTTTGATCCTGTTCCAACTAAAAGATTCTGTGAGATTTTCCTCTCACTGTGGATTACTCTGCATTTTCATCAGAATAGAGAACCATCTCTGAGAATGGAGAGGTAATTTGGTTTAATCATTGCATTTGTCATGATGAATGTATGCAAATGTTTTTGTATTTCAGGTTAAAGAATTTGGGGTTATTTTTTTATTGGTTTTAGTTTGCCCGTACTTATTCTCTGACCTATGGCTAAGTCATTCCTAGATAGAGTTGGTGTCAAGTAAATATTCAGTGGTTTCCACATATTATTTAAGTTTCTTTCTGTGGCGATATAAACTATTCTAATCCCAGGTGTAAGACAACAGGTAATCTTCAAACTGAAAGATATGTTATTCCTTCAGTTTCATGTTTTCAGTAAGTGGGGAAGATTTAAAGAGAGGAACACAAGAGTACTCTCTCAATTTTTATATTTTTATTTGTTTTATTCACATTGTAACATCCAAGACCACAATAATGCAAGCACTCTAATTTTTTGATCTGCAATTATTTAAGAATTTAATTTAAAAATAATATTTAGTGCCCTTGTAGAGATGTTATACCTCTCTAGCATATAATAAAATGAGATATTGATAGCTGGATGAATAGTGGTTCTGTTGAATGTAAATTTTCTGCAAAACATAATACAGCAAGCACTATGTATAGATACTTAAGAAATCACCTTCTTATTTTATTATATAAATATGTCCTAGATCTCTGGCTAATTCTCTTCATATGTAGGTTTTTATAATAATTTTGTTTTTAAATTTAGGCAGCATTGTTGGAGGACACATTCTAAGGTGTATTGAGACAAGTGATGGGCTCCTAAATGAGACAGAAAATGCAGTAAGAAGTGCAGTCAAGCTCTTCTGGGAAGAAGTTAAGTCCCTAGATATTCCTTCAAAACTTCAAAATCCTATGCTTTGGGGATAGTGAGGTTATCACATTTTTTTTCTGAAACAGCAATAAAAACCATTTCATAGCAAACTGTGCTCAGCCCTGACTGTCATTCAGAAACTTCCATTAGAAGTTCCTTTAGACTGTAAGAAGTAATGAAAAAAGATACCAAGAAATGTATATTCACTATTTCCCCCTTTCTTTCCCAAGCAGTGTATGAAAATGCAGTGCAATACATACAGCAAGACTTTTTAAAAAAATTCTTTATTACTTTTAATTGGCTATTTCCTAGGTCTTTAGATGTTCAGACTGAAGGAATAAAACACACTTAATGTAAATTGGTGGATTGCGCACACAAATATAAGTGCAGAAGAAGCTAGCTGTACATAGCATATATCTGTATATTTTATGTATTTATAAAACACTGATTTTTCAGAATCTTTAAATGAACATCATAAACTGGGAAAGAAACAGAAAAGTTTGCAGTCTTTTTGGAAGGTTGCCATAAATGTACTCTGGTGAATAGTGAGGGTGAGAGTAGTAGTGAATCTCTTTTATGGTGCTGTTATCAGGACATAATGTGCTGGGTTTATGGCATGCCACCACAGCCAGTACCCAAACTGCCAATGGAAATATAATTTAGGATCTGATGTGAGATCTTGCAGTGCATCAGTAATTTAATTGAATCTTTCATCATTCCCATATCTAACTGTCATTAGCTGATAATTGCTTATCCTAAAAGAGCTAGGGAATTCTGTACATACCCAACAGAGTTCAGTGTGTACTCAGCATTTAAACAGAACACAGCCTACCACATGATTGCTATGCTGGGGAGAAGAGAAAGAACTCTTTAGCCTTTTGATCCCCAAGGTGAAGTGTTTTCCTAGTCTTTACAAATGTTCCCGTGAAGTCCATGGTTTTTGTAGGTTTTTGTGTAGCATTTTTTTTAACACCTAAGGGCATAGGTGCAGTGTTGTAATAAACCATGTCCCCCACCAAGCTGATCTGCAGAGAAGCATATATCATATTAGATGAGTTCCAGCAGATATTCCCTTGAATCTTGCAGGAGATATTACTGTGATAACAGGAGAATCTGGATAGAGACAAATGAGGACATTTTAACTCTAAACATTTTATGTGTTTCTTTTCTTTCACAGTAGGTGGTTTGAAGGTTCTCCTAACCACTGCTGTTACGTACTGTGCAGAAGGTCAGAGTAGATGATCATAATGGTCCCTTGTAGCTTTATAATCTATGAATCTATACTCCTGGGGAACTGTAAGTGCTAAAAAATCTGGTTAAAACCACCAGCTACAGAGAAAGCAATCAAAAACGATTGGGAGAATCCACCGCCCCCCACCCCCCCATCACTCCTAATAAGGGTCCAGGGTACATAGATGGGGAAACTTTGTGATGCAAATTATAGATGGATTTTTTTCCAATTAAGAAAGAAAGAAAACAAGCTAGGTGATTTCAAAACAACTCATATACAACGTTACTGACAAAGGGGGCAGTAAGAGAGGCCTTGGAAGTACTGTAAAAGAGTATTTGATTGTAGCAGATACGCATTTTAAGGAATGACAGTAGAGGAAAAGACTGTCTGATTATTAATTATTTTGATGTCAAATTCAGAGACAACTAGAGCATTCCTGAAATACTAGCAAAATATCAAGCAAGCAGTAGAATTGTGAATAATCCTGAACCTATCAGATCATCAGCTTAAATTTCAACTTGATTGAATCAAGGAAATAAATGTCAGGAGCAAAATGGCCATTGAATTGCTAAAAGATAATGGAATCATTAGGAATGAGCAGAGTGAATTTTTCAGGGAAAAAAAAAAAAGAAATAGGTTTGTTGTTGATGATAAAATTTTAATTTTAGTACAAAAATTAAAGAAGGAAAATAGATAAAAACTATTTTTGCATGAATCCTGTCTGAGACACTTAAAAAAAAAATCAATTTATATTATCTGTCAAAATGTCTCTTTCAAAATTAATTAAAAGTTGTTTAGAAAAGAACACTGTCATATGGTCTGAAAAGTGACTGAAGGGGCACTAACAAGGGCTAATGATACACAGCAATGTATCAAGTTGTGGGGGAGCTGTCCGTAGCACAGAAGGGACTAGTGTTAGTTCCAGAGGATTTTTTGATATCCTCATTAATGATTTGAAAGTGGTAGTAAACAACAAGACAATGAAATTCACATATCATACTAAATTGGGAGGTGTTACAAACACCACTGATGGCACAAAATTAATTACAAGGGACCAAGCAATATTAGAAACATGGACATGTGAGCAAAATGAGATCCAATTTGGAAAAAGGCTATCTAATAACATATGAAGAAAAAGAATCCAAAACATGGCTATGGAGCAGGAGAGAGAAACCCAGAAAGCAGCAATGCTTAAAGAACCATGGAGGTGGTAATGGGCAGAAAATTAGGCCTGCATCTATACAGTGATGTGGCATTAAGGGAGGCCAATGAGCTCCTGGACTTCATACAAAGAGGTGTCAAATTCTAAGGAAAGAATAATCATTCACAGCATAACGTTCCTGCAACAAAGCCTGGAATATTGCATTCAGTTCTGGGCATCGGTTTACTAGGAAAGTAAATGAACAAATGAAATGCATTTCAAAGTGAAACAGCAAAAAATGTACAAAAGATGAGGGAGAATATTTTATGAAGAGAAAGTGTAAAAACCAAATTCCATTCAGTATACATCGGCCAAATGACGAACAGAAAAGGGCTGCGAGAACACTGTTTCTGTATAAAGGTTGCACAATCCAAAGGCAAAAAGAGGATTTAGGAAGGAACAAAATGACAGCAATAAATTTAATTGGGTAAAATTATGAAAGAAAAAGATAGAAAACTAGACACCAGGAAAGAGTTCCTAGATTTAGTGGAGTCTCTACTTTCTTTTATTTAGAAGAATTATTCTAAGAAAATGGACATTCCGTAAACAAAAATGTGTTAAAATTGTAATAATTTCGATGGTTGGAATTCCCAAGTAAAACATCCATTTTGGTTATTCTCTCAATTGCTGACTACAACTGAATTCCAGCATAATCGGGAGGTAAAGTGGTACACATTGCATTGTCTGGAGCGTTTTATAAAGAGCTAAATAAATCAACTCTCCATGTTTTAACAATCCGTGCAAGTATTAGCTAAAATCAATAGCTGGACAGATATATGAAGGACAAAAATAACAGAACGGATGAATAGAGCACTCAATAGCCAGAGATACAGGTAGAGAAAGGCCACACTGGCTAAAAGGGTAGTAAAGGAGAAATGCTGTATTCACTCTTTCACTGCAGTGGGGAGAATGAGAGAAGAAGCACAAAACACTTTCTTCCCACCTGAGAATGTGGAATTTCCAAAGAACAGCTCTGCCCCATACTGACACAAAACATTTGATATAGAGAAATATACACTTCATTTGCTTCTTCCTTTCTAGAAAGGCTTCTTATGAACGTAAAATTTAGCAAAAAAAGAGCTCCTTTTTACTGTGTTTGAAACTAGCCTTGGAGTTTCTATATTGGAAATATACATTGCTATCAAATTCTAATCTGGTAGTCTAAAAAATGAAATTTGAAAGGAAATTATTAAAAAATGAAAGATTTCATTAAAATAAAATATATAAGGAAATGGATTAAGGCCCTTATCCAGGAAAATTAAATCTAAAAAGTTAAGATTTTTCTAGGTCCTCATATTTCTGTACTGCGCTACAGGAGTTTATGAAGAGACAGCAGGCAAATAACGGTGACCAAAAAACATCCCAGCTCCCTGTAAGACTGAAAGAGAGAGAGGATGAAATAAAACTATATGTGGAGGCAAATATGTAACATACTGATGTCTAATAGGGTATTGTTGCCTACATTTTGTTCCGAGGTGTGACATCCTTTACAAGATTTTTGCTTTGGAATGCATTTCACAGATAATCTGAGAGTTGCCCTGGCTCCTTCTGGTATTGTTTTGTTTGCTAGGAAGTACTGTAAGCTGTTTTGAACAATATCTGCTCGCGTGTTTTGAACATCTCCTTCAATTCTCATTTCATGAAGATACTCATCCTCTCTGTTCTCCATACTAATCAGCTCTGAAGTTATTTTGCTACTTTTATGTATTATTTTGGGGTCTATCAAAGTGAAACCATCTAATTCATTATTTTTGGCTTACTAAACTAAGCTAGATGTCATTTAAAACATAACAAATTTGTATACAAGGATCATACACAAAGCCAAATGAAACCTGCGATATTGAGAGAAATAATTTCTGGCCTGAGTGTATGGTGATATTTATGCAATTTGATATGATTGACACATCTTAATTCAAATGTAGCAATCAGTTCAGCTTTTCTTTTTAGCGTGATAGCAGGTCTTTGTCACAAATCTCTCCAGGAAACATGGTATAGTAATTTTCATGTGTGAGAAAGGTTGCTATTTTGATAAAACCACACTGTGACTTTTAACCTTGCACAGAAGGTTACAATGACACTAGAAGATAGTGAAAAATGGCTGAGGAGCAGGACAATGACACTGTGGCATGATATGATTTATTTTTTCCATAATATGCTTCTCAGCTCTTCCTCTTCTATTTCTCATGAGACTAACACATTCACCTGAAGCAGATTAGTTAAGATACAGTTTCATTTATTCAAAAGGAAAGGGCTAATTGCAAGGGCTGTATGGCAGGTCTAAATGTTGTGAAGAATGTCTTACACTGTTTAAAGCTCAAATATGTTGTGACAGAAAGAGTTTTTTTGAGCAATGTCAAAAGCTACGCTGGTACTTGGGGGCACACATGCAATGGGAGTGGAAAATGTCTCTTCTGCAGCTAAGCACGACTGTTGGAAAGGGAAATTTTGTTTGTCCATCAGTGACCAGACCAACACAAGGCAGCTGGGGCACTGCAGATGGCACATGCCAGCCTGTGGTCAGTCATGAAGCTGTGTCTATGATTGCCCCTCCAAGCAATGGTCCTTTTCTGCCTCTTCTCTCCAACCAGGTTAACACAGGAACCCCATACCTGGGGACACAGAATCTCTGTAGCCTGTACAGTGGTTCAGCCACTCAAACATCCTCTCTCTCTCTGTCCTTTTCCTGAAGGGCACCCATAGTATTCTCCTAGAGAGGCCCAGCATATGGACAATGAACTACTCAGAGCATTTACTACTTACTGCTCTCTTCCAGCTCTCTGTGAAGACATAGCAACTAACTGTAGCCTCTGGGTTTGATTTAACACATGCCATTTCTTAAATCAATAAAACTACTACATAGAGTCTGGATTTTCAGAAATCTAATACCTTGCAGAGATATAAGGAAATGTAATGGGAACTACTTCATGCCTGAACAAACATAAATCAAAGGTAATAGCTGCGTAATGAAGTACGTAGACATTCCACAAAAAATGTGGCTGCTAGTCTATAGGCTTGTCTAGCCAGTAGCCCGCAGCCTTACAGAAAAATGTACCGCTGTTTAAATTATAGGTTCATTAAACTTTGTTAAATCTAAATTTTTATAAGCAATAGACAGCTATTCATAAGACAAAAGCAAATAAAGATCATAGAGAGCAAAGACATTGAAAATGGACAAGCAGATCAACCAGTATTTAGCCATCAAAAGTCCAATGCGTAATGGTTTCATAAATTTAATTTTGCTCTTATTCACTTTCTGTCCCGTGATCTAAGAGGAACATTAACAGGTTTTTTTTGGTGGGAGGAGGCGTTCTTTTAAAACTTTTTTCAATTATTAATGTTATTTAAAAAAAAAGAAGCCCCTATGAGAGAGGAAAACAGAGGAAAAACTGTTTAGTTCTTATAACCTTGAATTATTATGACTGCAGAGAACAGAGGCTTTTATCAGGATTATGTCCTCATACTGGTGCACAATAATGCAGATTTACTCCTTTATTGAAAAGCTTATAATGTAATAGGTAGATTTGCAAAGGTGAATTGATTTCCCATTTTATTTCCATATGTATTTGAAATGCTTTTCCTGAAAAACGCTCTTGTAATTATAGAAATGTCGAAAGTGTAGTAGTTTGCATGTCATTGTAATGGAGAACACAGTTTGGAGGTAAGAAAGGTCTGGGGAATTCAGTCCATGCACACAAAAGCATGTAGAAGGACGCCACATCTTTATTGCACATTCATGGCAGACTTTGGAGGGAACCACTGACAAACAGTATCCTCTCTTATAATTAATACAACTGGTGGGCAATCCAGATGGCAGAAAGGCATAAAAAGCATTTTAAAAATCTGATTTATTTGCAATTAAAAAACAAAACCAGAAGGTCAGAGAATCTCACTTCTTCCTGACTCACACAATCCTTTTGTATCTTCTATGGCTTGTAAGGAAGGATTTTATAGAAGAGAGGCTAGTCACTTAACAATAAACCCTTGAGGGAGTGTACATTAGGAGTTTTGTGGTCCAAGTCTAAATTTGAAAAGTAGATGGATGTGATAAGGTGGTAGAGTAACAAAGGCAAAAGAAAACACAGAACAGGAAAAAGAACAGCAGGGGAAAATGGACTAGTGAAGGGTAAAAATACTGCACTGAATGATATTGCCAATTAATTGCATATAAATAATTCTCATTTGTTTCTTATAATCAGAACCTTATTACGGACTCCATATATGCAAGCCCCATGGTTTATTGTTAATTAACATCATACCAGTTTAATAGGAGATTTCTATTACCTACCTCTTTCTTGGTGGTATGTTCAACCTTCCACTGTCCTACTGCGTCCTACACCTTCCCTATGAAAAGACAGGTTTAGAGCAAGTCTTCAGCATCCCAAGTCCTTCATTGAGATGTAAGTTTTCGAATGAATCATTAATTTTTACCATATTTTTCCCCAATCCTATGATTTTTGACATGATTTTGACACTTTTTTCTATTATGCTTTATACTATTATGCTTTGCTTTTTCCCTCCTTTTCCTGGAAATCCACATTATTTTTCAATTTACTATATAAGGTGTATGTTACATGTGTTGGATACTTGTTCTTTTTTCGCTTAATTACCCTAAACACTGATTTTGCCAAGCTCACAAGGCTGAGGTCATTTTATGACCAGTAACTGACCATGGCTGAGTTGTTTATAGACCTGTAACCTCTACTGTCATGCTGCACGTGACAGCAGAGGCTTCTCTTGCCCTGCATACATTTCTCTACATTCCTTTTATGTTAGTGCCATAGATAGTTCATTCTAACCAGTATCTTATTACTGTATTTGCTATGTTATACATAACAATAGACGCATATTATACTAAACAAAGAAAAAAAACTAAATCAGGCTAGACAACAGGTCATTAGATAACTGGTATTGCAAGCTAAAACTGTCTCCAGGTAGGTTCAGACAGGCTTCAATTCTGTGTTGCTGACTTTGTACCAAGCCATTACAGATCATGGTGCTGCCATGTTTACTGGGCTCTGAGGCTGTGGTGGGAAAACAGAGAAGTAACTAGAAACTGAAATGTGAGGCAGTAATATGTCGGGTAAATAGGAAAATGATCTTGACAGCTACGGTGAAGATATGGCACTAATTATTGAGTAAGGATGGACAAGAGTCCACATCATATTTTTACCTTTTATGTTAAAAAACCAAACTTGTCCTGACATTAAGTAAAATAAACTGAATATTCACACAATAGCTCTGAAATAAAAATGTTTTTGAAAGAATTTCTGTATAATTCTTTAATAAAACACTAAGTGAGAAGGCAAAACTCATATATACTTGGAACAGCATCAATCAATCAATATTAGTGTTTCATTTTATTTGTCATTTACCTATGTTAAGTGTATAAAATAACAATCTTATAACACAGTTCTTTCTTTCACAGAACAGACTATAATTTCCAATTTTCAAAGTTAAATTCTAGAAGAGTGACATTTCCATGGTTATTATTAATACAGCACATTGAAGTGGTCCTTCTGGATACTTTAGCACTGCATTCCTATTTTCACAGCACAAAAGGATTAAATTACTTCAATTTCAAGTCAGCAACCACATTCTTGGTATGTTTAGGAGATCTAAAGTTTTTGGCTTGCAGGACAATCTTGAGCTATCTTGTGAATTTGCAAATTCCCTTGAGCTTTCAAGCGAAATTGCAAATACAGCATGAAGTTTCTTTCCAATTCTATGTCTTCAGAAAATTGAACATTGAGGCTTGCTAGATTAAAGCTGTTAAAATATAACCTTTTTTGACCCAACAATTCCAACACAACATGAAAAAGCACAGTCATATTGGGTTTTCTCTGACAAGTAAATAATTTTTCACTTGACTGGAAGAGCAAAAAAAAATTAACAAATAACTGGCTGTGAAGAAAATTTGAAAAACTATTCTATGAGAAGACAGATTATTTTTGTTTGTAATTTTTTTTTCTCATTATGAAGTTATTTTAAGTTCCCTGCTGGATGCAGAAAAAATATATTATATGCATTGATACCAAGTTGTGTGGATGTATGCCTTTCAAATATGCATCAAAGTTAAATGATTTATACTCTAAAGATACTGATCAAATAACAAAAGTGACAAATTATTCATTTGGAACAGTGTATTTTGCATCAAACCCACCCTCACTGCCGATACGTACCTTAATGATCACCTTAATTCTTTCAGTTAAATTTTCCCCTCAGAAAAGTAGAAAAAGATCTATTTCCCTTAAAGCTCACTGAAGACTCAAATAGTTGAGGAAAAAAAAATGCATGTGGGTCCCAAAAGAACTGTAGGGTAATGGGTGATGTGTCACTATGTTTCAGTATTTAGTGCCATCCCCATATTTTTTTTTTTTTCCAGTAATTAGAGAAGGAAGATGCCTGATACCGCTGATGACCAAATTTCAGCAAAGGGGGTATAATTTACATTCTCATGATGGGTAGAGCATCTACTGAAGCAGTACTATGATTTACCTTCTTTTTCCTGCTGAGACAAAATGCAGTGACGTACTCTAAAGCAAACACAGAGCTGGGACTTCATGCAAAATATTTGCCAATCTTAGATGAAAGGTACTAAAATAAATATTATTGCTATTATTACTGTCTGTGGAGAGCAGCACTATAAGACCTTTTTGGAAGACTGACTTCATGGAAAATCTTCGTAATTTCCATAAAAAATATTATGCTAGAAATTGGTATAGCCTTTATAACTTTATGTGGCTATAAAATGTGATGGTTCCAATATTAAACTGCAGTGAAAAGTAATGTAAACAGAATGAAAAGTATACAGGAAAAATATACTTATTAATGAAACAAAAAGTATTCAGGGAAGAAATCTGTATTAAGAGTTGGAGGGTCCAATCAGAGACTAAGCACTTTTCAAATGCTGCTTTTAAATCTTCCCAAAGTTGAAAGCAGATTGCAACTGTTGAATTGTGATGGATTTTCACTTATTTTAGTTTAAGAATAACAGTTTGTGTGTCATAACTGCACTAAATATTCACTCCAGCAAGATAAGAGCTTTTAAGTGTGTATCTTTCAGGAAGGAGGATTAGCAGGTTGCAGAGATGAGCAAGGTAAGGAATTAGCAGGTGATTGGCCATGAGTTTACAGCCTCTTTCTTTGCCCAGTCTCATCCCACTCACCCTGTACCGTGGCTTGCTGCTGCTCACAAAATGCCCATGTCTTCATACCATGGTTTTCACCAAGCTAGATGAGGGCTGAAAGTGAAAAGCTGAATAAGCTTTGAGGTTTACAAGTATCTTCTCTGTTTTAAGAAAACAGACATTGTTTAAGAGTTGAACAGATTGTTCCTACCCCAGTATATTCTATAGGCATCTGTCAATTATATCAGGCATTATTACTACACTCCTTTCTTTACAGAACATGAATTAGAAAGAAAAATCTGTGCATCTAAAATCCAATCTGTATCCTTTATTTCACTGTAATAATTCAAAAAAATAGAAGCTTTTTGATCAGCCACAAGAGCAGTTTGTAACGCTCTACTCAATTTCCTATCACTAATATTTCATTTCCACCTTGCACCACTGAGGTATATTATGGTCTTGTTTCCTTAAGGGAAATGAAAAATAGCATTAGAAGCATTTCAAGTGATTTAGTCGTGAACCACAAACAAACAGCATAAATCCTTCTTCAAAGTAGTTTTCCTAAAACTTCTTTCATTTTTGTTTGCATATCTTTAAAATCAAAATATGTTTGGACTAGAAATATCTACTATTATAGGATGAGGTCTAATTTGTGATGTGAATTAGTTGGAAAAGATTAAAACACATTTTATTGATTAGTGATGAAGTATATGTCAAAGGAGTCTCTCTTACAGGTCCAAGCACAATGTAGCAAGGTTTCCCAAAATATTTCAAGTCATTTGACTGAAAAAGTTGTTGTAAGACTAACCTTACCTGCAATAATTAATTGTAACAATATATGCATAAATTTTTTTGAATGTTTCTCTTTAATTCTTGACTGATCTAATTGCTCAGGTATTGAAAAAGCTGAGAAATTATCAAGCCATGGTGCAAGTTGGAAAACTTAAACAGAAGAATGTGGCTGTCCTGATGCATTAAATGGCTTTGCTCATATCTGAATCTGCAATTGAACTTGTTAATAACAATTCAAATACCAATAAAAGAGTCCCATGGCTTACATTCCTCTACATTCAAATGTTGAAGAGCTATTTAAAATCTCATTTTATCTACTGCAAATACAGAAATGTCTTAGTGCAATTTACCTGATCTTTACTGTAAATAAGAAGATAGAACCAGTAAAATACAGTCAGGTTTTTTATGGATACTAGTAATAATTCTTTGGGCTAGAGTTTCCATAAATTTTGGTTTTAAAATATGTATTGTAAAACACAACTTCATGCCAGTAATTCTGGTTTTATATCACACGATTCTGAGATTAGTAAAATTCAAATATCCCTGTCCATAAAGGTCGCATTTATACAAAAGTGAAAGGAAACCACTTTTTTTTTTTTTCTTTTTGAGATACCATATTATTAGCTAGCTTTGGTGGCCAAATTTAAATTGTTCCAAAGACTGATAAAATCATTCCTGTAATTCAGACCTTCTTTTAATATTGTTTTGGTCTTGATATATATTAGGGAACAAAAGTACTCAGGTATGAAAATGTTACATCAATCTTCAGATGGTGATTTACATTTCAAAAGATGAACAAAGGTAAGACAATGAAAGGGTAAAGTTGCAGAGAAATTTTGCTGCTAAATATTTCAAAATCTCTGGTGTGGTCAGTTGCTGTGATATGTATCACAAACAAGTAAACAAGTGATATGTATCATAAACAAGTAAACAAATCTAGACTTGCTTCAGAAATTGTTTTGCCACTGACCCTATAATATTTATTATTGTGATACATGTTGTGATAACTGGTAAGGAATCCAGGGGAGAGTGTTTAGAATTTTGTAAGGGTTTATAGTGGTACTAATTACTAGTCTGAGTAGAACTTAAACACTGTTCCAAGATTAAATACAGCTTGTCATGCATGCTTAATGTATCTTTTTGGGGTGGAAAGGTACAGTAGCTTTGCAGCATTGACTCATGATCTTTTAGGGTGCTATTTTATTTATTTCTCTGACAAGAAGGAGAAAGGACTTCCCTAGGTGCAGAATCAGGGTCTTTTTGATATTGCAAACTTACTTTTAATCAGTCTTTACAGAAAACCAGGGTGGAGGATAATGAATAAGGAAATACTGAGAAGGAAATGATTTTTGTTTTTCATCAGGCTTGCTCTGTCTTAGCTTCTTTTGACCTGCCCACTTCATTTTACTTGGCTTAGTTGCAAGAGCAGTTTCTCCAGTTGACCAGGTGTCAATTTTTAACTCCTTTTACTTTTGTTTGGTTGTGTGTGTAACAGCCACAGTTTTATGTAGATGGAAGTAACAAAAGGTTGTTGCAGGCAAAATGATAAGTTTGCTGCACACAGTGATGTAATGTAGAGATGTATGATGCTGGGAGCCTTGGCATGACTGAGGGTATGGTGTGTTCGAGTAAAGGCGTGAGGTGATAAGAGATGGGACATAGGCTTGGCACTAGAGACCTCTGAACTCACTATCAGTCTGTGGGAAAAAAAAAAAAAAAAAACAACCCACAAGAGAAAACCAGATCTGGATACAACTGGTTCTAGGCGTGAGAAATAGAACAAAGAAGTAATGTCTAACACGCATGAAGGGGCACCATATAGAACAAATTTCAGTGTAGTCTGGACCTGTGGACGAGTGAAGAGCAATATGTTTTCATGCTAGCAAACTTATATGCATGAACAAAGGTTGAAAAAGGAGAAAAATAAGAGGAAAATTAATTAACAAGAACATCATGTTTCCCCTGGCTGAGAACTGCAGATGTGTTACAATTTTAATTGTATTATTGGTAGTATTTTAATCTTTTCTGTGCCTAAATAATCTAAATGCATTATCATTCTTTGTTTTACTGTAATAATTAGATCTAGACTAATGATGATTCCTTAACCACACTGTTAAGATTTTAACTATGCTAACAATAAATTCTTGGCTTTATTTTACTATATAAGGTAGACTTCCGTTCCCCATAAACAGATTCCTAGTTTAACTAAGAGTCTGAGCACCCCAACATAAAGGAAAAATATTGAAATTTTAAACGCATGGCGAACACATAGCTCTTTAGATAACAGGAATATTTCTCCAAAATGGCAACATTCAGAAAATGTTACCAGAAGCATATTGTTCTAGGGGTAGCTGGGCAGTTGAGCTGAGGGGGAAGAGGGAATTTTGCCAGTGAATTACAATTAATCTGTAGTTACAGGAGCTGCACCATTATCTGTGAACAGCTAAGAGCAGATAACCGTGTTCTATCTAAGCATGAACCCAACTAATCAAAACATTTAGCATCTTCTTCCAAGCAAAATACAAATTAGGAGATTAGCAACAATCGGATAAAATTCTGCTTGAGGCTGGTAACATGGCATTGACTACAGAGAGCTCCTTGTGACAATGGAGAAAGCCTTAACTGGTTATATCTGTAGGGCAGGGGCTAATGAGTCTTCCTAGGATTTTCCAAACAATTTTGGCTTAGCTAAGGAGAGAAATTAGAACTGAAATGATGAACATTCTGACCAAACGCAGTTATCGGAATCTAATCAATTTTCAAATTATGTGTTGTGAAGAGTTCTGGCTCAAGAATCTACACCAACCCTCAAAATGTTTAATTTGCTTGAAGATTACTCTTTCATTCAAATTCTGTTCTGTGTATCTTTGGCTGTAGTCCAAAATGTGAGTTTCTTCTGTATTATAACAGTGTTTCCCAGGGTCTTTATATTTTCATCTATTAATGAGATCAGGGTTGAGAAGGTTGATACATTTCACCTGCAATTTATTTTCCGAGAAACCTCAAGTTAATACCAGTCAAGAAACAGCAACATCTTGCTCTGCAAAATGTCTAAATGTAATGGAGAATATGCAAATATTTTTTCTTTTTGTAACCCTAAATAAGGAAAAGTTACATTAAAATAATTTTATGTACTATCTCCTCCTAAGTTAGCTTCAATTCCAGATACCACATTATTTATTAAATATAATAATTTTATGATATATTGCATAATTTAATACATATTCACATATTATATAAATAATATGTGACATCTAAATATAAAGACTATTTTTAATTTTTTACCATCTATAGTTCAGTTTATATAGCATCAGTGTGTTCAGGTATTTTAGAGGAGCTACACATCAAATTCTTATTTGCCTTGATATATGTTCAGTAATATTTTTTTTGTTGTAGTTTTTTAACTTATTTATTTGTCAAGTAAAACATCATTTTCCTTTTCTGGAACAATATTTGTAGCTAACACTAATGAATTCTGGCAAAGAAAATGTCCCTTATTGTGACATACAGCTTGGAAAAGAGGGATTAGGTGGCTGTTCCAGGAGCAGAGGTTAATTCAGAAGAAAAGAGGAAAAAAGAGGAAGAGAAGGAAACTCTTTGCATTCAGGGAGATCCTTTTGCCCCAGTACAGCTCACAATTTGCAAAAGTCAAGTCTGTAGTCTAAAAATAATCTGAAGACACCTATATATCCTGTACAGGATTATGTTGTTCTGCTAAAGTTCTGCTTTGTTTCCACTAAGTATTGGAGAAAAAGCATACTCAGAGAAGCTTATTTGAAATTCAGATATTAAGACAGCATTCAGCCCAAGTTCTTAAGTGATTTAAACCTTTATATGCTTATGTGTTAAACATAAGATGTAAACACATTAAACCCCTCTGCTTTAGGACTAAACCAAAATATATTTGTTTGAATGGCTTTTGGCAAAAGTTTTGTATGAGGTAATCATTACATCCATGAAGAAGGAGTTCATCCCATGGTTTTAAGTACAGTTATCACCAAGACTGGTACACTGGTAGCTGTTAAAACACTAACAGCTTCTCCCCAAATAAAAAAAAAAAGTATTGTAGCCAACTGTGTGAACATGTAGCAGCAGTTATGATATCAAAGCATTTAAGATATACTTAAAGCATGCAAGAATACACTGATTCCCTGAACACATGTATCAGAAGCTTAAAATAGTTCAGTTTTTTGTCAATGACCTCTCAACGGCCTAATTTTGACTTATTTTGTCAGAATGCTAGTCCATTTTGTAACTGAAAGGGTAGAACCAGAGCTAAGTGTTAGACATTCAATAAAACCCAAATCTGACTCATATTAGGACATGAAGAGTCTTAGCAAGGCCTGAACATAATGTCTTGAAGTTGCTACAAGCAAACGCAATTTTTTTTCATAGGAAAGTTTCTAGAAGAATTTAGAAAGGAAGAAAGATGAGTGGCTCTAGAAGCTATATTTATATAGCTACATATTATATAAGTTTTTTTCAAGATAAGGAAGATTAATAATTGGAAATCCAAATGCTCTCTAAAAGGTAAAGGGTGGGCTTGATAAATGTAGACAAGTTCTATTAAAACCATGACATGGTATACTTAAACTATCTATGATTTCAGAAAACTTTTCTTTCAATCTCAGCTTCTGAATTGTGTCATACTGTTGGAGGGAAATGTTCCCCACATCTTATTTTCAGAATGAGCCCAATATAAATATTTAAGCATGTGAATATGTAATTAATTGATTCTGCTTTAAACAATACAGATAGAAGCTTTGGTAGCCTTCTGCTTTGTTCACTGTTGAATTAGTTAATAATCTTTTTGTGTACTATACTGAAGATGTGCAGACATTTAGGCACAACATTTACCATCCTGGCACAATTTAAATTTCACTTCCATAGTCAGTTTTGTCCCAAGAGTTTCCATGGTCATAAGCCACTATCTCCAATGGAAATAATAGCTTATGAGATTGCAGGCAGTTTCACCACTATACCACATGATTCTAAGACCTTCAAAATGAATCCCGTAGAGTTCCTAATACATGTGAACGTTAGTGCATAGTTGGAAATTAAGAAATATCTCTAATTTCAGAGACTGCATCTTTCTGTATTTTGCATAATGATCGTGAACATAGTACATCACATAAATGAAGGGAAATAGCTTTTAGTGAAGTGTTCTGTCACAAGAAAATAATTAATCAACAACCTATGAACTCTAGGTCCATTTGAAGCATATTTAGAGCCCTCATTAACCTACAGAGGCCAGTTTGAATAGAAGCATTTAATGAAGACACAGAGGGGATTTTTAATAATTTATTATGATGGAAGAAATGGAAACAAGCTAGAAATGGAAGAGATTACCCAAATGATAATGAAATCCAAAAGTGGTGACATAATCATCTGAATCAGGCAACAAAGATAGTAAACATCTGCTCTAGGGTTGTAGCTCAACAGCAGGAATTAATGATTTCCTATGCCACAGCAAGATCCACTTGTTTTCATTTTCTGTTTGCTTTTTGACACTTATTTTAATGGAAAGCCTCATCAATAGAGAGCATAGGATTGAAATGTGTCTATTTCACAGTAAAACAATCTATTATAGTTAGGTGCCACATTTGTCTTTGAATCGATGGAAATACCTGCAAAACAAAGATAATAGAATTTTGTGTTTCCCCACTCCAGGATTACACAAGAAGGTGGAGTGTTTCTCCCCAGTATATCTTAATGTGTAAAAACATACATACATTGAATGAGCAGTGAAGGAGCCCGTGTAAAGCTCCATATGGTGTACATGATCCTGCTACATTAAAATGCAGTTTAAATATCTTTGCAGACAACAGGACTCTTTCCACCCCATAGACACCCCAGACCTCTGTTCATACTCATGCTGAATGGAGTTGGATCTCTTCTGTCAGGCTCGGAAGGTGGAGGAGCTAGTTCAGACCAACCCTACTCTGAGCTGGCAGTGATGTGTGCCTGTCTTTAACTGCCCCCAGTTGAGTAACAGCAGTTTCATACTGGATAAGTAGCACCAAAGTTCCCTGAAGGAACTGGGCTCCTTTCCAAAGTGTATGCCACCACTAGACATTTGTAATGCAGTCATGGTTTTATGCAAAAAGAGAAAAGTAATTTCAGAAGTAAATCTCTTCTGTCCCATCCCAGTGTCCTGACCAGTAAGTGACATTTCTTCCTTTTCTTCCCTTATCTTCAGTGAAGTCAGAATTCTTTGTTTGCTTCACGGTGATAAAATTTCTACAAAAGTGCTTATGAGTGTCTTTTATTTTTGCATCCAGAACACCTAATAGTAGCTTCTGTATCATAGTCCTCTGGGAGGTAAAAGTTTGAAGTTTCTGTCTTATGTGCCCAATGAGACAAGTGCATATGGCTTCCCTTCTTTTGAAATAGTACAATCACTTTGTAACAAGATGTCACTATGACCTGCTATATTTTGGAAGAAGAGAATGAACTCTGCTCCATTTTTGAAAGCAAAGATAAAGGTGCCTAGCTTTTAGAGAGACTTTAACTTAAGCATTGAGCTGCTTGCCATGGAGTTTTCAGTAAGGTGGGTGAAAGAAGGGATTTAAGACACAGCTGTGCCTTCATCTTTTTCTCATTTTTATATATCAGTTGTATACTACATGACTGTAAAATAGGATCTAGGACTATAAGTAGATCAGAATGTAAAGATGACACATGTAAAGGTCATAGGCACTTAAAGTGGGATCTGTTCTGAAGGATGGATGCTCATCTTGGAGCACCACAGTATTCAGCTTTAACTAGCAGAAATGAACCTATTAATAAAGTTTTGATGCATGATGTTTTGTAGAGAATGAATAAACACAATGTAAGTAACAATGTAATTAATGTGACTTGTACAGTTACATTAAAGTTTTCTAACCTGCTTTCTGGCAGTTGTAGAATTTAATTTATTTAGTTAGTTTTGAATTTATTATTGGCAGTTTAGTGGGTGAACACAAATTTTTGAAGGTTTGTAAGTTCTGTTTCATTTGTTCCCATTGTAAATTGCCCCCCAAAGTGTTTCGTTTCATGCCAGCAGCACTGAGGGTTACATTTGATTCATACCAGTTTGGTTTCAGTTTTTGAATATGTCTATCCATGGCTTATTTTTGGAGTCACCAATCAAACACAGATGATGAAGTCCTGGGTTTAGAGTCTTTATGCCATATTTAACTTGATTTACATTTGTCTTACGCATTTAAATTACTGAAACTTGCATATTCAAATATTATTTTTGCTAATTGATGGAATAAAGGAATGAAAAAAGCTAGAAAAGAACAATGAAAATATTATAGTTCAGATGTAAATTGAATTTCTTGATAATATTCAACATGACAAAGTTTTAGTGCATTCAGCTGTATTTATGTGAAACATTCAGCACTACAGCAGCCCAACAGGTTTGAGAAAATGCTCTGTCTCTCCATGGTTGAATATTTATTAGAGAGTTGGTGATACTGATCTCAGTCCCAAGAGGTGGCACCTCTTTAAATAGTTCAGTATTCTAAGCTATAGCCAAAAATGATATGCATTGCCAATAAGCTTGAATATTGACTTGAGTATTCAAATATAAAAGATTTAAAATTAGGGAATTTAAACATCCACTGAAATAGGTGCTCAAATAGATACTAAGAGTTGCTAATCAATACAATTCATTTGGTTGTGTAAATACATATGAAATGGTCTAGTTATCAGTGCAAAACATTTCTCTTGGGAAAAAATTCTGAAGCAGACATTTATCAAGCCACTCTGATTAAATCCTGGCTCTAGGAAATAGTGCCATATGAGCTGGGGTTTAGTCAATCAGACTGAGATGAAATCCATATTACAACTTTCCAAACAATCATCCAGATGATAATGCAAAGTTTTGCCTGAAGGAAGAAGTAAAAGAACAGAAAAAAATGATGACATGTGGTATTTCCATGGATATTCATGCTCTAATGAGAAGAATGGCATCTGAACTACAACCTTTTTCTTTTGTTAATACTGCATTATGAGTTGATGTGACACTACCATCACCACACAAAAAAAACCCCAAAAACAAAAAAAAACCCAAAAGCCATTAAAAAATATGTGTTGGGTGCTAATAATTTTTGTAATATCAGGCCTCACTTTTGGATATCTCTACGTGTAAAAATTTATCCTGTAGTAAAGATTTTGGCTGGCCTTTACCTTGGCTCATAACCATGACTGGTCTGTAAATTTAAAACCACCTCATGTTTTTACTTCTTATTTTTTGTACGACAAAGTGAAACCATCCTTTAAGTGACAGACTAAATAGATTAGTCTGCCTTTAAGTGCTTGGAAGTGTCTGGTTTCCTGGTTTCCATACTACGAAGAAATGTTTGAAGTGAAACCTCAAGGAAAATGTTCACTAGCTAATAAATTTCCCCTTCTTGAAAATTTCTGTGAATGTTCAAAGCCACTGGAACCTTTGATTTTAGAAAACAACCACTTGTTGCTCTTTTGATATAAAAGATCAAAAGTAATTAGTGTGAATTTTAGGAAGTCTAGAAACCCATTAGAATATTCCCATATTCTGTGTTCCTTTTGAGACTTTTTCATACTCTGAAGTTCCCACTGGAAGATGCAGTAGTTTCTTCAGAAGAGCATTTTTGGAGATTGAATTGCTGATTTGATTCTAGTTTTTATTGTGCAAACTAAAAAAGTCACTGCAACATGATATTCAGATATTCATAATCTTTCAGACTTTTACATGTTTTCCTTAATAAAGTTCCCACAACTCTTTTCTTATTGCCAGAACCTGAAGATCACTAGTAAATTCTCATCTCTTAATAGTAAATTGGTTTAATGGACTATGAGGGAGTTTTACCAAGTTAAACTGGCACATGTTAACACATATTTTACATTTATGTTCAACTACTGAAAAAAACTAACAAAATTAGATAATTCTACTTTATCAATTTGTTCTTTAAAGAGAATTATTTCTTCTAAATGTAAATGGAATATGAAAATCTAAGTAATGATGAAATAAACATTGATTTGTCCGTTCAGTATGATAAGATTTTAATTTATAAATATTCAGTGAAGAGATCAGGTATTGTTGTCGATATTTTATATTACACAGGCACAAGGAGGGGTTCCTAACTGGAACATGGGAAGAAAACATTTTTGTATCTCACCATCATGTGACCCCTCATAACTTGCATGTGATAATGTTTCAAGGAAGATTTCACAGTAGTGAAGACAGTACCACAACGAGATATTATAAGAGTGTGAATCTAAGACACTTATTAACTTTAAATTCTTACTTCTGATTCCTTTAAAAAAAAAACAAAACAAGACAAAACTTTGGAAGCCAATAGGACTTTGTATCATATTTTGCAATAAACTTTTCAGTTATCTTAACAAAGAGATGCATACATGGCAAAAAGAAAGTTTTACTCAGAAAACATCTTTGACAGTTTTGTGTAAAGATGATTAGATTTGTTTTATGATTATTTTGTGGCTAAGCCTCATAATTAGGTAATTGATAATCACTTTCATATTGTTTCTGAGAAGTATCTTGAAAAGGCAGATATGCAATGAATAGTTCTTTTTTTCTCTTTCCTCTCAAGCAAGAGATGATACTGGTCACTAACCCACAAAATTAAAAAAAAAGCCAGTACACAGTTGAACTGAATTTTTTTAGAGCATAAATAAACACACTATATTCACTGTAGTCCTGCATCTTCATGACTTGCATTCAAACAGGTAGAAGATCAGGAGAGGGAATAGAGCAAAACTCAGATGTCTCAATACTGAATGATTCAAAAGTGTTTGTGGAGTGATTCAATTTCTCTAACTGGTACAGTAAGAAATATGTATTGAGTGTAAGGTCGGAGACAGTTCAATACAGACATGTTCAAAAATACAAAGGGCTATTAGATAAAATTGTTTTGAGGAAGTAGTCTCAGTAATAAATTGTTCTAGCAAAACTATATTTTAAACAGTTCCAATACTTTTAGACATCAAAAAGTGTTGGATTTTTTGGTTTTTTTTTATTTTTTTTAATTAAAAAATAAAGTATCTTCAGTCTGATGTTTAAACCCAATAATTCTTTTTAGAAGAATATGTAAAAGGCTTGAAAGTATCAGAACTGAAACATTTTAAGCAATACCAGCTTAGTTTTGGAAGAACAAGAGTAAAAAGTACACAAGGTACCATTAAATTGGACAGATTTTTCTTTTAGCTAATGACTTATCACTAACTATATTTTTTCTTTCATGTGTCAATTTTGTATAAGCAGCAAAGAGATAACTTCAGAGCTCTTTACACATAAGTCTATTCTAATCCATTGAGCACCTTTTTATGTAGATAAAAATATGACCTGAAATGAAGAGCATTTAGAAACCTTTTTATAAAGACAAAAGTACTGCAGAAATTACAAGTGGGTAGATTTGCACATAGTCAGTCTGTTTATTTCAAATCCTGATTTTTATATTGAATATTATGTGGAAAGACCTTATGCTTTGAAGACCCTTAGTTAAAGAGGACTACAAAATCAATTTTTATACTGCATTGACCTTAATGAATAAATTAAGAACTATTTCTAGTAAGTGTGTTTAATAAAAATTGTAAAGGTTCAGTGAAAAGAATGAAGTGAGAATGTTTGCTGATTTTAATTGTGAGAATTGAATAATTCCACTTGAGAATTGTCAGTATTGGAAAGAAATATCGTTTCCTACAGAACGATTTAATTTTTTTTTTTTTCAAATAATGGAATAATTCCTTTCGGTTTGTGTTTGCATACCCATATCAACAAGAATGATTTGCCATAGATAGAAATACAAAGTGTGACCATCCTCCCTGAGTTCTGAGAAATGTACAGTGATGTTGCTGATGCTCACTGACCACCTAGCAATTATGAATTGTATTACATGGTAATTGAGATATATGAGAGCTCCAAAGGAGAGATACCTGTGGAAATTACGTTGGATGCTGTCACAAAGAGCCAACTGAACTGATACCTTCTATAGGGCAGGATTTGTTCTCCTAATTTGCCTTTAAATTCTCATTTTTAATGACTGCCAAGCTTTGATACAAACTGGGTTAAGATAATTTGCTAGCCTGCAAAAAATTCATGATGTTTAGCATATTTTAATACACTGAATTTACAGAATACATTTGAGGCAAAATTTTGCTGTGCATTGGAAGGAAATGACAGCTTCTATGACAAGGTAAGATGGGACAGAACACATGGGATGTTGGGAACACATGGGAACACATTGGCAAGTTCCAAATCCCATTTACAATCATAAAAATACAAGGCTAATCTGAGAGAGTCTGGATTTTTTTAACAGTACTTTTGGTTGTTAAATAGGTATTTTGATAGTCATACTCTCTTCACAGACAGTCTTTGTACCTCCCATTTTCTGGTTTATAGATGTCACGAAGGACAAATCTTCTTACAGTCTTTAGTCTCATAAATTGCCCTGTAATATCTCTTTAGCAGGATTTATGTGTTTAATCATGCTCATAAAGATGACTGTAATTAGTGGCGAAAAAATTAAACATGACTATTTCTTTTGATAAAAGATTAAAAAATGGACGATTTCAAGCACAGGAAAACCCATCTTATTTCTGTCTCTGTGTATCGCTCTCTCCACCCCAAAACCCCATCCGGAGTGTTTTTCTGCAGTGCTTTTGACACTAAACTCTGAGTGTTTTAAAGAGGGGCTTGGTTTTCCATGAGAGAGGAGAATGATACAGCTTCAAATTCTACTGTTTAGCTGGGCCAAGGAAGTTTTCTTAATTAGTTCATATTGTTCTCTTCTAAAATATGGAAATGAACTTTTTGACTTGTGGCTCTGTATTCAGAGATTGTTAGAGATTAGATGTAGGAATGACTTTCATAATTTATAAAACTCAAGTTGTTTCCGAATTTCTTTTAGTCTTAGGAAAATAAGTTTATTTCCAGAATTTCTTTAGAACTTTTGCTGCTGCAATGAAGCCTTTGACACTCCTAAATCCCAAAGTGCATTTCCAGTCTCATATTTTTAAGTACAATTACCACATTCAGTAGTTCAGACAGCTTGCTCCTAGCTTTTTTCAAAAAACCTGACTTTGGACCATAGTTGTTTGTAGAACACCTCAATATTTCTAAACACAAAAATAATGCTTAGGTTAGTTATTCAAAAATACTTTGTAATAATTAACTAACTAATACAAGTCTTTAAAATTTTTACTACAGTGGAATATGTGTGAGATGTAGCAGTCTGGTTATTGTTTCAAATGTGGCCAACAAAGCCTATCAGAATCTAATCAGTCCTACATTTATTCTTATTCTACAGGACTCAAGATTTGTTTTCATCTGTTTGACTTAAAATTGGCATTCGGGAAGTTAGATAAAGAGAAAAAGTACATTACTTTCATGCGATGATGGAATTCCTCTTTATATATTTATATATATATAGATATAGATATACACTATTCAGAAAATTGTTAATAAAAGCATCCAGGTTTTTAAGAAAATATTACATTAAAAGTAGCTTCCAAGACAAATTGATGACTATGAATAGCACTGTCAATCACGCTATTCCAGGTCTGTTGCTCAGATATTCAGTTCCACTTACAGATTTTACACCTATAGCAAGTTCAGATACTATTCAATATCTTCAGTATACCAAACCCAAGTTGGGACTACTCTCCTCAGCATTTCTGCAGAGTAATTATGTGGATTCTTTCTTTCTAATATTGTTGAGCACATATAAATCAAAATATTATGTGATTCTTCAGTTTTACCAAATGCATAAAAGAATGAAATGGTATATGATTTTCCAGTTTTTCTAAGATTCCTTTTCTTTAAGACTAGTCAACTCCTTAACGTAGCTACTATTGTAAGGCTTTTGGGCTCTAAACTGACCAGGAATAAGAATCTTCCAGTTTGCAATCCAATAAAGAACCAAAGCTAGGAATAATTTGTTGTGATCAAGAACTATCAAAAATCCATCCAAAATGAAGAGAAACTTTGAACTGAAAGTGGCAATTTTCTCTGCCCTACAGGTGCTTTAAAAATGTCCCAAACAGATTAAAATGTCACTCAATGCAAATTTAAAATGAAATGTGTGCAGCTTTTGTATGACTATTTTGACCTCACAAGAGGTTTATTTTTCCAAGTGTGAACTATTGGAGCATCCACCGATGGTTCTAATTTTCCTTACTTTCCTAGTGGATGAGGGGAGCTATGGACATACAGAGAAAGAAATATGACAGAGACATGGGAACCAATAAAGACAGTTTTATTTATACCATACATAGCTATTTTGATTCCCATTTCTTTCATGACAGTTGGGATCAAAATTAATAAAGGAGATGAAAATCTTTGGAAAGTCCTAAAAATCATGTCCTTCTTAACTCCACGATAGCATCTTTAATGCAAGCATTGCAATCTGGGACGTGCATTACCGCACACTTAAGTTTTGCAATCTGTTCTTACAAATCAATTTTACACAGCTTGAGAATATGGGCAAGTTTGTATTTGTGCTATAAAGATGTTTCAGAGGGGAAAAGAATAAAAACAGTGTTGTTTCTGCAAACAAATCAATTGGACTGTATTAAAACTAAACTCATGGTGTCAAAGATGAATGTAGAGACAGAAGCAGGGACAGAGATTATCATGGGGTCTAGACACATACAGTGATTAATCATCACACGTGGAAAAGTAAAGCACAAGAAGAAAGAATTTTTTCTTCTCGGTCTAGACAGTTTAGAAAGAAAGAAAATTATGTTATGTTCTCCATCGTTGAAGGAAAAGATGAAATAGATATTAACTGTTCTCCATTTGCACCAAACTGAAAATCTGTCTTTCAGCTATACTTTTTATTATTAGGAAACAATACCTTAACTCATTTTTAAATTCAAGACATCACTATATCTGTTTCTTTTTCAAAGATTAAATACAATTTATAAAACAAATTAAATAATTATATTGAGTTTAATTTAGCAAAAATCCAATTAAATTAAATTCAGCAAATTTGAATACAGGAAAGAGACGCTATACAGCGATTTTTTGTATTTTTTTCTTTTTGATGGGTTTTGCAATTATAGTCTAAAACTTATTCAGATGTAAGTATCACTGAATGCAATTCTAATTACTGGCAACAAGACTCTCTTTGGCTACACAGGATAAGACAAAATGAAAAATCTATTTAGACTTTATTTTTTTTTTTCCACATGCACAGAATACTGAGACAGCACTATAGTGCTCAGAAACTGGCTGATGAATTTTTCAGCTTTGGAGACAAATTTCACCTTCATATATAGGCTGATAAAACAAATATGTTTGTAGCGGCATATGATAAATAGAACCTATTAGTATGAAAAAATAATTCTGCAGGAATAGCTGTGAGGATTAGGTCATAGAAGCATCTGCATGGCAGCTGGGAACAATGCACCAGATTTATTTAGGATTACTTGATAGTTACTAGGTTCATGAAGTGGGGAGAGGAGGAGATATTTATCTAATATTTTCTTTTAGTCTCTTTATAAAATTCCCAAATACTCATTTTACTCTAGTTTTACCACAACAGGTGGCAAAAAGTGCCTCGCTCATTTCTTGTGCTTGTATATTTGAACATTCTGTACTGTGGTCAGTATGTGCCAAGAGCAGAAAGCTTTAGCAGTCTATTCCTGCTGCAGATCTATGCACATCTACTCCTGACACTGGCTTTTGCCAGTTGGATACTCTCTAGAAGTGGTCATTGCCTTCAGGACTTTAATCTGAGCTGACTGCTTAAAAAACCTGCATTCCAGCCTGCTTTAGGTTTCTTTTTAACCTCAGAAAACTGAAGAAACAGTCAATGTTTTGTTGTATTTCCTGAGGAGGAAAGAAGTATATTCATGGAAGTCTGCTGAACTGTCTTTCACATTTGTAAGTATTCAGAAGAGGACTTAAGTGTTCTCAACTGAGTTCAGGACAAGATATACAGGGTGTGGTATAGGGTTGTTGATCATTCTTTTCTTATGAAAGCATTATAAAAGCTTTGTGATAATTTACACTATTTTTCTCTTTCTCCCACCCTGCTTGTGTAGCTTATGTTTTGTTAAAGGAAAACATGATTTAAGACTCATTTTAAAATGTCTCTAGGAATGAATGACACAGTCATTAGAAAAAAGAAAAAGCTGTGCAAGCCAGGTGGAAAAAAATAGGATGGTAGAATGAAATACCTCTGAGGACAGTTTTGTTGTACAACATTTGGCCTTAAATAAATGTACGGTCCTGCTTCTGAAAATGTATTACATTTGTCAAAGGAACAGTAATTAAACTGGTCCCTCTAAGCCTTTTTGATAGGCCATTTTCAGAATGAATTGTTGAGGCTGACAAAAGGCACTTGGCATCTAAGAACTTTACCTTTAGGGTATTATTCTCCTTGCTTTGTTATGCTCACATAATTTTGCTTTTTTCCTACAATCTTAGAACAATGTTAATATTCATTATTTTTGTTAGGGAAGACCTGTAAAATATGAAATAAGTATCACGTAAATGTAATTGATATTGTCATTAAAACAAAAATCAGTTTGTCACATCTTATATCAAATCTGTAGAGAGAAAGGTAAAGAGTTAATCAGGGTGAAAATGGTAAATTTTGCATTTTGTCATTAATTAATGGAAACTGACAAAAGACACAGTCACTGATACTAGATCACTCAAAATAAATATTACCTTCTTAAAATGATGTTATGATGAGTAAATAATAAAAAAGGACAATCTCTGACCAAGACCTATAATGCATTTCTTAAACAAGATAAACAAAATTAGATGTGATGATGTGAAGCCCTAACTCATTGTTAAGGGAACTGGTAAATTCTAGAAACTTTTTCCAAAAATTGAGGTAACAGAATTTATGTTTTAAATAATTTTTTTGACCAATATTACTGTTTCATATGACCTGTATCTGGGACCCATATTTCAACACTATAGTGATGATCACACTCACAATAACGTATCTATGTGTAAGAAACAAAAATTAAATAAGGAGAAAGAACTGTCTTTCATTTCCCTTAAAGCAGAAATTTCAAGAAAATAAATTGCAACAGAGTGAAATAGATAAAATTCTTTGTTATCTCTAGGAATTATTCACGAACTAACAATGCCAGGTGTCAGAAAAGTCTTTACTTTTTATATTCTACTGCAGGACATATTTTACATGAATTCAGACAATGGCATCCCTATTGAAACAATTTTACACCTTTATGATATTTCTTTTCTGATTTGTGTACGCCATATGGCGGTTCATTTCCATGGACTGCAAATGTGTATTTCCAGACTGCCTAAAATGGATACTTATGTGTCATATAGTTACTGCTTTCAGGTATTTTATCTGAGGGGGTTTTTCTAACTTTTTTCCAGTTTTCAGAATCTTACTGTTGGAAGATTGCACAGATGCAAGATTTTTTCCAGTTATGAAGGTGAAAAAAACTCTGTATATATTTTATTCATCTCTAATTTTTAAATTAAGACTCTCAGGGTAATTGTCCTACTTCATTCTGTAGTAATAGGTATTATATTTTGTATGTTTTAACTGTGACAATAATAGAATGCCAACACTCTTGCACAGATAATCGTCTTTTTGTGGCCATCTTAGAAATTTCTGAGCTTCTTTGGTTTTCCTTTTGCTTTTGGTTTATTTTTCTGAAAAACTCTATGAAGTCTGGAAACTATAAATACTGTCAATATGCAGTCCTTATGGGTACACCATAATAAAAATAAAGCCATCTTAATTTGTCATTCAGAAACAAAGGATATCTGAAGAAAATATCTAATGGAATGACTTTGCAATTACAGGCCTGACAGAAATAATCAGAATGAAAAGTCTTGTAAAAGAGAATATGTACTGGAACTCAGAGAAAGACAATGGAATTAGAATACCAGAAATGTCAATAATACATGGGGTCTTTTCCTTCTATACGAATATAAATGTTCTTCCAGCTGAAGCAAAACAATACAGACTTTTGATTTCTCTTTTGACAAATTGCTTCATTCACAATGCTTAAAGTGTGATAAAAGGAATTTATGGGAATCTTTCTGTTAATCAAAAAAATATGTAGTTTTAAGAGGGAAAATATAAAACAGTTCTTAAGAAATAGGTTATTGTGGCCACGAAAAGGAATATTTCACATTTTCTCTTAGGACAAGTACAGATTTCTAAAACCTGTGAGTGCTACATACTATACACCTGCACATTTGCTTTCATGAGAACTCTCACAAGTTCAGCAATTGTTTTGCAAAACAGATGCAGTGCCATCTGATCCAGATAGTTCCTACATGTCTGCGAGGGAAGTCAGGAAGAATCTTGTGAAGAATAAAAGTATTCTTCCTCCACTTCTCTTTTTCACAATCATCTAGTGCAGTAAGACAATTCATGGTAACAGTTCTTACTGTGCTAATTTCTGACTAATTTACATGGAAATACCCGTTGCATAGAAAGTTGTTTTTTTTTTTTTTATTTTTGTCTGTTCACTATACATGCACAAATGCAAATGTGCATCATGAGTAAAATTAGCATAGTTATTGATGTCTACTTTTATGTCTTAGTTGAGTTAATAATTAGGTTTCTTTCACTCTTTACTATGTAAAATATGTACTAATAATTATCAACTTCTCTTAATAAATGAAATAAAAAGAAAAATATAAATTAATCAATGTACAGCTCTCTGTGGTTAAATATCTTTCTCTTACGGTGTTCATTTGCAGTCTAGTTAAATATGCTTGATTTAAGGCAAATGTTTTAATTTTTCATTCCATTCAAGTTAAAACTAACATGTAATTTGATGTCTTCATGAAATGGTGACAGACAAACGTCTTGAATAACTCTGCTGAGAGCCTCCATCTTTATAAGACCAAAAATAGGTACAACAAGCCAATGTTTATTGTCAAACTTTGATACGGAGAGCAAGAAAAATGAGCCACAATGCAGACATTTACTGGAATCAAGATATCCTCAATGATACTGCATATGAGCTGGTTGACACAATTATCTGAGAAGCATTGTTAACAATTAAGCTCGTTTTGCATTATATTAAGAAAAATTGCTCTGGTTGTTGACCATTGCTTTGGGAAAGGAGGAGTGGTCCTGTGTAGGGCCAGGAATTGGACTCAATAATCCCTGTGGGTCCTTTCTAATGTTCTCAGGACATTCTACGATTCTTTGATTCTGCAACAACAATGAATTTGTATAACTCCATAAATGGAAAGTGGGAAGCTATGAAGTTTAAGGCTCAATATCTAAATTCATTTTGAATGAACTATTAGATGGTTCTCTGAAAATGTTCTGTGCTCAATGCAGAAAATGAAGAACAGTGTTCTTTTGGGAGGATACAAGAAAATTCTTGGATTTGTTGGCCTCCAAGCATGGAGAGTCAGTAAAAACAGGAGATTAATCATGTGCACAAACTATACACAGTGCACATAATAAACACAACTAACTGAGCCTTGAAAATAATGAAGTTCCAAACAAAGGAAAAGAAGTTAAGAGGAATCAAAGTAGCAGCAAATATTCTTCATGGGAAATACTTCACTCTACATCTGCAGTCCATGACTTCTCCACTGAGAAGAGTTGCAAAGCTGGTGAAGGCACATATATCCTACCCTAAATCTACAGCAATGCCTTCCTTGGTCACAACATCCAGTTCCTGCTAGTGTGGAAGAACATTAAATCTTTTTTTGAACTGCAGAAATTCTCACAAAAGGCCTGAGGAAAAGAATGGATCAATGTCTTTGTAAACTGTTCCTTCAATGTTTTCAGTAGTTTTGAAACAGTTCATCTCATACCTTCCAAATATATGAAAATTTAGCTGCAGCAAAAAGGAGTAGTTAAATGGCAATAAAATTTATGAATTCCTTAATAAATATTGCTAGTGAATAGAAAACTACAGAACTGAAAATTATAATCAAGTTTTCAGTAATTTTATCGAAGCCTGAATACACAGATACACATTTTTTTCCTTCTAAATGATACTAATCTCAACAGTTATTAAAGGAAATTCTGCCAGATTTTGTTATAAATCCTTCCTGAAATCAGGTTGATTTTGAAATCTTTGTGAATAAAAGGAATTCTCAAGGAGGTGACTTCTTGAGATTTTTGTTTAGTTTCTATAAAACCATAGCAAAAATCAATATCAAAGTATTGTTTGGTGTATGTTTGCAGCCTAACTTCAAAAAAGAGCACAGTGCCTTCTATCCAACAGACATTTTATATACAAATTTACTTAACTTTCCCAATTAAACTATCTCTACCCACAAGTTTCTTCACTTTTACCATTCTAGTTCTCTCCCTGAGCCCAATGGTGGAGGAGTGAGCAAGTGGCTACACGGTGCTTTGTTGCTGTCTGGGTGTAAACCATGACACCTGGTTACAACAATCTGACACATAAACATATAAGAAACTTTGAAAGAAGAAAGAGTTGCAATAAGACACAGCAAAAGAAGTGAGAGATGCCTTCCATCTTCTTAAAGTTCTTTAGAACCACAGGAGGATACAAAATAAAACATAAAAATTCCAACATGTAAAAACCCCAGCAGAAGAAAAATAACCTGGCTGAAAAAAAATAGTCTTTCTAATATATTTGTCTTCTTCACTCTTTTGGCTGATGAACTTTTGGACTGTGTAGACTTTGCAAGCATGGACATATACACAAAAAGAGAAGCAACTACTGTAGAGCAAGAGTTTCAAACGTCTGTCACATCTGCAAGATATGTAAGGAAGTTGCTTTACTGCTCAATGTTTAGTGCTCTTTGAGATTACAGCACGAGACCGTGATTTTGGCAGTGTTTTCAGTAAACTTCACAGCTGACAAAAAAAATCCAATATGGATGGAAATACTCTCAAATGTGCTTTCTGTGTAAATATATTTTCATACTTGTTTCTTTGTCTCATAGGTTTTATATCGTTGAAGTGGAATGTCACAGACCCTTCCCACAGTCCACTTTACCAGGTGGAACTACTTTTCCTAGAATCATCTACCACTGACTAAATGACAGAGTGCCTAATAAATGAGACAGAACTATTCTTCTCTTCCCTAGGTAAAGGGGTTGATGAGCACACTGAGCAGAGCTTGCTACCATCATAAGAGATGCATAAAAATTACGAAGCATAGAGCAGATTTACTCTCTTGATCCATGCTTGTGATTAATTCTAACGAGTGTTAAACAAATGTAAGTTAAAATGTCTGCTCTAAGTCTGATTATGTATGCTGTGGGCAAAAGTTTCCCCTTTGCTTTGGTATGCCACACAATCTGAACCACTGGAAGTGGCATGATGGCTCAAGGGCAGAATTTAGCAGCTGGGACCCAGAGTGGGAGGTCATTTTATTAAATGTATGTTGTATCCTCAATTTAAAGCTCCAAAGCATATCTCAGGATTAAAGTGATATAATTCCCATCAAAATCAATGGGGATTTCATTAATTTACCCCCTCATAATGCTTCAAAAGCCTTCTTTTAGCTTCCCAAAGCAAAAATGGTTGTGTTTATTCAAATAATGTTAATTTATAAGTTACATTCCTAACTTACAATAAAATCAGTGCTAAGACTTTTGACTTTGAAGATGCAGTGGAAAGTATTTGAGGCCCAGAATATTAAAGTCAAAGAGAAGAGTAATATGAATCAGAAAGGGATGATAGAGGAACAGTAAATAATGAAGGAGAATGTAACTAGACAGACAATATAAAGAACATTTAAAAGACTAATAAATGACATAGCCAGTTCAATGCAGATAAATGTAGAACAGTGGTGACTTTGATGAGTCTTTATAACACAATTGTGCATGCATTATAAAATAGGAAGAACAAAAGTGCTCAAGTCAAAAGAAAACTGTGTGTCATTGATGTAGGAAAAGAAAGCTTGCAGACATCTTAACACATGGATGAATGATGACTTTGAGACAGTCTGTATGACAGAAGACTGTTTTTCATAAAGTAGAAGTATGAAAGAGAAGCAGCTAAAAAAAATAAGAGAGGGAAAAAAGATAAATTGTACATGGAGTCTAAAGTATGAAAAACCACAGCAATGTTTCTGTAGAGGGAAAAAAAATGATGTAGATGAATTGTTCTCACTACACTTCTAACACGGTTCTGACCATGCCCATTACACAAAAGTAGTATTTACAGGAAGAATTGCCTTCTGTTTGGCCGCTGTGCAGTGATTATTTCTCAAGTGTTTATTTTTCATGAGCAGTAAAAATACAGTGACAAGGATAATAATGTTCACACACAAAAGACATGGATGGGGGACAAAAATAGATATGAACATATAAAAAGGTATGCAGGAAAGGAGAAGAAAGAATCAGAAAGCTAATAGGATGAAGAGACAAATAGATGGAAGACAAAATGAAGCAAAATTGATTCAGGAGGGAAAAAAGTTTGAAAATACATCTCGGGCTCAGATTTCCCTAGCCAGCTTTAAACAAAGAGGTATTTTGGATCCACTACAATATATGGCTTTCTACAACACTTCTGTAGAGTGCGGTTGAAATCCAGGACTGCTCATTTGAGTGTCTCCTGACTGACTGCTGGGACCAGCCACTACTCATTGATGCACTGTAGTTCCTTATCCTCTCACCCTCCTAGGCTGTTGCACCTTCTCTTAGGGATATTTAGCACAATAAAGAGCAAGAGCACCCAAACTTTATATTTGACCCACAATATTCCTGAACTTCTTTCCCTCTCACCTAGTAAATCTTCAGCTTTTTGAAGTACTATACAAAAACTTCAGTCAGGAATTACCCTTTCACTTAATTGCTTCCCATCATTGTGGAGGTAAGGTATATGACTGAATACCAGAAAAGCATGAAGATCATTCAACCCAAGCTCAGGCATTTTTTTTGGTAGTTAGGCCAATTTATAAGCTGGCACTCTGTGGGATTTTGGTGTCAGACTGGTGTTAGACCAGATAGATAAATTCAAAATATAATTTCCAGATTAACACCTTCAGACCTTTCAGGTACAGCAATTCCATTTTGTCTCTAGCATAGTCAGAAACTGCTTTATCTTAAATAAAATGGTTCTAGAAGTGTAATTTTTTGAGGTATCTAAATAGATGCATCAGTAAGCGTAATTTTGGTTTAAAGCATCTCAGTTCTAAGAGCATCCCAGGATACAGTCTTGAATCATTCTAAGAAGTCAGAACAAAAGAGGACACATCTTATCGGAGAAAGCTTCTTTATCAGGTTCCTTACAGAGTCACACAGATAATACAAATTAGTTTGCACTCAAGTTCATAATTTCAAAAATTTTTGTCATAGAGAAGAAAATATGCTGAAATATAAATTGGAATTCTAATATCATTGCATGACTCTGGCGCAAACTTACCTTTCTTCTACTACAATCTAATTCTATGTAAGAGTCAAAGAAAATCACCTTACTAAACTTATGCAAACCAGAGTGCACTATAGCTCCATTTTGGCAGAAATTACTTTCTGTCGAGTCTGAATCAGTGTTGTTAAAAAAAATTGGGTGCCCTGAGTGTGTACTAGCCTGGATGCTAAAATATTTACTAGAGGTTCTGTGTGTTTAACTTGCCCTAGAGGATAGTTGGTGTGCTTTAGTTCCAATTTTTTAATGATACTACCACTCCTGCCAGTAATTTTTACACCAGCTGCACTGGACTAATTATATGTTTTTCTCAAAAGTCTGTTTTTGAAATAATTATGGCCTTTGAGCATATAATATAAAACAAGATTTGGGTAGAGAGGAGTAAAAAACTTTCCATTTGGGCAGAAAGGATAAAAAAAGGTGTCATATCATTGCTGCATTCTCATTTCAATGCATAAGCGTGTACACCTCAAGATGCCTGTCTAATAAAAATTTGTTCCTATATGTCCACATTGTTTTGGTTAGATTTCTAGATTTATTTAATTTTTTTTAAATTATTTCTGATTAATTGCATTTTGCAAATCTTCTTTGAGTGAAAAAAAATAAATACTAGCACTGCTAACTGCACAGTGTAGGATCATTACTGGTGCTTTATGGCCAGAAGTTTCTTGTCTTTGATCTCCCTTTGTGACTTGAAATAGCTGAAGAGCTGAAGTTTGTCCCCAAGCATACTACAAGGTCACCTCAAACACAATGAGAGGCTGTCTGCAGTTTGAAGAATATTTGTGAACACTCTGCTTTGTTTCTGACTTCTGTTATTTTATAAAAATTAACTCAAATATGGAAAATTATTATGTTTGTAAAGGTTTATTCTGGGGCATGTGTAGGGGTACATTTCAGAGCTTTGAGCTGGTCTAAGCCACATGATTCTTTTAAAGTTAATGAGAAAGTCACAGCTAGAATGGCATGTGATAATCTGAAAATTTGCCCCTTACTGCCTCTTAAGATTTTCTGTGTCATATGTTATGGTAATAAATGGTTCTCAGCATGAGGTTGATTGAAAGGGGTATAGCTGCATGAGGCAAAGAACTTGTCGTTTCTTCATGATCTCTGGATAATATTATTAGCATATGCAGGATCAGCTCTGAGCATAAGCAGCCTTTGTGACCAGGGAGCTTGGAATTACATCAGTTTGAGTGAACTTAAATGTATTTTCATAATTTGTCACTTGAAACTACGTCACTGAAAAGGAACTGAAAAAATATATGGACTTTTTTCTGCTTTATTTTTGACTATCCTTAATGTAGCTCTGTCATAGTAAGTTTCAGGGCCTGCGCTTTTCAGATTATTATTAAAAGTCCTTGGTCTTGAAAAAGTCTCGAAAATAGATCACATTGAATGGAAAAATGGATAGGAGACTCTAGTCAGAAGACATTTTTGTAAATGACAGTATATGATGCATATTCGTTTTGAAAAGTTATTCTCAATTGTAACTTTCATCATCAAAGTAGGGAGGAACCGGCATTCATTCACATGTGTAGGGAAAAAAAGGTACAGTTGAGGAGATTCTTGATTTTTCTTCCTATTTTAAAATGTTTAAGAAAACCCAAGACAAGCAAAATAACCGTTTGCCAAAACAATGTTGCTTTTCATGTGTTCCATTTATTGTTCTAACAAGCTAGTTTTAAATACATAAGAAGACAGGTAAATTAATGAAGAAATAGATTGATCAATACTTTCTTGTACAACTTAGGAAGTATCTAAAAACTTAACACACATACAGAGGGGGTAATTGCAGGAGACAAATTCTAGGTTTGGAACTAGATATGCCTATTTAAAAGTTTCTAAGTTTAGTTGTAGGGATTTTCAAGGCATTATTGTGGAAAATCTGATTACAGAGTTAATACAGATAAGAAGCAATATCCACCACTCTGGTTCTCTGAGGCTTTTTAAACCTACCATAGTGATGTTATTACAACTGAGAAATATCAATAGTACAAGACCTGACTGTGGGGAGTGTTCTTAACATCCTATTTAAAATATAAATATGAAAAAGTGGTTTGTTTTCCTGAAATCTACAACTTTCTAGAACTGTAGCTTGCCTGGAATTTACTAGTGGGTTCTAAGTGTATTTGGGTTTTGATATTAAAATTGGGCTTGCACTAACTGACTAGCCATAGGAATAGGTTGCCCAGAGAGCTGGTGGCGTCACCATCCCTGGAGATATTTAAGAGATGTCTGGATCTGGTGCTGTCTGATGTAGCTTAGTGGATTAGGGGTTACAGTGATAGTGCTGGGTTGACAGCTGGACTTGATGATCTTAAAGGTCTCTTCCAACCTTGAAGATTGTATGATTTTATGATTCTGTAATTAATTTGTGTTTCCATACAGCTTTTCATTCAAAACTTCAAAATATTCTTTAAAAAAATCATTATGACAAATGAAGCAAGTAAAGGAGTTTTTTACTTCGGTATATGAATTGACTACTGCAATAAAAGCCACTTAGAAATCACATTCAGTCATGTATGATCTAATTATATGAAGCACAAATTTACTATGAACAGCTATGATTAATAATATTTGCTTTTAAGATAAATGCTACACCTAAAATGCTAAAAACACGGAGGAACTATTTTACTAATAAAATTTTTATTTTTCTATCTAATACAATCCTTGACCACCACGAAGAGAAAAAGGAATAAAAATGAATAAAAAAAAATTAATAACATTTGAGGACCTTTCCTTAACAAGTTAACGGTGTAATATCTGTGATTTGATCACCTGAGTTCGAACAGTCCCAGCTGTTTGTTAGGCGAGACCATATTGCTCACAGCACTCTCACAGTAATAATTCAGGCATGCTGTCCTATCTCTGCAGGTAACTTGTATTGCATCACACATCAGGTCACGGGGTATGGTGGCACTGGTTTGTCCAATGCCATGAACAGCCTGGGCTTTACCTTGTTTTTCCTTTACCTTTGTAATTCACCTAAAGGAAAGAGATAAACATTTTTGATCTTTGTATGATGATCTTTGTATGATTTCAGCGACTGCACAAGGCATTGCTTTGTTACCTAAGAAAAATAATTAGATTTTATTTAGAAAATGTTAAAATTCTATAGGATATAGTTTCAAATCCAGACAGGCAGTTACAAATACACACACCAGCTTTAGTATGAAAACCATCTTGCCAGGTTAGGCCAGGTTCTTGGATGAATAAGTGCACTCAAGGAATACATACATTACATTGAGGATGATCTGCTCACACTTTTATCTCCAATTTTAGTCATCTGGAAACACCTTCACACTGAACATGAGCTAGAAGACTGGAGATGTGCTCCCTAACTTTTCACTAATTCTACCCTAAAATTACTTGTTTCTGTTTTTTCCAGTTTGCATGGAAAGAAGGCAAACTGAGCTTTCAACTCCTCATGATACAAATGAAGTCAACACCTTTTTAAACAAAAAAAAATTGCTCTTTTCACATCTACTTATCTGCAGAAATGCCTTTTAGTAAATTAATTAATTTGTCTGAAATCATCTGAGAATTAGCTATTGGCAAGTGATGTATGGATTCCACAGAAAATTAGAAAACCGGGTTTTCAAAGTTTTGCTAGACCATATTAAGTTTGTTTCAACATGCATTCAGTTTTGGTGAAACATCACAGCTCATTAGCTGCATATGACAGCAATTTGGTAGGGTCCCATTTACCCTTCTGAAGTTTATTATGTTCAGGAAGACCTTTAAGAAGTTGTAAATTTGACAATATAGTTTATAAATAATTATTATTGACTGCAAACCAACCCTAATTTAATTTGATATTATTGTAATAACTATGCATTACCACATGTTTTTGAGAAAATAAACATTTCATAAGGTCTTGTTAACTAACAGAATTTAGTGAACTTTCTTGAACATTAAATTGGAATGTCAAATTGCCAGAGCTTAAAAGATCTATACAAGTTAGAAGTTTGGACTTTAAAATTTAGTTTCCGAAAAAAAGGTGCATAAGTAATTAGTTCAGTTTCATTAACACTGAAGGTACTAATCAAAAATGCCTTATTAAAACCTATTTATGTACAGAAAAGAGAGCTGGAGTATTGTTGTCTTTCAAATTCACTACCCCACTTTAAAAGCACTGTCCTCCTGTGTATCTGTGTATCTCAGAAGCTTATGGAAATTATGTCCCTGGAAAATGCTGTATTTTCCTCTCATTCTCTCTCTCTCTTTTCAATTAAAGAGTTATATTCCAAAAGTTAATGCATCATTTAGAAACAAAAATTCATCGTAATTAGCTTTCCTTCTCTTGAATTTTTGGTAATACCTTAACCCACAAACTTCTGATTTTTGTTCTAATCTTCAAGACTTTTTGTTTGAAACTGTTTGATCTTGGTTGTGTTATTGCACTTAGCAGTGCGTTATATACAGTAGCATATGATAATCAATGCAATACGAGTCAAGAACATATGTTGACAAGAAGGTCCAAATCCCTCCATTTATTCATTTATTTATTTTTTTACTACTTACAATTATTTCGTCCTTTATTTCTTCCTTTCTTTTCCTTCCTTCCTTCCTTCCTTCCTTCCTTCCTTCCGCGCCTTCCGCGCCTTCCGCGCCTTCCGCGCCTTCCGCGCCTTCCTTCCGCGCCTTCCTTCCGCGCCTTCCTTCCTTC
>VZRN01001941.1:180770-249109 GCA_013397935.1 Dasyornis broadbenti
TTTTTTTTTTTTTTTTTTCCCTAAGCTCTTGAAGTGTTTTTATTTGATATGGTCAAATCAGCCAACTACTGCCTCATAACCAGAAGCCATACTATCAACACTTAGGTTTAATGCGAGTGCGTTTCATTTTCATATTGCTTTTTTGTGCTCAGCACTGTATTTTTTTATATCGTGATTCACTAATTCTTTATTTACACACATCATTTGAAATTAAGTGGTATTATATTTTACTGTTTTCTTGCATTATCAGAGTTTCCAGGAAGATTTTTGTTTAGAAAAAAGTATCAGAGTTTCCATATATTCAGAACTATTAATTCAACCATATATTTGACCAAAGTAAATGACCCACCCTTTAACCATTTTATTTTCCTCTCAGATTGCTTACTACTATGAAATTAATTGATTTTCATAACACTTGTGTGTGTTTATCATTTCCATGAACCCATCCTTCTTGACCCTCTTTCTGGCTGCATAGCTTTCCAGACTTCTCCCTCATACTGTGTAAGAGAGGGAGTAGTGGCAATGATTGGTAAGCATTACTATATTTTCGAAAATGAAAATTATTCAGGTTGGTATGCTTTTTTTTCCCAAGATGAAAACTGCATTCATGGCTAACAGATTTTAAAATAGCATTTGAAAGAGCAAATGGGTAAGTTAGGAATGTATACATAACACGCACTTGTGATTGATAAAATATAAGAAAGAATTAGTTCTGTGTTCTTAGAACATCCAAGTTTTACAAAAAGTGGTATTAATAACTGTAAACCATTATTTTCAGACCAGTACCTAGTTCTAGAGATGGAGCTTTTACTGTGCAGTTATTCCTATGCACTACAGGGCAGATTCACTGTTGAATTATAAGATTAATTGGACAGTAGAAGTTCCATAGGAATTTTTGTCTCCCTCAAGAGTGAGTATACAAAGCCTCTTGATCTACACAGTCAAACAAAGGAATGTGAATTTTACAAAAATCTTAGTCCTATGGTTTTGATATCTCTCTTTCCTTCAAGGCAAATATTAATGTAATTGTAAAGATCAGAACAATAAAGAATAATAGGAAAAAACATAGTACTCCATGTTCCAAGAAATATGGAAATGTTGTGAAAACAAACACATATAAACACTTGGTACATATTTTTGATGGTACATACTTTATCACTTATAAATCAGAGAAAATTTTATATGTAGCTGATGCAGTTTCAGCTATCTCTGAAGTTCCTTATTTAAAGTCCCCATCACACCAAAATTCGAAAGACACACCCTACTCACTTTGTTAGGGGTCAAGTTGTACCACAGTCCAAGGTCTGAGTACAAGTCCTAACAACTTTTCAATTGAAATAGTAGCTGCCCCTATTTATAACAGTGGGACCAGGTAGCAGTACATGCAGCAGTATCAGTATGGCAGCTCAGGCTTCAGTGACAAGAAACATTTCCATAATTTCATGGGTGACTTTGGAAGTCTGTGAAGACACAGTTTTCAAACCAGCTAGTTTATTGCCAGTTCAGCTATTTCTAAATTAATTACAATCACACATGGAGTAAATGAATATGAATCAGCACTACACAGTCGGCAAGAGAAGTGTCCTGTGTAGTATTTTGAAAGTATGATTAGCAGATGTATACAGTTAGAGAGAATTATAAAACTTTTACTGTCGTCTTTGAAATGATTGATAGTCCTAGAGAAAAGTGAATATGAGAAAATCCAGAAACAAGTGAATAGGAGAAAAGACTTTGATTCTATACTCCAGAGCAGATGGGTAGAAAAGATAACAAGAAAATGAATATGAAAGGAAAGACAAAAAAATGTAAAACAAAAATGAGCAAAAGCTGATCAAAGGCAATGAAGACAGAACAAATAGAATTTTAATAAATCTACAGCATCCTGAAAAATGAAAAAGTCCTAGTCAGCACAGTTGTCATATTTACTTTGTTGGAGAAACATTCAGGAAACCAGGTCAGGGAAGGTTACAGACTGCTTCAGAAGCCTGTGGAACTCAGACATTTCCTTTGTTCTACATTTTGGACCTGGATCTAACACGCATGTTTAAGAATCCATTTCATCTACTTGAGATTTGCACCAACAGCAATTGAAGAGAAAAGAGTGTGTATCCTCCCTTCCTGTTGATGTCCAGTTGCTTCTGACCCTCCCCAAGGCTCTTCAATATCTTTTAAGATTTTTTCTGTGGGGATGCTGATGAATTAGTTTTAAGCTTATTGAATGTGCGTTTTGCTTTGAGATCTACAGACACAGGTAAGAAGGAAGCAAGACCACTGACTGTTTTGGAAGTCAATACTTGTTTATACTGCCCTAAACAAACTGTCAAGCTCTAGGGAATATTCACATTGAATTAGTAAGTTGAATTTTATATAAAAATATAATTTTAATATTGTAATCAAATAAATTAAAAGGTCTAGCATGCATACATAGCAGTTGTTAGAGAAATATAATTTTATAGAAAAAATAATGTATCTGTACTAGGAAGAAAAAAGTACATTTCTATTTCCAACACCTCCCTTAGCTAAGGTGCATCCACAGAGAAAAAATACAGCTTCCAGTTAACCTTCAAGCATGTAGTCCTAGATAAAATCCATCTCATTAATTCAATCCAAATGTCAATAGATGTACAAATTTTTTACTGAATCCCGTGTATGTTAAAACAAAACAAAACAAAATAAGTTGTACTTTAAAAAAAAAGGGTTGTTCTTAAAGTCTAACAAAGACGGAGAAAATGCAACTTCTGCGAGGAAAGAAGATGACATGCAGATGCAAAATTTTCTCAACTACATCTATGCCCATTCAAGGACTTCTTAGCAGGCTTCTTACTCCTTGATATATCCAGTGTCCATCTCTTTTCCTGTCAGTGGCCACACTCTCTTCTTTTCCCCCCATCCTTCTGTGTCCTTGCCTGGTCTCACTGCTGTGCTCACTGCACCTCCCCTCATTCACATCCCATCCCTCCCAACACACATCTTCCCCCAGGAGCAAAGAAGGCTCTGTCTGCCTAACTGCTTCTGGTACCTGAAGAAAAGAAGCAAGAAAATTTTCAGACAGGATAATTAGTTAGGGCAGGATTGCTCTGATTGTACCAGATAGCTGATCCCATCCCAGGCACTTGAATTCCTAGAGTCTTGTGGCCAGGGTAAAGGCAGTAGGGAACATGGCTTGTAGTGTCACAAAACATTCCTAGGGTTCTGACAGCATGAAACCCTTTCCCCCAGATTATTAGTGAGATCAATTCTTGAAAGCAATACGTATGCCATGCATCTAGCGGGCAAGCAGAATAACTGTATTTTCCAAGGCAGTTTCCATTTGTCAGACTTTTGAAACAATTAATGAAAAAAGCCACAAACAGCATAGCTAAATGTTACTCCAGCATAACCAGAAGCAAACAAAATTCTGTCTTAGCATATGTACTTTGGGTGAAATGATAAATAAGAGAGGAAATTGCTAGGGACTTTTCTGTTCTATTATTAAACTAGTGCTTTTAATTGCAATTCTGTAGCACTTGTTTCTTTTCTGTTTTATTACTTGTCTGACAAGGGAAACTTTTTACCACAAAACAATATACAAACATCTACATTATTAGGGACTTTTTAATGTAGTGCTGGAAGTACATCACTGGCTTCATGCAAAAAAATAACTGATATAGAGACACCTTTCCCTGTGTTTTCCCTAAAGTTTTAGATTCTCTCTTAAATGTATTTATTACTTAATGATTGGCATAAAGGCACTGATTTGCACAGCTGGGATAATGTCTGTTCTTAGGGAACCAGAGTGATATATTCTGCAATTGCAACTAATCTATTTTGTCTAAGTGTTTGTTCTCAGAGGCCAATGTCTGTCTGGAAAGTTCTTGTGTGTTAGAATGAATGTTATTTCTTTCAGTGGTTTCTATTTATCACTGCGCTGTGAGACACTACTGGCAATTTAGAAAAGAATAATGCCCTCCAGGTTAGAGACCAACAGCAGGAGCTGCTCCCATAAAGACAAATGTACTAAAGATTTATCTGTTTACCTATGTAATTTTTCCCTCTTTAAGATACCGAGGGATTTTTGTGCATCATTTAGTACTGATTTGTAAGAGGTTGTTGTCTAAAGTAAAGAAACATAGCACCTTAGCCTTTTCTTGCCAAAAGTTCCTCACGTTTTAGACAATTTGAAGAGAACAGAAATTATTTTATAGTGAAATATATTTTCAGAGCTCTTAATGAACCTATTAAAACATATAATTACCTTACTGCTTCTGAGTACATTAATGGTTTGATTCTCAGTAGAATTGGGGAGGCAGGGAGGGGGAAGCAGCTGTCATGTTTCCAGGAGCTGTTCCCAAGCACTAAAGATAGGCTGTGAATTTAAAACTTCCATTTACAGAAAGTAATGATAAAATTCTAAGAATTAGTGCTGTGTTGAATTAATAAGTTAATTATAGACTTAATTTGTTTTTGTATACTGAGCTGGCATATGGAATGCTCATTAAATCTAATGACAGGTTGTTTTCAGCGTATTTGCTAATAGAACCCACAATAATGAATGATTTTAGGAAACATTGAAATAAATTTCAAAATTTAAAAACATCAGCAGTTGTAGATTTTAATTTGTGGGCACTGACAGAAAGTTTGCGTGCAAAGAAACTGTTAAAAATTGACCTTAGGTGTAATATTTTACATATGTAATTTTAGAGAGAGAGACTTTTATGTGTGTGGGGGAGCATATAAACATATATACAACTAAAAGCAAAATGTAAATAAATGTCACAAGAATAATAAAAGTACCACAGATATCTGCTTAACTGGTGGTTTGAATATTTTTATGGGAGACATATTTCTGGGTGTTGATTTTGAGCTGCAGGTTATGATACATGACAAAAACAGCTGGTCTGTGCCAACTGAGATGTTTCTGGGAAGTGAATTGAAGAACTTATGAAATAAAGCTGAACGCTTGACTTCTAGATCAGTCCTGACACAGCATGATGAGGTCTTCCTGAAAGAGACCTGGGTTGTTTAGAAGTTGCTGCTCATCAGGGTTTTTCTAGTGACTGAATAAACAACATGTGTCTGTCCCTCTTCCTGGAAGTCTACTTACAGAAGGAGGTTCACCCTGTCTCTCATAACCAAAATTTTGCTAAAACAAAAAGGAACAACTATCTAAAGCAGTGTTTTGTTTAGAAAGGTGAGTGGAAATGAATAAGCTAGCTAACTGGAGATGGAGGAAATGAGGAACTTTGTCAAGACCCCATTGCCATTGTCAAAGTGAGTGTGAAACAGCCAGCTTACAGCAATTACAGAAAAATCACTTGTTTTTAAGGTCTTGCATAACAACCAAATTTAGACTGCTTTTAACATGAGTCTGGAAATGAAACTTAATGGATTGTCTCACTGCAGATAAGGGAAAAATTAGAGTTTATATCTTCAAAAGCCAGGTTTTACTTTTTCTTGCACATTTGGCATGTGTGAAATCTGATGAAAATTATCATGGTTACATATCTGTTAATTACTTCTGAATTTGATCCTTAACTCATCTAACTACGATGGTCAGTGATTGTGTGATTATTTGCCCCTACTAGCTGGTGTTAGTAGTGTTTTTACTGATTCAAAATCAAAGACCTTAACCCAATTCAAATCTTCTAAAACCGGTGTGAATAACGGTATTTAGCATCAAACAACAAAACTTTTATTAAAATTGATGTTCTTTTCCATAATGTTCCCTAATGTAGAGCACTTAATATTTTTTTCCAGTGCAATGACTTAATTGATTTTATATCACTGTATTCTGTTGAATGATTTATGTTTAATTTCTTGCTGTCCAATTAACAGTATAATAGATTGTAGTTCATCAGGGATACTACATCTTGTGCAGTGTTATCTCCTCTGAAGGTGAAAGTCAGTCTTCATCAAGCCATCACTTTAAACTGATTCAATTCCCAACATTTGACATCCCTGCTGTAAATCTCCAAATTCCCTTTATAATTTTTTATTTTAGTCCAAGTTGTCCAAATCCTCTATCAATCGTTATTTTGATTATAGGATTCAAGAAAGCAAAAACCAGTAGATGGCAGATGTAAGCACATCTATTGATGAAATTAAAAATATATAAAATCAATATTAATACGTTTTTGGAAAGTAAAGTGAGGAAAACCTAATGTGATACAAAGCGGACACTGAATTCTATGAATTCCCTCCTCACCAAAATGGGTGTGATGATAATGGGCCAGGAGGCTGAACTGGTACTGCAGAGGATTAAGAGATCTTTAGGAGCTACATGAAAAGAAGGGATAGTTTGCTGTAAATTAAAAGAATTTCACATGACTTGGCGAGATAAGATTCTAGACATTGTGTTTAGAATTCCTTTGGTCTTCATACTGAAATTACATTTCAAACTTGAATATTTGTGAGGAAGAAGAGAAGGATATTCACACTATCTTCCAGGGAAGTGATTTGAAACTGCAATTAAGGGGAAAATCTGGAAAATAAGAATATTTCAGACAAGAGGAAGAAAATAATTAAATAAAGAGTAACAGGAAGATATTGGAGAGGTCTTGAGAACTTTTTTGTGACAGTGTAATGCAACTATCATTTGCTTTAAATAATAAATAGTTCCACAAACAGTGGAACTAATAGAGTTGTGTTTTCAAATGATTTGTGTTTCATCAAATGGCTTTTTAAATGAAGTAAACTAAGCCTGCAGCGTGTTTTCTGTCCTTATTAAACACTAGAGAACTCATATATGGAGGGAAAGAGAGAAGGAAAATGAAAGTTAGATAGTGTCTAATAAAGTTCAAACTTTGATTGAAGCCTTTCCAAGAATTAAAACATTTATAACCTCTCCTTCCTGTCTAGACTCTTCAACACAAGAAATGTGTGTACTCAGTAATCATGCAGTTCATACTCGGGTCTTTCCCTCAGTGGAGGTATCTCCGTAGCCTCTTTCTTGCCCCTAGCTAACAATTTTCACAGAACTTGTAAGAGTGTAACATCTGAAAATGCCATCTTTCTGTCAGATTTGATAGAAATGGGCTAGCCAGTTCAAAAGTGCTAGAAGAGCAGGGACAGCCATGCTCTCACAACAGCACTGACTCATGAACAACCTGACTAGCATGAACTTTTTATTCAGGAAAGAGAGGGAGGAAAAATAAAGAAAACAGGAATCTCCCTTTGGGCAGGTTTCACTAGTTTGTTCATTATTTTTCTTTTATTATTATTATGAAGACTGAAAGAAAAGTCTTAGTTTTGTGTTGCTTAGTCCTGATTGATAATGCTTCCTTCTGGTGTGCTGGGCACAGAGATTTCATATTGAATCTGTTTAGCAATCTGTATTAAGTTGCCTCCCTGGCCAACCAATTGTCTGGTCCATCCTGCACTTCCATTCTTTCCTGCTGGGTTGCTTTCGTATGGGTGAAAAGAATTCTCTATACTGGACCTATCATGTATCAAGACATTATTTCAGACAAAAATATCTGCACATCTCAGTATATATTCTCAGTAGTCAGAATTTTCTGAGTATGTCTTGGGAGTAGCATACAGTCTAGAAAGCCTGCTCCTTGAGGCACAAAGGGAGCTTCTCATGCCTCATCACCTAATATACTCCAAGGAGTAAATAAAGTCTACAATTTGAGATCAGTTCAATTTATTAAAAAGACAGCAGATGCAGGGGTCCTTGGCAATGAAAAGAGCTTTTCTTGCAAGTGTGATGCACACCCAGGCAGTGAACAAAGGTAGATGTGAGCCCTTCGGCTGGAGCGGGTGTGGGAGGACAGCGCCCAGCAGTGGCACTCTGCCAGCCAGATGATGACTGTGGAAGTGACCCCAGCAAAGCTGACCACCCACAAAGGGAATGGCTGTGCACAAGGTCTCTAAGGCCATTTCAGTCATCATGGACATAGACGCAATTCTGCCTGACCTTGACACTTACCTTCGCTCTCTTTCCTTTTACAAACTCCTACCCCCTTGCCTTCCTTCTGAAACCATTTTCTTTTCTGCCCTCTCACTCCCTCTCTTTCCTCTTTCAAATAGGAGATTCTCCCTCCGTTGCCATAACAACAGACAGCAACCTGGCCCTGGCTGGGCACTCCTGCCCTTTTCCTTAAAAATTCAACCTCATGTAAAAGCATTTGTGTTTCATTCTCTCTGAGGAATCTTTTTCCCTCTGGCTTTAATAGAAGAAGGACTCACTCTGCTCTGCATGTGGCCACTGTCCTCCCTTACACCGTCTCAAACCACTGTTTTCACACCTCAAGGAAACACAGATTTGATGTTTAATTATCCCCTACTGAGCTTCCTACATAATGTACTCAGAAGGGCATGCCACTTTGCAAGCTTCACTGTGCAAGTGCGTTTATCTTTGCCATCCTGGTGTTCCTCTGTGCAATCGCTGCTCTGCAGCTGCACCACCTGGATCAGATGCAGATTGATAGAGAAGAGCAGCTCTGCCCGGACAAAAGGATAAGGAAATGTGGAGAGCTGTGCCACAAAGTTATCATATCAGGTAGTAGCAACAAAAACCTCCTCTCCCCTCAGCTAACCTATAAGACTAAAAGAGAGCAGTTTGATGATGTTTTTCTGGCCATTGACAGTGAACAAATCATATAATTCTTCAAAACTTCTGTATAGTCTCATTTTGAGTTTTGCTTTGTGGGGAGTAAATTTCTTTTCTGAGCACCAAGATAGACACAAGTCTATAGACCTGTATAAGAGTATTTAATTTCAGTTTATTCTAATCTTGTAGCCTAATGTAAATGTGATTCTGGCACATATGATTTAGATGTTAATAGGACCTTCAGCTCAATACCTCTTCCTGAAACCAAATCATGTGAAAATGCAGATGGGAAAGTTGTCTTTGAATTCACCCATTCTGTTCTCTTACAGTGTACTTGGCATTGTGCTGAGAGAATAATTTTCTGGAAGTCCTCAGAATTTTAGAAGCCTCCATGCCTTGGAGCACTTATCAGAGCATAGTGAGTATGAGATAGCTGGAACAGCAGGCAGATAATGTCAATAGCACAGAACCTGCTTTTCCTCACAATTTTTAGAAACTCTCTAATGTTCCAGTGCCCAGATATTATTGGCATGGATTTCAGTTCTTTACCGAATGTATCTGCTGTCCCAGATATAGCATCTCCAGACCACAGAGAGGTGCGGATAGAGAAGGTGCAGTAGAAACATTATTTCCTTTGGCTGGAAATTTATGCCAATTTTATATTGACACTGCAACATCCATGACTCTTTGGGGAAGACTTTCATCTAACTCAGCATCTTCTGATAAACCTACATCTTGTAGAAAATGGCCTCTGTAGGCACACTGCATCTGGTGAGCAGCTGCACGGATGCCAGCTCTGCTACAGCTCTCCATTTTGTGAGACTGTGCTCCAAAAGATGTAAGAAATGTGTTCTATGCTTTCTTGATAAATCCATTATAATTGAATATCACAGAAGCACATCTCATCAGAACTGTTTTTTTTAGTAGAAGATTAAGCTTCAGATAGGCTCCACCTCCCTGCTGTACTTTTCAGATAAAGACCACATGCGTAACGATTGTTACTGATGGATGTGAGCTGACACAGAGGAATACTGTAAAAAGTAGAAATTCACTCCACTACAATGCCATGTTAATCATGAATCCCAATGAACTAATGAAGAACCAGTAGCCATAGGAACCATTAAAAGTTCTGGTACAAGAAGAGAAGAAAGGGATGTTGCTCACAAAGCGTGTCTGGAAACTGAGAAAGAGCAGTGTGACTTTCCTGTCACCCTAAATTGAAATAAGTGTTGGATTCCCAAGGCAGGCCTTCAGATGATCTATATAAGCAGAAATCATATGAGAGAAGGAAACATGCATGAGAGATATAGATCTCCAGCTCAGATAAAAATTGTGCAGACAGTTATAATCCCACATTTTCCTGGTAAGATACCCACTTTGTTTTCGGGAATTGTAGGGGTTTAGAAGAAAGAAGAAAATAGTTTAGTGCAGAGTGTTTTATGCAGCTAAATAGAGACAATGTTTTTTATTTGTGCCCACCCTTTCTGCTGAGAATTTCACATTCATAGCCCTCTTGCTCACCTAGTTAGCAACAGTTTTTGTAAAATTAGAAACATTCATTTATAAAGCTCTGGTATTGAATTGGTGAACTACTATCAGATAGTGACAGAATAAAGTTGAATCTCAGTGGTATAACAGATAGAGGGCCTGATACAGGCTCTTTAGAGCATTTCATTTGGAAACCTCAAAGTGACTCCTGTGTCACTCAGGTTATACAAAAAGGAAAGAACCCTAAGTTAAAACATTTCTGTCCCCCAAAATGGGTCTGACAGCCCTGCTTCACCCAGCATCTAAGTCCTAAGCACAGTTAACATGAACTTCTGTTGCTGATAATAATGTTTAACAGGGCTTCTTTCAGAGCTTCTCCAAATCTATCATGTCTGGTTCACGCTGAATCATATATGACTACTATTCTATCTCAAGGTCTCCAAATTCAGTTTTAGAAAAATGAAATGTGATTGTTGCCCAGATTTTACTTCACAACAGGAAAAAGAAAGTCCATTTGATGTTTCAGTACATTAATAAGGGAGAACTGACAGCAAGGAGGAGAAAAGAAGGCACCAAAGATTCAATCTAAGAAAACAGACACAGATAGAGTGTAAATAAAACTGGGTTTTAAATGAGGTCACAAATGAAACTCTGGGAAGAAATTTTGTGGGTTGCACCAAAGCATTTTTTTTTCCTACAACTGATAATAATAACACTAGGGACAATAATAATAATAGTAATAATAATAATAATAATAATAATAATAATAATAATAATAATGGTTCCAGTGAAAAAGTTATAACTTTTTTACCAAACTACCATATTCTACATTTATGAGAAACAAACGTTATCACATTATTCTAATATTAAGGACAGAAAGAAAGTAGAAGCAAGGAAAAAGGTTATGAACAGCTCCAGACTGCTTTATTTGCCTGCACTTGATTTGAATTTTCAGTCATGGGTGACATAAATTTTCCACTTGCTGTTAATATATACCATGTCTCATACCACACTCCTCAACAGTTCACTGAGTTGACTGGCCTCCAACGTACCTGTCACCCATCACAATTAACTACAGTCACTGTCACAAACAATTTAGTAGATACACATCTGTGCTCAGTCAGTCCGTCCCAGCTGTGTTGTGCATATGTCTCATTTGATGAACCCAGCTCAATAACAAGATTCTTGAAAAAGTGTTAAATACAGTGACCTGAACCAAAGACAACAATATTTAATCTGTTTATGAGTGGATTGAATTTACATTCCTTCTGCTCTCTTACAGGCTTCAGAGATACACTGCAGTGCCACTGGGCAACTCCTTCTCTTTGAAAGCTGTCCCTTGTTCAGGAAAAAAAATTGCAACCGCAAAAAATCTCCCAGAATGCAGTGAAATAAGTAATAGAGCTGCTAATTATTACCATTAGTGTGGTAGAATTGACTCATGGTTACACCTGGAGAATGCTGAAATATGCACACATCCACACACTTGACTGTCTGCATTTTGTTGCGTTTATCGTTTGTGCTGAGCTTAAGACCTTAAGAACTTGATTCTAGCAGAAATTAATATTTTAAATAAAGTGTGTTCACCCATAAATTTGAACTAACCAATCTCTCACATAACTAGAAATCCATGTTCATTCAGTAGCTGGCATAAAGTAATTTCTAAACTCCTGCCAATATCCCAATACCTGATATGAGGAAATGTTTTTATTTCTCAGAAAAAGAATTGCCTCGAAATCTTACGTGATGTATTAGTAGATGAAGATTTTAAGGTCACATAGATTTTAAGAGCACAGAGGGAAATATGTCAGACCTGGAAAATGTATATCTGCATTTAAAAAGTATTTCCCTTAAAGTACCCCTAAAGAATTGTTCCTACCACAGAACATTCACTCAGAGGCTGTTCCTTTGTTTTATAAGCATGCTTGACATTTCAATGCCTTTTTTTATGTTATGCTGTCATATATAGCTGTGCAAAAATTGCCAAATGAAAATGGCTGAATTTCATAATTCATTTGTCCAAGTAAAAACAATTACACACGTCACAATACAATGAGCAGTTAGTCTCTGTAAATGCCTGCCTGAATGCAGTGTGATACTCACGGAGATTATATTTACTCTTACTGAAATGTTCAAAACAGTGTTTTATGGGACTGTCATCAGATTCTCTAGTTGTACTGGTCAGTAAATCAAACACACCTGATCAGCCTGTTTTGAGGCCAGACATTGCCTACCTTACTTTAAATGACATTCAGTAAAATCTGGTGTTTTCTTTTAGCTCCAAATATCTACTCTTCCCAGTTTCAAATGCTGCACTAGTGGAAATAAAAGCTAGTGCCACATTTAAATCTTCCCTACCTTCATGAATAAAGTAAAGGAGAGTTGGCAGACAGCAGGGAGGTTGCTGTGCGCCATGGACTAGGATGATGCCAGTGCTGGGGAACCGTTTAACCTTTTCTAGTCAGTGGGAATGGCTTCTCAAATGTGATGGTTTATGGTTTAGCCACTTCATCCACCAGTTCCTTCAGAACCCATGGATGCATCTCATCAGGTCCCATGGACTTGTGCACTTGTGCACTTTCAGGTACCCTAGACAGTCTGGAATCCAATCTTCTCCTACTACATGGAGCTCTTTGCTCTCTCAGTGCCTGCCTTTGCCCACAGCAACTTGAGTGGTGTGGCTTAATCACTTGCCAGTGAAGAATGAGGAGAAAAGAGCCCTTCAGTACCTCATCCATGTGCCCTGGTTGACCAGGTCTCTCATTTCCTTCCAGAGTGCATATAAAACTAGTTACCTAGTTTTAGGGTTTTTTCACTGACATACACTAGGCTTTCTTTTTGCCATTGACATCCTGGCCAGATTTAATTCTATCAGGCCTTTAGGTTTAGCTAAAGCTTTAGTAGCCAGATCCCTGGGTACTTAGACAGTTTCACTGTTTTTCTCCCAAGATGCCTGTCCTTGCTTCCATCCTCTGTAGGCTTTTTATGTTTGAGTTTTTCCAGGATTTCCTGCTCAGAACAAGGAGATATGAACAGATTTAGTAGAGATGTTATCAGCAAGGAAATGAGGTGAGTATAAATATTCTTCACTTGGTGGATACTTCTTGGTTCAGACTATTCACACTAATCAAACTTTACTTCCTCAGCCTGAAATCCCTGAGTTTCACCTCACTCAAGTCTTCCCAGAACAAGAATAAGAGTAACTAATGGTGCCACCCTAGAGCTACTGAAGTCAAGGAACAGTGATTTCTCTGTCTTGTCCAATAAATGGATGTATTCATATCTTCCACCGAGCAAGGGCAGTGTGTATGTTGAGAAGCTGAGGTGTACGTGTGGATGATTGGTACACACCAGTTCATTTCTGCTACAGAAGCTGAGTGCTCATCTGCTGTAGCCTGCTTCTGGTGAAGCATACCATTTTGCAATTTCCTTCCACTTCAAAAGTGGACTTAAAGAACAAGTGGAAATATCTAATAAAAATATATACAAGCAAATGTAGGGAAAAACTAATTCGAAGACATTCCCATGCTTTGTGAATCCAGTGAAGCTATCTGCAGAAACTGTCTCGGCCATACCTTTACTTACTTGTTACTGGAAGGAGTGACATATAAGCCTTGGTAAAGTTTTTGCAGATTGCAGGGTTGTTTATTTCATGTTTTATTTTTTAGGTCCCCAAAGACATTGCACATTTCCTAAGAGATTCAATACACAAATAATTTCTTGGTTCATGGATCGTCCCTCTAAGAGCATGCAACCGGAGAATAAAAAATTCACTCTGTGAAATAAATGATTGTTCTCATTACTCAAATACTGTATTCCAAAAATAGCACTCCCTGTTATCTGGGATTTCATAGCAGGCCCAAATCTTTTTTTAAAAACTGCTAGATAACCATTTGATAGAAACACCTTAAACTGTTTGTAGGAATTTTCCAAGAGAAAGAGGCCATGACTCTTAACAGATTGTCAAGATAAGATACATCTATTTTTTATATGAAAAGCAGCAGTAGAAGAAATGGATAACAAAAATAAATTACGGGAATGCAAGCCCATTCATGTACTGTACATGCTACCTACGGTGAATCAAAAATAATTAATTGTATAACACCTTTTATTCATTTTTATCTAGGAAGACTTTCCAAAGCATATGTTATGATTAAGGGGACCTACCAAGTAGTTAATGAATTGTTAAAGAATACTTGCCCATCCTCTAATTTGTTCTACAAATTGAATTCTACAATTCTCTTCTAGTAAATGCTGAGAGGACATTTGCATACTCCAACCTTTTTTTTGCTGCAGGTTGTTCTTTTTCCCCTATTTGTCCCCTTCAGTTGCTTTAATTCTCTCTAAATATGCTTCAAATAGTAAACATGGCATATTCGGTATTGCAGATTTACTCACTGTTAGTGATCTCATTTAAAAGATGGTGCTTATGTTGGCACTGTATCAGTGAGGCAAAAGTCACTGTGGTGATTTTATTTTTAAATCTTCACAAACTCAATTTTGGGTAGAAGCCTGTGGCAAACCAAAGATTTTCAGTTCCTCTGTTTCTTTTCTAAATGAAGTATATTTAATTCTTTAGGGGTATCTTAAAGAAATTGAAATTAAATGAAAAGCACAGAGCTTTGCATTTTTTCCTATTTAAGTTACAACAACTACTTTACAATTAGAACTGCTGAAGAGAAGAGAATAAAGTTACAGTTAAATTTTCTTAATTGGCCACATTTAGTACAAACTGAGATATATAAAATGCAAATGCCATCATAGATCAGGCTAAAGTTCTATGATCTGACATTCTGTCTACTGTATTTATTTCTACTGCATGCCTGTATAGAATGCATATTGTTTTCACTCTTTCAGATTACTTCATTCTCTCAATGAAAATGTGTATTTTCCATTGGGAATAATGAATACAGCATTCAGTTACTGAGACCTATTTAATCCCATGATCTAATTGTAAATTGGCACTGTTTAAAAGTCCCAACATAAACTGGGGTCAGAAGAAAGAAAAAAGCATATCTAGCCGATATCAAAATGTACACGACTCCTGAAGCATCCTTAGCCACTAACCTTGAGTTGCGTGCTATTGAACATCGCAAAGGAATTCTATTAGTCACTACTCGCCTGCCAGTAGTAAAGGGCTGTCACATCTAATACTCTTCTTGTGCCTTTTGTTATTAGTTGATGGTATCAATAATTTAAGTTCAAAGAAGTTTGATAAAATGATAGACATGAAATTGCCCCAGCTGTTCCGCGAACTACAAAGAAAATTTTGTTGATTTTCCAGCATAAGTACAGCCTATGAGATCAAGTACTCTGTCACTATTCTTGAGGTTGTATAATGGACGGGGCATTTCTGGGAATTGCAAACTACACTCGAATTCTGAGGTTAAGATCAAAGATCTTGGAACTTCAATCATGTGAGAGCTGAAATAAGTACGCAAAATTTCGTGCATAAGAGAAATTATATTATAAATTAGAATATGAGTTCATAGCCGTATATTTATTATTAGCACAAATCTGTTTCAAACTATATTACACCTTTAACTCATTTTGCACAACATACTGACATTAAACATGATGAAAAGTAAATATCAGAAGGTAAGGATGTGCAATCTGCCTGGAATCACTCTATAAGGTTTGAAATCACAAGGTAAGGATGTGCAGTCTGCCTGGAATAACTCCATAAGGGTTGAAAGTTTCTGCAAAACTGCAGTGATTTATTTATTAAATAAAAGCAAAGACTGGAAAACTATTACCTGTAACAATAATAGTACCTAGATATAATTAGAATAAACATTATTAGATAGTTTGCAAAGTAATTTATTAAAATTGAACTGTCAATTAGATCATGAAAGCTACTTTCCTAGAACAAATCAATTCAATGATTTGAAACATGGTCTAATCAGAAAGGAGCCTTATTTCTGTTTTTAAAGGAAAATAAATGCCACTGCTTCATACATCAACATTCATTTTACCTTTCTGTGTGTATGGCAGAAGGCATATTTATTGTGCAAATATGTATGCAATACACAGATAACAATTAAAGGAAACAGATTAAGCTATGAGTTCTTAAAAAGTGAAACAAAAACAAGCCAAACCAAAAAATTATCTTAATATTTTTCATTTTCATAAGTTGAAGGACTGACTTGAACTTTTACAAGAAATTAAATGTTTTATTTTTTAACATTGATCTTGCATTCTACTTATGATAATTAGTAGGTTACTTCCTATTCCGTCTGAAATTTTGCTTTTGTGTTCTTTCATCTATAAATGCTCAAAATCTGAAGATTTATAAAATTACTCAGAAAGTATCTAAACCCAGAAATATTCCCAGGAACAGAATTGTCCTTTTAAATATTAGTACCTTCCCTCAACATTTTTTAGAAATTTTACCTTAGGGACACATTGACGAGACAAGCAGGCAATTCTGACTAAATGCTTTTGTAAAAGAATGGGGCAGAAGAGGGGAAGAAATCCTTTCAAAGGCTTTTGCCAGGAGATAAGAGATCAGAACTCATTCTCAGGGCTGAATTGCAAAGAACAGCATAAATGTTCAGATCTTGGGGCGCTAGGTTAGGGCTTATTTCCATTTCTGGACAGATTTGCTTACTACTGATATATGAGAAACAGAAATCCAATCGATTTATGGTGTGGATATTTATACAATAGTTAGCTGATTAACAGCTAATGCTACAGAGAAGCTTTCAGTGACCCCATTTCAGAAAGAAAGGAAATAAAAAACTATTTTTAGTTATGTATGTAGGTTTCCAAGTTGCTGAGAGAGAGTATATATATGCGTATTGCTGCACTGGTTTTAGTTTGTGCTTCTGTTTTTTATTCTCTTCCAATATTGTATTTATTATATATTTGGGGCCTGTATTGTATGAATGTGACACAGAAAGTTAGGTACTCTCCTGCAGACTGCTGAAAGGTATTTTTACATTGTGTTCAGTGAGGTGGCTTTTCTCATGTTGCATTTGGCTGGTGGGGGTTTTTTGCAGTATTTTTCATATCAGACCATTGCACTGTCAAAGATATCTGCAAATTTTGCGGGGATAAGCAGATAGTTCTACACTAACAGGTTCATCTTCTGCTTTCCTTGAGCAAGATCTTCAGGGGATATATACTACAGCATGAAACAATTTATTCTCAATCTTTCAGGAAAATTTACATTGAAAATGAGCAGGGAATACTATTTTTCTTCATTCAGTAACACCCTAAGGAATATACATTTATTACAGTAGCTCCTCATTCCAGTTCTATTTTTCAGATGGTTCATCTACTGTTTTCTACAATATCAGATGCAAATGCTCTCAAAATAAAGTTAAACTATTGTTCTTTACAATTGTTTGGTGTATTAAGGAAAGAATAAGTCCAAAGATAGATGACAGAAGTTTAACGGAACTATACTATAGGCTAAACTGCTGGAAATAAGTGTGCAAACTGTAAAATTATCAAACAATTAACTTTTTGGACTGCATTGTGATCTACCCTTAGGGTAAAATAGACCAAAACACCTGTTAAATAGCATAAAATCTAATTTTACTTAATGGCCTTTATTTCTCTAATTTGCTTAGATCTTGGGAAAAGATGCGATCAGGAAAAGTATTTTATTCCCACTGTGGAATGAAGTGCCAATTTGTTCCAGTTCTGTTCAATGTGTATATCGTACTTATGCAGAAAAAGGAAATTCATTTGCAGATGAACTGTATAGCTCCAGGAAGTTGCTACAGGAACTATGATATAAAAAAAAAAAAACCAAAATTTACCATGTATGCATACACGCTCCTTGGAAGGTACGTTTTTACTTTTGTTAGGGTGGATTCTAATGACTTAGGCCAATAAAAGTACAATGGATTATATTAAAATCATATAAATTATTCTCTGAATGTGATTGAGTCCTTATCAGTTCAGAAATGCCTGAAATGAACAGCATAGTCTACTGCACACAAAATACAAAGAGTATGGAAGAGTATTTCAATCCTCATTATAGATTTAAGTCATAATATAGTAGAAACCAACTCTTCCAGTATATTTGGCCCTTCTACTGTGCTTGACATCCAAAAGTCTCTGTAACAAGTTAATAGATCTTCCATAAGTAAATCTTAAATATCTCACCCACACAAATACTGATTTCTATTAAACCAAAGTAGTCTAGTAAGCCTGAGTGTTATCTCTTAAAAGTAAGGTAACATTGGAAAAGACTGAAAAATCAGAACTTAAATTATTTTTCTGGGGCATTATTCTTTACAGTCCATTTCAAAATCCTGGAGAAAAGGTGGAAAATTGCGTATTCAAAGAAAAATAAGTGGATTAAAAAGAATGGGGGATTATACCCCTTAAATGCATGTAAAACATTTCTTATAAAAGTACTGCACCCGGGTAGACCATCCAAAAGACAAAAAAGAAATACAGGAAAAGTGGGTCAATATTAAAGTTAAACTAGTTTTATATCTAGAACTTGCTAGTTATATGGGCATTTGGTAACCATCTATTTGATGACAATACAGAGGGTATGGGCAACATGAAAATTAAGTCATAACACCTGGACTCAAATATATAAAGCAGGGTGAGACATAACTAACAGAAGAAAACAAATCACACACAAATGAGTCCCACATTGTTCATCTGTAATAACAATTAAGTTCAATTCAGGGTTTATATTTCCCCACCCACCAACAAAGCTGACTTGAGATTATTTTTCTCCTGTTTTTCAAAATAATTACAATCTATATTAGTTGAATTATATTATCACTAGAAATAAACACTTATACTCCCTAATGATGACAATCATTTTCTAGAGAACAAAAGGTTCAGTTGCTTTTGGTTTTTTTTTTACATAAAATGTATCTTTGTCTATAATAATCAGCCATTATTTCTGGCAATATCCCTGCGGCTCCCCTGCCAGCTGGAAGGGAAAACAATTATATAGTTGGCATTTCTTTAGGATAGCAGCTTCAGAGTCATTGTACAAGCAACTACTTTCATCAGTGTTATTTAGATACTTAGGAATTACCTTCCCAGTTGGTTTCAACATAGATGTTCGGAATTCTTTATGGGGTTTACCAGTGATTTCTAGTTGTGTGTGGAAGAGAGACATGGGAGATGTTTCAGGTCTGAGAAAAAATTATCTAAGTAAGGATAAGATGCCTCATTGCATTGAAAGAATACCTGAATGCCAGCCCCTCTTTCTATTGTATGTTTTAACATATATCCAGCTTTGTAAGTAGCATTTTGTAGACGTAAGGTAAAAAATAACTGTGAAGGAAAACCCATCATGAAAAAACCATCCTCCAAAAGGTAAAGGGATGAGGTTTAAAAAAAAAAAAAAAACCAAAAAGTAAACAAACACAGGCCTTGTAGAAAATTGTAGCTGCTGTCATTATTAGCTGGCTGATTTCTTCTTGGCATCACAGAAGATCCTCAGGAAAGAACTGTGAGATGAAAGCGCAGTATGATCTCTGGTATGGAAACAGGCAAAAATGTGATCGATGAAAAGGAAGGATATTGTAAGAAGAAATCTGACATTGGTGTCTGGACCTAAGAGGTGGTACACCACAAGGTTACAGTGCAACACATTGTTACAGAGGCTTGAGAAGAATGATGAGAAAAGGTTTAAAAAGCATTATGAAGAGCGAAACGATGAGGAAAGATTCAAATGCATAAACGATAGGCAAAATTACAACGTACTTAGTCAGGAACAGCATTTTTAAGGAAAGGAAATAAATAGAAAATATTTTATGCAGAATGGAAAAGACACTGTTTGTGGGTGAAGCTAGAAAATATCTTAAGAACATATATAAGGTGAATAAGGAAGGGCGATGACTAACAATTGCACACTTAAAATTTAATGTGCTATTACCCCTGAAGAGAGCATTGTATCCTGTATGAACAATATAATTATAACAATTTATATAACAATTATATTATCAATATAATTATAACAGAACACCATGGATTTTTAAGGTGTCATGTTGTAATAAGGAGACAGCAGGAGAGAAAGACATAAAAAAATATTTATTAATGGCAACAACAGAGGAGATCTAGTTAATCAGTTGAAATAATCTGATAAGTCTATTAGGAGCAGCAGCTGGCCTAAAGAATGATACACCATAGCAGTACAGACAATTTTGTATTCTTACTTTTATTTAGTGATCTTTCACATGGCAACTTACTGCAGTTCCATTGGCAGTTCCTAGGGATTACTGTGTGCTTCTTCATGTCTTCAAGTTCTTATTTTATCCAGAGGCGTGAAATTTTCAATGTTTGAGTAACTTAGGAACTAAAAGAAAGACAAGATTTGGAGTCAGTATATCTTTACAAATCCAGCCCCTAAAAACAGTTATTTAGTGGTGCTTGTATTGCTCATGGAATTTTGGATCCTAAGACACAAATGTATTTTTGAAAGATTTGTCCATAGGCATACAGCATGACACATATCCAAAAAAGTAATTAAACGTGATCTGGGGTCATCTGTCTATTTTTTGAGAAGACTGGTTGTGAGTGAATTGTGGTCCAGGTATCATAAAACTGTAACAAACACAGCTTTCTGTACAAATATATAGATCTTTCCAGGAGAAGTTATCTCACCATTTCACACATGTGGCTAAATGGTCTTCATAATGCAGCTCAGAAACCTCAGATTGAGGTCTGTTTTCAACTTTAGAGCAACTCATATACATAAATATAAAAACCCAGAATGGAGTACCCAATAAATTCTTTTTTTTTCTAGGGAAAACAGCTGAATATGATCGAATAAAAAGAGTGGAGAAACTGCTCTTACAAGTTAGCATCTTAATCATGCCTCACCATGCCTAATGCTCAGTGAAAAACTGGGCACAAATTAGTACTTTTAGACTGGCCAGATCCCCTAATTAAAGGCTGGCACATTGGCAGGCACTACAAGGCTTCAAAACAGATGCTCCAAGAATTATACAGCCAGTTTGCAAATGTTTTTCGCTCTCTGTTCTCCCCACACCCTCTACTATTCTCAATCAAGCGTGTAATGCCTCAGTAGCTGATGATCTGACAAGAGCAAAGCTTCTCCACATTTCCATGGGAGTTATATTCATAGAATATAGCTCAACATATAACCATTACATAAGGCCTTGTTATATTGTGCTCAGAATGCAGGAAAAAAGAGAACCAACCAGTACAAGGTGCATCTTATTCTGTATCCTGTCCTGTCCCATGCTTTTGTACCGTAGCTGAAGGCTTTTTGCTTTGAAACCAACATTCTGCCTTTCTCATTAGATAGACCCTTCACTGTAATGAACTATACTATTAAAGCCAGAAATACTAGGCCACACAAAATTAGTGGCAGAATAAAATAACTAGGAAAAGTTTTAGTTTGCTTCCAAAAACCATTAACTATCCAGATGTTTAGACATAGACAATTAATACAGACATTTTGGTTTTCAGAAATGGCCAAAAATTTGTCTGTGAAAATCTAGGAAGCATTTCTTAAACTTCCAGTTCAAGTTTTGGTTACAGCTGAGATGCATTGACTCATCTGTGGCCAGCAGGTTGAGGGAGGTGATTCTGTCCCTCTACTCTGCCCTGGTGAGACTCCACCTGGAGCGCTGCATCCAGCTCTGGGGTCCCTGATGTAAGAACATGGAGCAAGTCCAGAGAAGAGCCCATGAAGATGACCAGGGAGATAGAACACTTTTCACATGAAGACAGACTGAGTGAGTTGGGGTTGTTCAGTCTGGAGAAGGCTCTGGAGAGACCTTATTGCAGCCTCTCAACGCTGGAAAGGGGCTTACAAGAAAAATGGGGGCAAACTTTTTGGTTGGCCTGGGATCGAACAAGGGGTAACTATTTAAACTAAGAGAGGGTAGATCCTGACTAGACATAAGGAAGAAACTTCTTATGATGAGGGGTCAAAATTCTGGAATGGTTGCTCAGAGAAGTGGTAGATGCCCCATCTTTGGAAACATCTAAGATTAGGCTAGCTGGGTCTCTGAACAACCCGGTCTAGTTGACGAAATTGTCCCTGCTCGTTCCAGAGGTGTTGGATTAGATGACATTTAAAGGTCAGCTCCAACTCAAACCATTCTACGATTATGGCCCATGTTCACTGTGAATTCCTGTCTTTCTTGTTTCTGGGCTTTTTGCTTCTTTAGGAAAAAAATTGCATTAATATTTTTTTCTGTATTACCTTTACTCTGTACTTTCTTTTCACTTTTTGTTTCTATTTGCTTTTCCCTTCTTCATCCATTTCATGGTAACTTGCTTTTCTAAGAAGTCATCAACATACATGCAATTTTTTCACTTCTTTTTCTTGTCACTTCTGATTTCTTTGGGTCCCTAGGGCAGGTGGCGTATCTTTTAGTGTTTACAGTGTATACTAGGCAGAAAGCCACATTTTTTGAATAGTTAAAATATTAAATAAAAGAATATTTGTATTAAAAATTATTTCAAAATAATTTCCTGCTTCAGTCAGGTAATTAATTTTACATAGCTCAATACAATTTACAAATACTTATTTCGCATCCACTTGAAACATGATATAAAATAGAAAAGGGGAATAGACTTGTATTCTACAGTGGACACTAGCATTTTCTTTTTGCTAGTACAATATTTAAATTGCATCCAGTAGTGCAAGACTGGCACTATAAATGAAAGTACCATCTTATGAACTCTTTTTTTTAAAAAAAAAAAAAAAAAAGAATGTCTGAGACGTAAAAGAGGAAGAAAAAATGTGGACACAAGTTTATTCTGCAAGATAAGAATATTCAATATGAGGATATCACAACTATAATGTGAATCAGAAAAGCTTACGTATTTTCCTATGTAGATCATGTAGCAAACTTTATATTAAAAATCTCCTTGCAATCTTGTATCACATGGTGTCCAGAAAACTATTGAACCTCCACAGACATTGAAATCACTGAACAGTTACAGCAATTTTGGTAGGGTTTAGAAGTGACTAAGGCAACATACTAATAGTAATTACTAACTACTAGGTACCTTAAAAAATAGTCAAATTATGAAGAAATTTGATTTCAACAATAACAGTCAAAGAAAGAAACAGAAAGAAATTAAACTTTAGAGACTATATTTTGTAGGTATGAGAAGGAGTGTTCTAATTCTTCTTTAATAACTCAAGAGAGGATAAATTTTTCCCTAACAAAGTATTGGCTGCACACTGACAGGAATAAATTTGACGCCTGGCAGCAAAAGCATCTGCTAAGATCTACTTAAGGTTTTATAAATCTATAGTGTGGTACATCTTCGCTATACCAGACTAGCATAATAAAACAGAAAACTAGACTTCTGGCATTAAAACTAATTAGTAAGTAGAGTGAGGTTTGGGAAAAAGCCCAGATGAGGTCAGCCACATGGTAAAAGTTTCTAAATATGTAGAGGACCTAAAGAGTAAGTGTGCAATGGCAACAGCTCTTTCAAGTTTATTCAAGAATAAAACCCCTCACAATCAAAAAAGCTTTATACCTTTTGAAGGCAGGTAAAAGCTAGCAAGTTTTCTCAAGTTTGTATAAAATAACAGTCCCTGCTGAGACTGTAGTAACCACAGTGACTGATTTAAGAATCCTCCAGCCTTTGATCTCATCTCATCCTGGACAACTATATAAAAACACTTTGATTCAACTAATGATTACTTTTCCCCAAAACAATTTAAGGCAGGATCTGGAAGTTCTTTAAGTAGAATGGAACGGAGGAAGATGCAGGAATGTGAGAAACATACTAGAATGCAAAAGGATTTGAATCATTAAAGAATAAAATTCATCTTCAGAAAGATGAGGGAAGAAAACTCTGTACTTCTTTCAACTCCAAAATTTCTCCTGAATTGTATATCCATGTTGCCACCCAGTTCTGAGGAAAATCACTCCCTAGAAACATTCTTATCATTTTTAAGTCTTAAGTTTCCGTACTGAGTTCTTAGTAGACCCAATGTTAATGAACAAGTTGTATTTATTTTAAAAGGAGTCTATGTAGTAGTGGGGGAAGATGTTGGAAAGTTCTTTTGACACAATAATGTTTGATCCCTATATCCATGGTTAATGCTTAGTTTAGTACTATGTAGTTCTTAGTACAAATGCCAGAGATTAATGTGGCTTTGTGTTAATTCTCTATATCTGTGACTAATATTCATGTGCCAGCTATTGCTTCCTTATTTACCTATATCAGTGATTAATATGTACTAGTAGATATCAGTTTTGAGAACAAGGATTTTGGGTCACAGCAAAGACTGGTAAGAGAAGTACTTTATGACCTGACCATATATTTGAGACACTCTCAAGAAGAAAAGAATCTTTGGATGATCTGGAACCACATCCAAATAAGCCCACTGAAATAAGTAGCTTAAATGCATGTATTCAGGAAATATAATGAATATGTAATAGAGATATAGTGAATATGTATTTGTTTCATTGTTATAGCCAGGTCTGTTAAGCTGCTGAGTGTACGTTAGGTGGAAAGATTCCTCCATATGCTCAGTGCGCTAAATAAAGTAAAGCTGTCTTTCTAACCTAACAAACTGGTTGGAAAGTTTATTTCCCAGTGTTCAGTGACATTGAGGAGGTAAAACTTTTGGGTTATCTTCAGAAGTCTCAGAGGTTCTTGTATACTTTTTATACCAATATTTACTGTGAAATATTCTAGATTAGTCTCTCATATTGTTTCTGAAAAGGAAAAATGTACCCTAGACTTATGTTATTTTTTAAAATATGTTCCAATATTGTTCTTAGGAAAGGATTAAACTGTGATTACATCCTATTCGGACTTATTGCTAAAATGAAACTAAATCCAGTCCAGAGAGCAGACTCAGCAATGTATGTGATTATTTAAATTTAAATCTGGTGGTCAAGGTCTCAGGCTTGATACAACCTAGTGGGAAGTTTAATGATGAAATAAAAGCCTGTTCCACAGATGCATGTCTCATCTGCAATGATAAAACTTGAGTTGACAGCTGGAAGAGAAGCAGACTTAAAACTTTGTGGGTCAGCCACAAGAGAGAAAGGCATGCTGACACAGAGAAAACATTAGCACTTATGGAAAAACCTACTCATTGGACAAGTACTAATATATTAAGTTAGAGTAGAAACTCTTATACTGGTAATCACAAGCTCTCATCAGTCATTTATTGGAAGCAGTATGAGCAAATATTCAACATTGCAAGAACAGCTCAGTCTATAGTAATGAGAAAGAAAAGAAAGAATGACTAAACAATCACCTCTAAGAACAAAGCAAAACCAAAGCAAGAATATTAACTGCATATCTTGATCATTAATTTCCAAAATTACTGTTTCTCAAGGAGATATATTTTAAAAAGCTGTTTGCAGAAACTGCTCCAATATTTTTTCCTGTGCTGATCTGTAGAGTTTTTACTCAAAATATGAAAAACCAGAAAGAAGATCAGACCAAAATCTAGAATGTTTCTTTTGCATCAACTTCACCATCTCGGTTCATAACATTATAGCTCTTCTCACCAAATATTCATTCTCAGTCTCTCTCTCTGAGCTCTACAGAAGAGCTAGAATTTCAGTAGCTGGTAGGAGCACTATGCCTTTAGAAACAGACTTGTAAAAAGCTTCAACCAGGAAAAAGAATTAGAAAAACAAACAGTCCAAAATTATTTGATGCTGGCTGCAGGTATTATTGAATAGATGATGAATGAGGGTCTTCTATTTACAACCTATTTGTTTGTTGTGGGTTTTTTAATAGAGAGGTGTATTTCTCTAGATACTGAATTCTGGTCTCTGTCTCTCTGGTTTTTCTTTTGTTTATTTCTTTCCCCAGATGGTATTTATTATTGATTAGAAAATAACATTTTTAATGACAAACAAACCAATGCAATCCTAAAGTCAACAGCTGGCAGAAATGAACAAGTACAGCACAATGAATATATGAATAAGAATTGAAGATCTGAGGTAGGGTTAGATTCTCTTACCCTCTCAGGCTCAAGAAATGTGTGATTACATCTCCCTCAGAATGGCCTGGCAACCCCAGCAGCAGTTTCTAGCACTATTTCTAAGTAATAAGTTAGTGGGAAAAAAGCACACATGTACGTTTTCCTATCTGTTTCTCTTTCTAGCTCTGCAGTACTTGATTATTTCACAGTATGTATATGTTTATATATAATGGTGTAAGAGGAGGGAGGCAGAAATATATTTTTCTCATAATTTTTCAGCTTTAGTTATGTTTCTTATGTTTCTGACTCATTAAGAGATACTAATAAGACTACTGTTTATGTTACTGCTCAAAAGTGAGAAAAAATGGCTTTGTCAGTCTCTATCTACCAGGATAGACACTAACTTCCAAAATATGCAAAGAATTTTTGGCAAATTACTAATTTTAAAATTTCACAAGAAGGAGAAAAGCAGAGAAAGGAAAACAGATACTGCATCACTTTCAGGGAACTGAGCTAGATTTCATTGTTATCTCAAAAAAAAGTATCTGGATTACTGTAAATATTGCTACTCTTTTAGTATTGTCTCATAACATTTTGTTTGGATTTGGATGTTGTGAAAAAAAAAAAGTCAGGGACATTGCAAGAATGTATATAAATACGTATAAAATTAACTGTAATATTTAAAGTATGTCCTTTAGGCAAAATACTAGCATAGACTCTGACAATAAAACAGAATTTGCCCTGAAAAGTATTCTTGCAAGCTGTGCTCCAATAATACTAAAACGTAGCAGGAGTTTATCTCACTTTGTGAAAATATATTGTGCTTTTTGGAAAGACAGGGTCAGGCTTTCAGAGCTGAAAAATGTAAATCCCAAATATATTACCAAAAGAATTTACATCAAAAAACTCTTCTTAAAGATGTTAAAAATGCAACATGTAGTGAGAAAAAAGAATCTTATGTTTTAGAGCTATTCTTAATGAAAATTAGTTTAACTTTGAACATTTTGTTAGTTTATTTTTAATTTGCTTATTTTTAAAACTTTCTTCAATCTCTGAGTCCACCACAGAAGATCAATTTTATTTTCTTTTTTCTGTCATATCACACTAACTTGGAATTTGTAGTCATCAAGAAATAGGATTCTTTGATTTCTAATTCTTAAAAAAATTGACAAAAAATTAAATTGTATTTTATTTAGCAAGAGGGGATCTTCGAAGACTAGATTTTCTGAGCTAGGCCAATTCACTGTTTAGAAGAATTTATTGAGACAGTTGTGGCAATATTATGACTATACTGAATTTTATCAATACTTGGTGTCACAGAACTGTACCACTTCAATACAGGAAAATGTGAGACATTGCTGGTTCACCTCTGCTCACTGCCTATTATTCTCAGTGTTTGATGAATAAACTAAAACAAAGCAAAAGAATATAAAACAGGACATCAGATGGCAGAGTACATTTCCATTTCTTCTTTGGACAAACATTGATATGAATACTAATGAGCAAGCAGAGCACTCATGTTTCACGACAAACAAGCTTAAAAAACAAATTTGGACTAAGGCAGTACATAGCCCCTTTTATTTTCAACTCAATATTTTTCTGGTGTCAGCTATGTGATTTTAGACTTATCTTCCATCTGAATTATGCAGGTTATTCACCATACAAAATTGATATTATAATTTAATCTTCTCTCCCTATTCATTTGTAAAGTGCCTGCAAAAATGGCTCCCAAATGGAAGACTGTTAAGGACAATGATATAACAAGCAGAATAAACCATATTTCAATAAATCTCTTATTCTGCGGAAAGCTGCTTTTGATTTCTTTGTACACTGAAAATTAAAGTCTAATTCATGACTTCAGTACTTTCAAATGATACTTCTCCAACATGTCTTAGGAGTGTTTTTTCTTGGGTATCACAGTACAACAACAAAATATTATTAACAAAATAATGCTGCAAAAGAAAGAAATTAGAAGAATAATATAACATCTATATTCAATTATTTGTACACCATTTGCAGAATTTGTAATGTACAGAAGTGAAGCTAAGTAACTTGTAATTGTCAAAAATTAATATTTTTATTTATGCATTTAGAGGAAGAATATAAAACAAAATCAAGTCAGACTTTCATACCCAGCACTGATTTTAAAAGTAAAATATTTTTCTACATAGTACTCATTTTGAAGATTACTTATTTTCTACCTAGTAATGAATTTTGTTTGTTTTTCAAGTGTATAAATTATGAACAAATATGTTCCTATTAGAATAAGACAATATAGTTGGGAATATTCACCATCAGTATTATCTTGGTTGGTCAGCTGAGATAGACAGCATTATTTCTGGACTTGTTCTGGATGAATTCCAAGCAGCAGAGATTTCAGAACAACTGTGTGTACTTTCAAGGGTAACTACTATGCATGCATGTGAGCATTCACAAGGTGGAAACACTGCTTTTTCACAGCCATACTTGTGGGCAAAATGTGATTCACATCTTACATTTGTAAAGAGAAAGGTTATCAGAATATGTTGTTACTGTTTAAGTAACTGTGATGTTTTAGTATATTCATAATATGATATATTTGTCATTTCCTGAAATTCAATAAATATTTAAGTGCATTTGCCTTTTCTTTCTTGATATACACTAGTTATCCAAACCATGCTATGAACAGTGTTATTCCCAAAATATATATTACCTCTTTGTTGCTGTTTCTAAATTGCTGAATTTAAAAAAAAGGGAATAGAGAATTATATTATACTTTAATAAGAAGAAAGCAGTTCTTGAAATTGAAATTAAATGTCAAATCTACCCACAAATGGCTTCTTCACAAACCTGTACCTTTTTTCCTGAGTTTGACGATGCTTTTGATATCTTTCTGGTGTTCTCCCAGGCATGAAGACAGAAACATTGTTTTTATTTAGCATGAAATTCACACCTGCAGAAAAGCACAGTCTGTGCAAAGAAGGATTTTAGTGGGTGGTAATTAATATGGTTGGATAGGGTTAATCTGTATGTAAGCGGAAATTATCTTTTAATGGATATGGAGAGACTAGTTTAGCCTACCTTGACAGTCATGGTGGTTTTTCGGTGACTTTTATCCCTCTCTGGAATCATGTAAATGCATTCTCATGGTGACTGCTCTGTCTCTTGGCATGGGAGAGCATTCGTACCCCCAGCAAAATACCTGCACACAGATTTTCATGTTAAGAGTCCGGAATGGCTGAGAAAAACACAGGACAGTGAACGTGTGTTAGTGACAGGCACTGAACCTGTGGGAGGACACAATGAGGGTGAGCACAGGGCCAGGGCACTGCTCTGAGCTGCCTCAAGAGCTGAAAATTATACATTTAGCATAGAGTGGGATTTCTACAGGATTCTGGAAGATGCTTAGTGCTGCTTGGCATGTATCTATAGGGTCTTTGAAAGCTGCTTCTTGAAATAGGACTCAAGTTCCCAAAGTCAAGTGGCTTAATCTAATTTTGCTGTCTGGTGTAACAAAACCTCTGTATGAGAAAGTGCTGACATTATATCAACAAACCGGATTGGTTAGAAGTACCTCACTCCTTAATATGATAAATGTGAAGGACAAGAGGTAGATATTCTAAAGAACTCATTAGTTTATGCTCAAATGTTACCTTTTCCTGAAGATTACTGAAATACGTAAGCTGGTGTAATTTTTTCTTCCAGGAAGATCTGCAGTATCAATGAGAGCGTCCATCAGCACAGCCAGAACTCGCATGAAGCTGGGAACCAGTCTGGGCCTCAAAAGTCATAAGAGGCTTCAGTTCATAATGTTGCAGCTGATAGTCTATCTTATACTCTTTTTTGGAGCTAAAAATTTCAACTTTTTGTGAGTCATCTATTCAAGATGAGAAAAAGTATTACTCTCTTGATGAAATCCTCTTTACAAATACAGTTTTGATTCCCTGAACACAACAGAAAACAATCAATAAAGCAAAGTACTTTTTTTCACTGCTCTGGAAATTCACCTTTTTAAATAGTATGCACCTAAAAACACATTTAGCTTCTTTTTTAGCTCAGGGTAAAGTTATCTTTTTCATTGTTATATGCATATTTCTCAGCAAGCTATACCCATTCAGCCTGTTATCTTTACATTCTTATTTTTCTTTCTGCCTAGCTACAAATTTGGCGGCATCTTGTAAGCAAAAATTATTAATTTTTAATCATTTATTAGTATTGGGATTTTATTTAGCACAGAGTGCCAGAAGCATGACTAAGGAGGGCAATGAGCCATGTATGAGGGCATACAATTATTAATTTGACTTTGCCATTTAACCAACATTTCCTGATTTTTTGCCTTCAGGACAAATACTGGCCAAAAAAGCATCTTTATTCCCTAGGTAAGCTCTTCCTTGCACAGAGCTATATTCTTGGGATGGAATTACTGGTTTAACCATGTTCTTACTTATCCTGTCTTAGATGAAAGGTAGTGTTTACAGCTGTCAGGCTGAATGGGGTCTAACTTAAACTTAGTAAGGAAGAATAATGATCTGACAGTAGATAGCTCATTAACTATGAAAAATATTTTCTTGTATTCAAGCTGGAACTGAGTTTCTCTTGTAAGACACTTTTCTAGCATGTCCAAACTAAGATGCCTGAGGATTTTTAGAGCACTGATATCCATTATTTAAATTTTGAATGTGAAATTTAGTTCAGTGTGACAGTTTTCACCTTTATTTTCTCTTTATAAATGCTATATCTTTCATTTTATAAATTTGACCTCTAGAAAACTCCTTGAACTCTCAGAAAAGAGCTACCATCTTCTGCAAGAATAGAATATAGTCTTCAAACACTGTTTCTGTTACTACCAGATACTTCAGTTTCACTTCATTACTTAGTAACTTACAAACGCAATCTTCATTGAGTACTACTTGTCCTTGAACACTAGTAGTTCAGATTGCCATTTGCTTTTGAGGAAATCACTCATTCTCAATTCTGATAGCAGCTTTGAACGCTGATAAAAGTTAGAAAATGAATTTTATAAATGAACCAAGTAAAATTAACAACAGAGAAAAGGTAGAAGTGCATTAAAAACAGTAGGGTAAAACACAACTTTACTATTCTCACTAAACAGACATATTGTTTTCCAAGTGGTTATTACAGAGCAGAAGTGTCTGGTTTACTAGAATAATATAAATCAATGAACTAAACAAATTGAACCTTAACAGATTGTTTCTTCAGAGAGCGGTCTGTTTTAAAGACAAGCCCTTAAAAATCAACACATCTGCAATCTCGAGCCAATCACTATAAATGGTGAATTGTGTTCTTCAAATTCTTTAAAAAGTGTTGTGGCAATGCTGAGTGTTCCTATAGTGTCAGACTGCCCATAACACATGACAGGGACTGTCTCAGAACCCCATTAATCCCTATGATTTCTGCTTTCTTTCATGGATTTGTTAAAACCTACTTCCTTACTGCCACAGCTCTGGGTGTCTGCTTATTGCTCGTTATTTATATTCAAGTTCCCACTCCCCACTCCTCCATTCTGTCTCTCCATATAACTCTCTTTTATACAGAATTTTTTCTCTTTTTGGAGGGTTCTTTCAAGTTTTCTCCTTATCAAAGGGCCTGTGTTCAGCAATACCTTTTTTTCTCTTGTCTTTGCAAGTTTTCCAGATTTTTTGGTCTTATAAATTCTTTACACTATATCAAATATAACTGTTCTTGCATTTTACCTCCCATCTTGCCAGTAGCTGAAAATACCTTCAATTTCAGCAGGTTTTACTGCTGAAATACAATGTTTTGCCATTTTTGTTAATGCTCATAATAGTTTATGCCTTGCCTTTCCTTCTATTCTCCCCTTCTTGCCTCTTCTCTCCAATAGGGTTATTCTGTTTTGTTCTCTTTCTAAGATCCCTTCGTTCTCTCCACCTTTTCAGACATGTGCTTTTCTGTTCTCTATTATTATTTTCCTGTTATGTCTGGGAAAGCTATTCCATGGTGTTTGCATTTTGACCTGTAATAGGAGGAGAAGCTGTAACAAGACAAAGGAAAGTAAGGTAGTGACTAATGCCATTATCAAAGAAGTAGAATATTCTGAGTTGTGGAATATTTGCATTCATCAGATGATTTGTGCATATTATTTCGTAGTACATAATAAACCAATTATATGTTCCCACAATACAGACCTTGAGCAAATAGGCAGATAGATAAATGTGTCTGTTAGATTTGTGGATGTTCTACTTACACTAAATAACAAAAAAATATTAAATTGTGTGTTGAGCTTTCAGTGTGTAATTTTCTTCTGTCTCAAACTCAGTCAATGTGGCTTTCCTATATAGATCACAGCAATGGTTCCTATAATGCCAGTGAAGCAAAAAACATACAGATGCTATTAAAACACAGCCAATCTATTCAGAGCCAATAAAGTAGCAATTAAATAACTTACATCTGCATAAGTTAAAATAGGCGAGAGGAGTTAATTAGAAAATCTTACATCTGCCTGTTTTCTTAAGGAAATTAGCTTACAAGATTCTTCTTCCTTAGCCCATAGTACTTCAAGGAGAACACGTGTGGAGGAGAGGAAAAGAACTAAATTAACTCTTAAATGTTTACATTTCTAGAAGTTTACCTGGTGACTAAGCAGCCTGAAAAAAGAATCAATTCAGGCTAAATGGAGCTGCTGCTCAAAGACTCTTAAATAAATGCTAAAAAAAGCCATAAAATATTTTGTTTCTGCATGAGCTATTCTCAATATATTTTGCTTTTTGACTAAGAACACAGACAAAGAAGAAATGAGCATCACTTTCCAGTGTCCTGGTGCCTGTTGCAAAAGCCTAAACTCAGGTCAGTCATAAAGTTTTTGAATGCCTTCTCCCCTTCTCTGCTCAAAAAGCAAAGGCTTATGAGTTGAAATTTAAAAATTATATACTGTGGAATTACCAATTTTTTGGAGGTAGTTTACCAGAGCCCTTAGTAGACCTGTTTGCATCTATTTATTTTAAATTTAGTGGTCAAGTCCACAGGATTAAAGGAGTTATTGGCCAGAGTTTGACAGATATCTAATAAATTATCTCCTTCCTTTTATTTTCCTCTTCTATTCTCCTGAACAATGGTTTATGAATTGCCTCTTGCATGGCAAAAATAATCCCTTACATACTTTTATAGAGTAGTTAGCTTGAGTTTCCCCTCACTAGAAATAGATTTTTTTTTCCTAAGCTTTTCTAAGAAAAATTCAAACCAAATCACTTTTGGATCATTTTAATAATAACTGAGAATGTCAGCTCTGACTCTTTCTTAATGTGTTCTCTTGAGAAAATATTTTACACATTTTACTTGAAAAACAAAATAAAACAAAGCAAAACAACACAACACAAAAAACCTCCATGAAATTCAGACACACAAGCAAAAATAAAAGTAAAAATATTTTCAAATAAGAGTATATATGATTTTTTTTCAGAGCAAAATATATCTAAGTATGAAAAGCATATTATAAGGAGTCTAAACATATGGCACAGGAAGATAATAGTATGTTTAAATAGAATTTTGTATCTGGAAAAATATGAAGAATCATAAAATGCTCAGGTGACTATTTTTCAGAATTTTTGGTTTTTTAGATTATAGAAGTAGTTAGGGGTTAACACAATGTATGAAACTGAAGACTCCTCAAGATATTTGTAATTGTCTCTCCACAAATTCATTTATTGATCAAGTTGATTTATGTCATTATGTCTGCAATTCCTATAAGAGCTAGAAATGTGGAAAAGTGAACTCTGGTTTTTACAAAGGCTTTTAAAATGTATTTTTCCAAACCAAAATTAATGACATTTAAAACAGAATTTTAATAGCATTTGAATGTCACTAGTCAACTAAAATGAAGGCAATATAATAATATTAAATTATAATAATGACTTTTAATTTAATAATTATTTATATTTATTTTATATATTTGTCATTGATTAATTAATACTGTATGTTAAATATTATATATAATAAAATCGAAACCTTTTATTATATACAATTGTTCTCTTGCTTTTTGTAACATTTTTGGAAGAATTTGCCCAGTTATTTGTTCCTTAATTTTTTTTAGTTGTTTCTTTCAAATTTTCTCTTTTCTCTTTAGTATTTTTATTTCCTTTTGACTCCTTCCCATTCTCTTTTGTCTCATAACTTTTTTCCTCTACCATTTGTCTGACTATGTCTCAGTTATTGTGTTTCCTTTGGTTTTTTGCCTCTTGAACTCCTGACAACCAAGAATCAATTCAAACATGGTATTAAAAATACTTAGAGTGATATTTTGCCTTACATAGTTTATATTTCTAACTGTGTTGCTAAGTTTTATCTTCAATTCTGTCCATTCTTTCTTGCAATTTATTCAGGAATCTGGATTAAAAAAATGTAACCAGCCAACCAACGAACCAATCAAAAAAAAACCAAATAAGAAACCCCCTAGACAGACTAACAGCTCCTGGTCATGCTGTCCTAATGTGATTGACAGTACTTTCTGTAACACTGTGATTTGACAGTCCATAATCCCACCTTTAGAAAGCCAACCACAAAAGCTTAAAATACATAAAAAACTTTAAATTAGACGATGTGTACGTAGTAAATTTTTTATTCAGCTGTTATCTCTGGTAACATTTCTTACCAAGTACTGTTTTTCATCAATATTTATCATAAAATTTGCACTTAATTTTTGTCTATATTATATGTCTACCAAAAGGTGTACCCTAGATGAATCACAGGGTGCTCAGGTGATAAACCTACAGACCTAATTCTACTCAATCATGTTTATGATGAGGTTGTCAAAATTTCAGGCATATTTCAAGCATCATCCTGTGTCTTAAAATCTCAGTGAACTGCAAACATTTAATTCAATTTTGTCCAGGCTTCATCAGCTTTTTTTTTTTTTTTTTATGTAGGCCTCTTCCAGACAACAGAAATTTACTTCAAAGAGAATCAGATTTAATTATGGAAAGAAAACAAAGCCCTTTCTTTCCTTGCATTTGGTTAAAGCTGTGAAGATGAAACTCCATCTGTTTACTTTTCTTCCTAATGTATTCTTTTGTGTCAGGTAACGCTGCTTCGGTGAAATGAGAGGACCATATACTCTTTAGATGGAGCCCCTAACCTTTAAAACAAGTCAGATTCACACGTATTTCCACAGAAGCCCAGGCCTTGTTCCCTGATGCTCCTTGCTGCCTTATTATTACTTGACAGCTCGTCTCCCTGAGGGGGCTGTGAATATTTTGCCAACAGCCATCCCAACCATTGTCTCCAGACAAAAGAAAGTGGGGTCTTTGATGCATACACTATGAATTCAAATCTTTGGGATTTCTCAGGAGATAGGTACCAAAGGGGTTTGATGAAGCCTGGTTTTTGGGGAAAAAAAAGTTACCTAAAGCTTTTTGCTACAGGTACTGAATCCTTTGTAACTATTTTAGCATTAAGAGGTCAAATATTTGGCAAGTGGGGAAGAAAAGACAGGAGCTCTGGCGTTGTCCTGGTGCAGTGGAACACAGGGTCTCATCTTTCAAATATCTTAAACAACTGATAATGTACCCTTTCTCCTCTGAAACAAAGATCTATTTCCTTCAATCTTACCCTATAACTATTACTTACTACTCTCTCCACATTTTTATATGGTTTGCAGCAGCATTGCACCTTAAATTACTTAACTATTCTTGCATTAATTGGCAATTTTCTGTGGTCAGAATAATATACTTAAACACTCTGTTATGTTTGTACTGAGATGAAATACAGAAAATTTTATAGCGGCAATGAAGCAAAATCAGCAGGTGTGATTATCATGATAACTACGCTCCAGGGTGCTTAGAAGCACATGGCTGCATCTGGTCCATAGTAATCTCTCCAGGGGTGAGATTATTTCATGATAACCACACCACCCTAATGGCCCATTGCTTAAGTAGTATTCATGACCCTTATTCAGAATATTGCCTATATTGAACAGACTGAATTTCTCCCCCATCCCAGCTGCCTCTACTTTTATGTTTTTAATGTAATTCTTTCTTTGTTCATTTCTATTCAGTAAAGAGGAGCATTTGATATAAATGCAGAATGTATTGTCTTTAACACCAGAATCGCAGATGAGTAAAATATATGGTTTGGATCAAAACAAGCATTTATCTGGATTCTAGGTATATAGCATAACTGATTTTGTGTCACACATCTGGTGGGACTGGCCTTATTTGCTATGAAAATATCAATTCCAGAATAAGGACTTTCCGAGCGCTCTGAACGAAAAATAATGATTTCTATCTTGTCATTGTATTTTTGCTATAGAAGGTGTAAAGAAATGAGAGCAGGAGCAAGGGTTTCCTACCCTTTCTCACCTTGCAGTCATTGACAAGCAGTGAAATTAGCAATTAGACTGAGAATACTCTAAAATGCTACGGAGAAAGAACTCCAGAATTCAAAGAACCAAGGGCTGAGCAATGCAGCTAAAAGTTTAATGCCACCCTTGCAATTCCTGTCATCATCTGATTCCTGGTACGTATCTTCAGCAGTGGCAGGGCTCTTTTAATATATTTCAATGTCCTATGTCACCTAATTAAATCTGGCTAACAGTGTGCAACTGTAAATACTGCATAAACACTTAATGAGTACAGAGACAAAACAAGTACTGTAGCTTGAAGGAAATATTTTTATACTTCATATAACAGATTATTTTGCCACTTCCCTTTAAAGGTTAATGTATTTTCCCAGCAGTTTAAGTTGAATACAAAGGCTTAGAAAGAGAGAAAATGACAGGAAAGTGAGTGTTACCAAGTAAAAAACAAAGGCTCTTTTCCTCTTAATGGGACTCAAGACACCGTTAATCTCATCTGGTTTAGCTGATAAGGTAGGCACTGAGATGGTGAAATGGATTCAAAAGAGGAATCCTTCTTTATTAGGCACATTCAACTTTCATTTTCTTTTTTGTGGGTTTTTTTTTTCCTTCACAGAAATGAAAAGCTAAGATGATTACTTTTCACAAGGTAGCAATCATTCAATGAGTTAAACCAATATTTTATTTTTTAAATTGAGGGGATGCCACAAGATATTTCTTAATTAATTTCATAATTCCTAAGAGCAATTAAAAGGATTATTGTGAGAATGACTGTTGTAATTTAAATCAATTTTAGTACATAAAGTCATTTTACCACCGTATCCTCTCTCCCTAGCAACACTGGATCAGAGCATGACAGGGAAGTGAAATATGCCCACTGCATTCAGTCTGGGTAAGCACAAATTAGAATGTTTGATTTCCTGAGTCTCACACTTCCATTGATTCTGAACAATAATTTCAGGCTTTTCTCTTCCAGAGTTTTTATTTTTTTAAATCGTCCTGTATTTTACAAACAAGGTCCAAAGCAAATCTATTTTTAGGTAAAACCCAAAATCATAGAGTCATAGCATATCCTGAGTTGGAAGAGACCCACAAGGATTATTGAGTCACTCCTGACTCTGCACAGGATCACCCCAAGAATCCCATCCATTTGCCTGAGAGTGCTGTCCAAATGTCTCATGAACAGTTGGCAGGCTTGGTGCCTTGACCCCTTCCCTGGGGAGCCTGTTCTGCCCTTTGGGTATAAAACCTTTTCTAATATCTAACTTAAATCTCTCCTGACACAGTTTCCTACCATTCCCTCAAGTCCTGTTGCTGGTCAGCACAGAGAAGAAAGAGATTGCTGCCTGTTCCTGTGTTTCATCTTGTGAGGAAGTTGTAGACTGCCATGAGGTCTCCCCTCAGTCTCCTCTTCTCCAGGCTGAACAGACCAAGTGACCTCAGAAGCTCCTCGCTCAACTTCTCTTTTAGACCCCTCATCATCTTTAGAGCCCTCCCCTGGACACTCTCTAATAGCCTCATATCCTTCTTACACTGTGGCACCCAAAACGGCACACAGCACTGGAGGTGAGGCTGCCCCAGTGCAGAGCAGAGCGGGACAATCCCCTCCCTTGCCCGGCTGGTGATGCTGTGCCTGTTGCACCCCAGGACAGGCTTGGCCCTATACTCACTCATTCACACTGATGTCTCATACTGACAGGACCCTCAGGTTGCTTTCCACAGCACTGCTCTCCAGTCCCTCATTCCTCAGTCTTTATGTGCATTCAAGGTTGTCCCATCCCATGTAGAGAATCTGACACTGGCTCTTGTTAAATTTCATGCAGTTGGTGATGCCCAGCTGTTCAATTTTTCAGGGTCTCTCTGCAGGACCTCTCTGCCTTTGAGACAGCAGCTCCTCCCAGTTTAGTATCACTGGCAATCTTACTCAGTATACCTTCAAGTCCTTTGAGTTGTTTATGGAAATATTGAAGAGTACTGGCCTTAAAAGGGACTACTTCGGAACTAGTGACTGAAACATGAAATTTGTATTTTCTGGTCGTTTTCTTATGGAACATTTTGCAAAAAATATGACTGAAAGAGATAGGAGGAATGGAATATATGTTATAGATGGAAGCCACCGAACAGAAATGTTCTGCTACTTCAGCATTACTTTTTAACATTTGCCAGTAATATAAAACTTGGAAATAAAGAAGCAATAAGATTTTAAGCAATTTACTTCTACACCTAAATTTTGCATCCACAAGTCTATTCAAGAGACAAGGACCAGCACAACACTGTGTTCTCTCCTAACTTCAGGAAACCCAGCTCAGTAACCCCCAGAGAGCTCAGTGAATAATTTAATTCTCCCTCTAGAAGGGAAAAAATGCTGAAATCCACAGACTTTTTCTCTCAGAACATCTAAATAAAACTGTCTTCCCATGCTAGTCATAGTTTTGCTTCTCAGGCAGCCACTCAAGCACATCTAATATAGTGGTGTGTCACAAGGTATACAAATAAAGCCTTAACTTCAAATATTCCAGGTAACTTCTTTGTGAACATTTCCTTAATAAGAGTTCTGTAGAAGAAAGGGAAAATTGTGTTTATCTCTTATAACTTTTTCTTTCAGTTTTATTAGTAAATGCCTCAATTCCCTAAAAGAGCTCAAATTATCGAGATATAAGGGAACCAAAAGAGACATTTAAATAAATTCATTAAGCTCTGTTATTCTCTAGCTGAATCATGATTGAGAAATTCTTAGTGATCAACAAAGAATGAGGTACTTCTGAAGAAAAAATGACCTCTCATTCATGACATGGGATGAAAAGTATAGAATGACATTTTTCATTCCTAATTTGTAAAATAAATTGAAAGGAATTTCTCCTGTGTGACATAATAGTCTATTTTTTTCACATGCCATCTGCAGAAGCACATGTTATGCTGCTTTTCTTAATTGTATTCTGTTCAGGAAAATAAACAATCTTGTGCAGAGCTTTCATCATGTGAACTCTCCCACAGGAGCTGAAATTATATGATTTTAAAAGATTATTTGTATCCTTAAAGCTAAGCTTATTTTAATTGTTAACTTGTATTGCAATCATGCTGCTTACAATTGTAAAATATTGGATATCAGGGCTTTTGTATGCCACTGAACTATCTATGAAAGCATTGTTATAACTGAAAATGAGAATTTTACAGAGCAACCTTGAGTTCCTTTTCACTTTCTGCTATTGTCTAAAAAATGCTAACTAATCTAGAGTTATAATACTGGAATCAGCCAGTGTTGTCAATGAGATATGTCACCACAAATTTCATTGTACAAAAAAATTTCTTAGGGCCATTTTCGTCTTCAAGATATCATTCATCCTTTTTTGTATGTATATTAGTGGAAATTTTCTTGATTATATAAATAATATTTATATAAATAAATTTCTGTAGTAAATATTCTAACTTTTCAAACACTTATATTTAGAATAAATCTGATTATTACATTCTCAGTCTCTTAAGTAAATTTCATGTGCTATTTCTTTTCAAACAAGGAAAAATATTCTTGTTCGAAAGCAAATAAATGTTTTCAAAGAACAGAAAGCACTGAGAGCTGCGCAGCATTTTTACATCTAATTTGGAATTACCAAATCAAACAAAGAGAAAATTATTACCTTCTCCTGTTTTGTGCAGAGCTGTTTCAGATCATAGCAAGTATAGTACAATTAGACAAGAAGAATAAGTCATGGGAAAATAAGGATGAAAACCACTATTAACAGGTCTGAAGAAATGAACCCTGCTTATAAATGTCTCATGGTAAAACTTGGCAAGTAGATGAAGGGAGAGGAGCTTCAATATTAATTCATCATTATTTTGAATAGGACTATTAGGCTTCTCTCTTTAAACATTAGGCCATTACCAAACTTTAAATAATGCCCTCTGTGATTTATATCCATGATTGAAGTATATAGCAATCCATTCACACATATTTTGTTATCTATTTTATTTCACTAAATAAGCTGTCATTTAAAAAATAATTTTCAATAAATCTGTAAATTTCATAACTTAAGAAAAAGCCTGCTTTACCAGTGGCAATAATACCACTGACAATATATAGATATTATAATGTCTTGCTTTGACTCTCTCTCATCTAATTCTAGCTATTAAAAAACAAACAAACAAACCATTTATATGTAATGTTTATGTTTTCTTTGAGTCTATGGCAAATTGTAAGTATATCATGTATAGCAGATTTCATATTTATTAATCTCTTGTTTAATAAGTGAACAGTAACAATGTGTTTTTGAAAAGCAGATTGCCCTTCTATGAGACATATCTTAAACATATAAAAAATTGTTTATTAAACAAAAAAGTACTCAAAATTTACAAGATTAGACTTGTGAAGTCAATGCATAGATATGAAAAGACAATTGTAGTCCTCTTTGTAGAAAAAGAAAAGAGAACTTAGCAAAAAAAAAAATTTACTTTTTTTTTAAAAAGCACTAACATATTTGCTAATTTAAGTAAAATATTTTGAAAAGAATCACTGAACTCTGTGTACTATTGTAAGTTCTGTCCTGTGTAGATATTTATGGTAGAAAGGAATAGCATCACCGCACTTTCAATGGTGAATTGTCTGGGCACTAGCAATACTTACAAATAACATCTCCCTCCAAATAGAGCACATGGTTTTTTGTTCCTCAAATAATTGAGATGACAAACTTCGTGAAATGATAGGTTATAATTTCCTGATACTCGTACTGTTCAGTAATGAAACCATTTATGTATAGTAAAGCAAGACCGTTTAGGCTGCCAAATAGAAAAAAGCCATATAAGCATAAAGCCCCCATATACTAACAGAGTAATTCATTTTGTGACAATGGTTAAGAAACTTCTTTTATGTATGTACTGAATAGTCGATGGCCGCTACCCTCAAGAATGCTGAGAATAAGCAATGCAATTATTCTCAATAAAGCAGTATGACCAAATAACTATTTGAAAGAAAGGTACTTTTAACAATACAGTTTAAACAAAAAATTTAAGAGCTGTAAAGTTTTTATATGTAATGGAGTGTTTGAATTTATTAGAACAAACATTTCATCTCTTTTTATAACTGATGAATCTACCTGTAATATGTGGACTATCTACCTATCATGTACTGCATATAAAGTAGCAGATTTGGCTATTCATCAGCTAAAACGTGTAATGAAAAATCTCAGGAAGAAATGAGGCCAAACAGAAAACGACAACAGCTCATTATGAATCCAGAAAACAATGAATGAGAGAGTCCTCCCTCTTCCATTTATTTAGTGATAAGGGATATTTTTTAAAGGCCTTTGGAGATGATCCAGGTCATTTCTCTGACCTTCTTCTCAACTTAAGAGCACTGATCCCAGATCAGTCTTGTTACTCTAAGAAAGCAGAAGCCAAGGACAACTCTCTCCTTCCTCCCCGTGGTACCAGCCTGAATCTGCACATGTTTTCAGGTCTGCTTGCCTCCACCTTTTGATTTTACAGAGACAATCAACAGAAAAGAGATGAAGTTGTAAGAGGCTACTTAATAAGTTTTCTTTCAAGGATTTTGAATGGGCTATTTAGGATGATTTTATATGGTTAAGCACTAACAGCTTCTTTACTTAAATATGAAGTAATTTAGACCACTTATTTTTGGAAAGGATGTAGAAGCCAAGCCAAAATAAAAATAGTGGAATTAAATTCACATCTCATTCATTTTTCACTGTCATGACAATGTTTCTTTTGAAAACTGGCTTGCTTACTTTTAGATTTATAAAATTTAGGGAAATGTTTTTAAAATGATGAAAATAACTTGCAATGACAATCTTGTAAATTAATATCTTACCCATTTGTATATATTCAAAATTATCAGTAATAGAGTGAATAGGTATGTACAACTTCCAGAAATAAGGCGTATTGCTTTGTGCTGGGATAGAGTTAATTTTCTGCTTAGCGGCTTGTATGGTGTTGTGTTTTGGATTTGGGACCAAGAGAGTGTTGACAACATTGATTTTTCAGTTGTTGCAGAGCAGGGTTTACACAGTCAAGGTCTTTTCTATTTCTAACACTGTCCCACTAGTGAGTAGTCTAGGGGTGCACAAGGAGTCACGAGGCAACACAGCTGGGAGAGTTGACCCCAACCATCCCACACCGTCTGTCATCATGGTCAGCAAGAACAGCTGGGAGAAAGAGGGAGGAAGGGGGGGTCAGTTTGGACTTAGTGCATTTCTCTTCACAAGTAATTGTTACATGTGATGGTCCCTACTTGCCTGAAAATGGCAAAATATCTCTCTGCCTTTGGGAAAGAGTAGACGACTTTGTTATTTTCCTATGCAAATTTTGCTTGTGTCTAATAAGACAGTCTTTATGTCAGCCCGTGAGTTTTCTCACTTTTACCCTTCCAGCTCTCTCCCACATCCCACTGGAGGAGGAGAAAGTGTTTGTCCCGTGCTTAGCTGCCTACCAGGGTTGATCACAAAGTGAGGTGACAGTCTTGCCTAGAGGAAAAACAACAAGCAAAGCTGTGTTATCTTTTTTTTTTTTTTTAATTTTAGAATTTAAACAAAGTAAATAATTGCTGGTGTACTCCTCTCTTAGTTGTGTTTTTGAATTCTACCTTTCTCTAGCATTAAAATTGTCATAAGTTATAGTCACTATCTTTTTGGTTTTCTTTACTATTGAATCCCAGTTGAATGCAGACAAGTGCAGGAGGTTAAAACTGTGATGTTCATGAAATTAATACTGGAAGAAGTATTAAGAACAGAGCTGTACCTTAGAAAGTATCCAGACTTAATTTTAACACTATTTTAGTGTTGTAAAATGAAATATGACAATTTATAAATTGTATGGTTGCTTTCAATGTTATGCTGCACTGTTATTCGGTTTTTATGTTTACGACTGAATCCTAACATATCTCTCTGCCAGGTTGCAGATCCCATCACCAGTTTTCTTTACAATGCAAGTATGGTCAAGCCAAGCCTGCTCTTTTCCTGAACTCATGGATTTTTTTCATAATAAAACATACTTTTTCAATCTGACAGTCACTCTCATTCCTATTCTCTTGCAAATCTACAAAATTTTGTTCATTTTCCTCTTAAAACCAAAACCTGTTAATTGTTCACATAAGAAGAGTATGACTATGTTGTTATGAAAACCAGTAATTTTTGAAATTATAATTCTCAAAGAGAAAATATGAGCAAAGTTTGGTAGCTAAAACTTTCTTTAGAATACTCCCAAATCATTTCTCTTTCTTCTCAAAATCTGAAGTTACTGCTAGAATAAGAAAATTATCGAGTGAGGCAACAACCGTGAACTCTCTAAAGAGACTTCTTCAAAATTTCAAAATATAATTGTCTTATCCTTCTCTGTATACTCACTTCCATCCTCAGTAGGGGAGAGAAATATTTGTTTAATATGTCTGTGTCTTGTTAATAGTCATAAAAACTGACTAGTCAGTACATTTCTGTTTATTTTTTAGGTGGTTTTAATACTAAAATAGTTAATTTTGGGGGTCTTTTGGGATTTTGCATGCCTAAAAATATTAGAAACATTTTACCCATAATAAATCTAGGAATTTTGAACCTGTTTTGAAGTTCAGCTAATTCAAACAAGGTCTTTATGAAGTCAGATTAAATATTTGAAATGCGATCTTCTGGCCTTACATTCTGTGAACTTGACACAAAATACATTTTTTTAAAAAGTGCCATATCCAAACACTTGCAATAAGACATTTTATAGACTTTTTTTTTTAATTTTTTCCAGGAAAAATATATACAATAAATTTGTAAAAAAAATCAGAAAGGCATTTCTGTTCAATAATAATTAGCCTAGCTAGTTCATGTTATATGGTCTTTCAATATCGTTTGATACAGGCAACTTTGAATTTAACACATATCTATACATAAAATACAAAAGTAAGATTTTTTTAAAAAAAATTTTTAAATGAATATTTAAATCCAGATAACTTGGAATATGGTAGCAATGTTATAGTTTCAGGATCATTCCTTGACCTAATAAAAAAGTTAGGTGGAAATTGTCATTGTACTTTAAGCTCAGAGGGAAAAGATCTTCTCACTGGAAAATCTCTGTAAGTCCCATACTTCAACAGATTGTAAATACATAGTAAGTCATTACCTTAAATCTCATGCCCTCATTTCATAAAGTTGTGTTAAATACTGAACATAAATGCCTTTTTGAATCAACCACTCCTGCAAGCAGGAACACAAAATTGTAGAAGGAAAAAGGCCAGACACATTTAATTTTGCAATAAATCAGAGAAAGCTGAGGGATAGAATGCAGTCTTTCTCTCTGAAAGGTAGTATTTCCTTGCAAACTGTGTATTCCACAAAAAAGATTATTGTAACTGATCCAAATTGCAAAAAAATCACTGTATATAATCATAAACTACTTGTAATTGTATTACTTACATGCTTCTGAACAAGGCTTGGTATTTACACAGTCTCTTTTGTCATCTGAGGTCAATAGCTATATATCTTTCTTACTGCAATTTTCTCAATAAGAATGTCACACTTCAAATTATGAAAGGAATAAAACATTTTTGGCAGTTATGCATCATTTTTCAACTATTGTTTTATTCCTTGTGAAAAAGTTATAAGATATTTGTAGAAACCATATTAACAGCAAAAATTATAATTTTTTGAGATCATGTATGGAATTCTGTGTAGGTGATAACGGTCCTCAAGTGCATTTGATGTAGCCAGTGTTGCTGAATTAAATAAAAGTGCTGTCTGGAGAAAAGCATTTCAGAATGTGTTTTTGTAAGTGGTTATTGCACAATTAACATAATCCTACTTCAAATTTTAGACTGCTAAATGCATACTCATAGTTATGGCAGTAATTTGTGAGTTGTGCTCTTCACCAGGACAAGTCACACACTATTCTTTTATAGCCTACTTCCTGTAGCTACCAGTATCCTATAAAGCATGTCCTTTAACGTGTTCTGTTCAAATAGCTGGATTTCAGAGTGAATTAATCTGAATTACTCTTATTGTCTACTTTATGACTGAATAAGTCCTAGGTTAAAGCTGCTTTATTCTTGTTACTTCAATTTGCTAATATTTATCAGAACATCTTAAGTTTCAAAATAAACTGTCTTGGCTGTCTCGCTCCACCTGCTGTGGGAAGAAAGGTTTAGGATCCAACTATATTTTTATTCCTTTAAGTCTTTTTTCATGAAAATGTAGAAGAAAGTTAATATCTAAACATCACAGGGCACTGAGGAAAAAAAGAAGGTTTAGGGCAAATTTATCTCTAAAAATGAATGGAATGGTGTAAGTCTGCTCCAGTGTAGCCTCCTGAAACTAGTAGAAATTTGTCCCCTTTATTCTTTACAAATCTTTATTCCTTACAAAGTATATCACCATTGGTACATACCAATGATTCTCAGTTCAAATCTGGTAGCTACTTCAGAGTCTTACTCTTTCAAGACAGTTAAATTAGTCAATGTGCTGCATTTTCTGATTTGAATAAGATTTTATCACTGATTTCCATTATGAATGCAGGAGCTGGCAAAGTTTATTCACACTATTTGAGTACATTGAACTACTATTGCTTTCATGATAAACTAGCTATTACTACATTTGGCTGTGATTGTAATCATTTTGGATGTTTCTTTTTTTATAACTGTGGACTTTTTTTGATGTCTTAATGAACGGCAATTTCAACTCTACTGAGAACAGCAGCAACTCTTTAGAACATACAATTAAATATCTGCTTTTGGCCTATGACTATTTTTGTCATCATTTCTATTGTGAAAACTGAAAGATTGACCTTTGAGTGCTATAGTACCATTTCATCAACAGTGAGATTAAGACATAATTGCGTACAGTACAGGAAAAAGTTCTCTATCAAGAAAATTCTTCTTGAGCCATTACAGAGAAAATAAAATTCTAAGAAATAAAACAATTCTTTCTCCTGTACCTGCGTTAGGCACTTCAATTAGGGAAGAAAGAAGCAGGGTGGACTTCCTAGGTATACTAGGTTTTTTGCTAACTGAAATCTTTTAAGAGTACTTCAAAACGGATTCTGGAGATTGGCAGGCAGGAAATGTCTTCTTTCCCATGTGTTGTATCTACTCATGAGAAGAGGATTAAAAATTTCCCATAGTAAAGACTTTAAATGCCTTATTTTTTTTTTTTTTTTAAATGCAAATGGACTGCACATGAATAGCTGTGGAAAGGTTGAAAACCATGAAAGTAACCAGTATACAAACTGGAGCATGACGGTTACTATTCTAATCCTCCTTTTTTAACCCAGCGTACCTTTTGCAAATATCCAAAGAAACACACAATCCAATAACAAGATTCTCTTACAGTCATGTATGTGTCTACATAACAAAGAATGACAACAATTTAAATTTTAAAATATGTACAATTATGCAACTGATTCAGATGAATCAGAAGTGCATAAAAGCACAGGATTAGAAATGGGTGCTCAATACTGAAGACAAAATGGCTTAAGAGAAGTGAGGAGAAGAGTAGGTGATGAAATATATTTGCTCAGCTTTAAAAAGAACAAAAAGAAACACACAAATACTACACGTGCTTATTTTTATCCTGCTTGTGTTGCTTCTTGTGTTCATTTCCACATTTCTCAGTTTTGGCACTTGAAATTGCAAGGTCTTTGAGACAAAAAAGATTTTTCCTATGTGTTTAGAGAGCATCCAGTGCTTCCCAATACTATCAAACTCTATTCAATAGATATATTTCTTTAATGTATTTTTTTGTTTCATTTGCAATATGCTTGCCAGAAGCAGTGGTTGGGATATTTATAGACAGTAATTGGGCAGGAGGTCACAAACATTATCTAATGTAACTTTTTTCATCTTTAATTAAATTCCATTTTCATGCACTGCAGGAATAGCTACAAAATTAAGTTAGATAGTTCTGTATTTTAATGTTTATTGTTAGAAGGTCATGATGACAACAGCCCCCTTTTGCAAGATTAGCAATTCTAGTCCAGAAACCAGTAGATGCTTTTCATCAGTTTCAATTCTTATGTGTCCAAAGTTTTCATTTTTATCAAAGCACTGCAGTGGTTGTTGATAAGAAAATTAGCCAGCTGCCTCTTGCTCTTTCTTCGTGAGATTATACAATTCTTTATCATCATAAGCAGATTGTAGGTCAAGAATAAAAAAACTTAATTGTAATCCTTTATCATATTTCTTATTAGATAAGAAGATTAAGAATTCAGCCATCAAGATTTTCTCCCATATCTATCACGGTGACAAATTACTCCTGAATAAAGTCAAAGCAGGCAAAATGAAGGGCCAAATCCAGCATCAATACAGTAAACTAAATTTTCTTAGGATTTCAGAGTAGAGAGTATGGCTTTATTAGGAGTACCATGTATCTTCTAAATCTAGGAGTGAATACATTTCATGTTATAATTTGCAAGTGCTCCACAATGCAAGGGGTTTTGTTTTGTTTTCCCTCTTACAGGTTTGTCTAGAAGCATTGAGTGTGCTTTTTCCTTGCAACAGAACTTATAGTATTATCAGCAACATTACTAGCATGTTTGGATATTTACATTTTAATTGTTTCATAGGAAATAAGCCTTGAAAGATCCTTCAGAAACTATCTAAACCATACTCTTCCCCAGGGTAGTGACATCATTCCTATCAGGTGTTTGTCTAATTTGTTTTTTACAATCCCCAGTTGTGGAGAGTCTACAATCTTTTCACTTAAACTAGTGCTGAACTACCCTTACTGTTGGCAAATTATTTTCTTCTGATGTCTAATACTGTACCTTCCTTGATTTACTTTTACCTGTTATTCCTTGCTTTAGTCTCATGACAGGGAGTTTATGCTTGTTTCATTTTCAGAAGTCTGATCTTGGTACCCTCAGCATTCTCTTCCCCAGACTTATCATCTCCAGATACTCCTGTCTTTGTAGTCATCTATCATTATTACCATTCTGCACTGATCTCCCACTAGTTAATTCTGTTTTATCTTTTGCAAAAGAATGATGACTTCAGTAGGATAAAAAGCTCTAGTATATGCTTTATCAGCACTGAGCAGACTAGAGGACACACTTCACATGTCTTTCATGCACTTCTTACCAGTCTTTTTCTGCAATAGTGTTTTGTTAAGCCATGCCTCAAGGTTTACTCTGATTTTTACATTCAGACTTATTTTCTTCTGGGTCCTCTTAGCTTAAGCATCCGCACTATACTCATATGGGATGAATGTCAGAATGTCTTTTGCTTTAAACTGTCCAAACATTTCTCCCTGTAACTCTGTGTTCAACTGAGCTAGGTACTCTTTCTGTAATGTTCATAGAGCCGTAGAATCATAGAATCATAGAATGGTTCGGGGCTGAAAAGGACCTAAAAGATCATCTAGTTCCAATTGCATTGCCATGGGCAGGTACACCTCGACCAGGTTTCTCAGAGCCTCAGCCAGCCTGGCCTTGAACCTTTCCAAGGATGGGCCATACATGACTTCTCTGGGCAACAATATGCATTACTCTGCAATAAGTCTTGCTGCTTCCATACTCCACATTATGTTTCCAAAGCTAGGCCAGTGGGTCTTTCTTGTCATGAAATCTAATATGGAACTACTAGATTAAGTTTCTTAATAAGATATAGTCTAACAAAAATATTGAGTCAGAAAACTGCTGATCAGAGTAGATAACTGATCTAGAAAGGCCCACAGACTGAGAAATTGAAAACATTCAAATGCCTTGTAGGAGGTACTAGACATGTTAAGTGTTGCTGAGTGCTATACTCCAGACTGCTCAAGAAAGGAGTAGGCACAGATGGTGACCGTGAATCTGTTGCAAAGGTGTTAAGAAATTACTTTGGAGTGAGAACAAAGACGTTACAGATTGCTAGACATTTTCTACTCATGCTGCTTAAAAACAACAACAAAAAAGGAATAGTTGACTTGACGTAGTGCTGAAAATAGCCTGTACAAGCTGTACTTGGTGCCTTCCTGAAGTCCAGAACACCAGCACTACGACAGTATGATTCCAAGAATCTATAAAGGCTCAGCTAAAACCAGGTCACAACTGCAGAACTGCTGCTTGGCCAGTTATCCTCTAGATCATTTTTCTCCAGCCTCTTTCTTCTCACTGTAAAGATTTGAACTTGTCCACCTTGACGGATATCTTATTTTTTTCAGTGAGGCTTCCTAATTTGTCACAATCATTTTGCATTCTAGCCTTGGCCTTTGTAAGGGTAGCCTCCCTAACCTACCAACACATGCAGACTAACCAAGATGCACTGCAGATCCATCACTCAAGATATTAAAACCCAAATACTGTCAAAACAGGGAAAAGCCCTGAAATAACCCCTCCAATCTGATAAAATCCAAGTTTGAGGGAACAATTTGTTAAATAAACCTTCAATATTGTATTCTGCCTAATTGTATTTTTCTTTGCATCACCCTTATGTATATGTCTATGCAGGTAAATAGAAGACAGGGAAAAATTCCTAGCAAAATGTAATGGACTGACATTTGTCAATACTTCCTGGGGGTGCATCCTTCTACAATATTAAGGAATATTGTAGAAGGAATATTGTGGAAGGATTTCCAGATGACCTTCCCCTAGCTTCCTCTGTCCTGTGAGACAGGACCATTAACACATCATTCACTTTGGAACTGGGCTGTCTCAAGTGAGTTCTGGGCACTGAAGTTCAAGCATGTGATTCACTTTATTCACTATACAAGTGTTAGTTCTGTCTGTCCTTAAGCCAGAACTTCTTCAGGCATTTGACTGTGGATATAAATACACATAAGTGACCTCTGGTATACAGGTATGTGATAGAATCTTACCTCTGCACCCACAAAGGGAAACAGAGAACACAGCAGGAGGGGAGCCCAAATAACACCTTGCCTCAGCTACACACCCAGGACCATCACAGCCCATCAAACTCCCATTTCCACAAACTCCCAGGAGAAAGGAGTACAGGCACACAGATGAAGGCTTCAGAGAAAGGCATGTCCTGTCAAGTTCCCTTCCATGGCTTTCTCAGGACAGCCTCAGTTCAAAGCTCCATTGTGAAACACATAGAATGGCTTTGGTTGCAAGAGACCTTAGAGATCATCTAGTATCACATCAAAGTGCATCAATGCTGCAGGAGCACATTCTGCGCTGAGGGTGATCACTATTTATGGGGGGGATACATTATGGGATGCAGAGGAATTTTGGAATTGCACAGGACTTATTAACAGATGTTTGGAGGGGGAACAAAAAGTGGGAGGAAGCTGTTTGATTCAAGGGAAAAGTGCATGGATAGAAAAATATGGGGCAAGAAAAGGCTGGTGGTGACTAAACAGTTTGGCATGATTGTCTGTTCATGTCCTGTGCCTGACCACTCTGGTCTGTACACCTTGTTAAATTCCTTTCTAGCTCTTTCCTTGGATGAAGAATTCTATTTCATGTGTCTGCATGTGCAGGTATTGCAACGTGAGTGCCAGCAACTGGAGTGACACCTTGGGTTGTAGAGGCCTGTGATCCCAGCACCTGGAGCAAGTGAGGTCTGGGTGACAGCAGCTGGACGGGTCTGCGTGCCTGGGTGCCAGTGAGCAGCAAGAGCCAAGTAAATGACAAAAGAGCCAGGAAGAAGCAGGTGGGGCCAGGGCCCAGAGCCCTGTGCCCCTGGTGCAGCAAAGGAAGCAGGTGTGATTGTGTGAGTGAGTGTGTGGATGCCAAACAAGATTGACTAGGGAGAGATTAGCAAGTAAGTGAAGTGGTCTCAGGGTGGCTGCAGGGTCTACAGGCAAGACCGTGGGAGGACCTGACTGCTGGGTGTCCTGGGAAGTCCAGCTGGACTCTGGTGGTGTCCAGGTAGGATTCTTTTCTGTGTGTATGTGTGTGTCTTTAAGAGCAAGAGCTCAGAGACTTTGGTTCCCCTGGGCAACCAGGAGAGTCCCACCCAGCTCTGTATGCATGAGTGTGTGCATTTGTGTGTGCAAGGGAGGGGGCAGGCCTGTGGCACCAGGGGCTCAAATGTCCACATGCCAGCAACTGAGGAGAATGATCCAGGGACTGCTACGGGGCAGGCTGAATGCTACTGGAGAGATTCACACTGTATGTATGCATATGTGTGTGAGTGTGTATATATATATATATATTTTAAAAAATTATATCTATAGAAAATAGATTTTTATATATATACATATATATATATACACACACACACACACATAAAACCACTAATAGACCTTTGTCCCCCACAGGCAGAGAGGGGAGCACGATAAAGGCTCTGGTGCTGTCTGTGCTGATGTGAGGGGCTGCATGTCAGTGCTCGGTGCCAGCTGTGTCTCTGTGTGGTGCGGTGTGCACATGCCTGATGGGAATCTGCATCTTCAGCCTTGCCACTTGTTGAACCTGAGGCATGGAGCTGCAGCAGCGTAGCTTTTCTTGGACTCAGATTTGGACTGATAATTTAGCCTAGAAATATATACATGAGGAATTTTGCAATGCATAAACCTATCCAGTTTTATTTATTTATTTATTTATTTTTTATTCAAAATGCCCTTTTGAATAGAAAGAAACTTTCTAATTTATCCATACCCTGAGTGAATTGTGCTGTTAGAAACAACCAAAAATGGAATGTTCCCTGCAATTTGATAATGTAAATGACACCTCTTATGTATATGTTATCACATTAGATATATCAAATGGAACTGTGACCTCTCTATAACCTTCTTTCTTCTTTGTGTAAAGTAAATTAATAAACCACAACATCCAATAATCAGGACTGTAAGGAAGGCCAGGGCTAAGTATATTGTATTCAAGAATTGGTTACTGTTTATCTAATTCTTCACTCCCTGAATGTCAACTCACATAGGATACGTACCTGAGAAAATATACTGCTTCATTTGTTAGAGCTAAATCCTGGCAATATTATTCAATTACTTGTTTCAGGACTATTTTTTCCATGATATAGCCACCTCTTTTCCAACATATCTTAGATATGTTTGCACAGCTCTCATTGTCTGTACTGTCTGAAGAAAGCTGACACTCATCTGCACTTCTACTCTTTTGTTCTTCATTTTAATTGGGATATTGTTACTGCTTCTATCTTTCCTCTCTCTTTTTTCCTCACTATTGTTCTGGCTGACATATTACTTGATTATGTTTTTTTTTAAATCTGGCAGATGTCTTCATCATCACCATCCAATTAGAGGACAGTCAATGAGGATGTATGGAGACTAGAGACTAAGCACAAACTGTGTTTGAACTATAAAATGCTTTCTGCAGCACTCCCAGGATATCTCTTTGGGGTTATATGACTGCAAATACTAAAGCCTCATATACAGATAGAATAGACCTTTAAAAATTTCAGGTATTTCTCTGAGATTATAAAGACATTATGTTTGCACCTAATGTTTGAAAACAGGCTTTGAATATATACAAGACATTATATAAAATCTTTTACCTAAAATTACCATTTTCTAATATCTCTTATATTTAACATCCTCTGTTGCAATAATTCCAGCAAATTTTTAGCAAATTTTCCTTCTAAGAACATTTGTCTATTACATGCATTGAATCAACCAGTCTTTTCATAGGGTTTTATTTCAATTTTGGAATTTATTATTCTAATCAATAAAACCCAAAACTATATGAAAAATCTTTCAACCTGTTCCTTGTAGTAAATAAAAATTCCAAAGTTGTTCAACACTCTGCCAGAACAAGAAGTGAATCTAGCATCTTAAACCATATCAACTTGGGGACGATATACCCTCTTTGTGGGGTTTCCTGATTCCTCTAATTTTGTGTTGTGCATCACATTGCTCATTATAAAATGTGGTTAATGACATAAAAATCTTTAAATTATGTTATATAGGGAAAAAATAACTGTTAAATCAACTAGTCAATCTAATAACTTTTGTTTTGTAGGCACAAGTATGCTATAGATGTATAGTGTTACTTCTCATTGTAGAAACTGCATTTGAAGACAATGTAATTACTAAATATATAAAGAACTGGAAAAGCATGAAAATGAAAGAAAAATGTGCTTATCTCATGCCATGACAAGCTTACTGAGGCTCTAAATGAATATATATATTTATAGAATTGCCTTTGACAATTCACAAGATCTGATTATGTGGCAGGATGCTCTGACAAAGGATTTGATTATATGGTGCACTGAGCTGTGGCTAGTAAATAATAACCTTCACTCTTCATGCTTCTACTTGTTATTGTTAGAAAAGTGGCGCAATCTTGAAAATTAGTAAGTGCTATAGGCAAATCAATTATTGAGGCAGGACAGCATATATCATTTGAAAAAGGTAAATAGGATAAGCCATTTAATTTCTTCTGGAAGGAATTTTATAAGTGGCTGCAAGTGAGGTGTAGATACTTATGCACGAGCCATAAATGAGCAAAGGGAACAACACACAAAAACTTGTCATAAATTTATTTAAAAACAAGAAAGCAACAAAAAACCGCAAACAAAATAGATAAACCCCCCACTCAAACCCAAGAACCTTCTTACCACTGTCCTAAACAACAAACCTTAAAGGAAAATGTCTAAAAACATGACATAGTCAGCATACCAGCCATGACAGGACTCTCTGGCCTTACTGTCCTTTCTCCACTTCACCCTGTGGTCTAGAACCACATTTCAGCTCAGCCCAAGACCCTCGGTCCCTCAGACTGATCCTGCAATGGGAGGGAGCTGCCCATTTATTCAAATTGTAAGATTTGAATAAATGTTAAATATACTCACAACAAAATAGTGCAATCCCTTCTTTAGCAGATACACAGATATGACCCTCACAGAATGGTTGGAGCATGGAGTCTGCAAAACCTGTTGACTTCAGTGGACCAAAATCCTACAAAAATAAAGAAATTATGTTTCATAAATACAAACTTTCTGCCATCATGTCTCATCATGCTTTACTTCATACTTACCATCACTTACTAGAAACTCATTTAGTGTTCTAGTCATACTACAGCATAATAACATATAACTACATAGTAGCCTTTAGAAGCATTACCCAATTTTACGTTTGTATTTTCAAAGATATTATACAAAGAAGGAGTGCATACGCTAGATATATTAAAACAAAATATTTTGCGAAGTGTTTCCATTTATGGACTGACTACAAGTTGACATCTCTGTAAGACACTAGTACAGTATGATTTTATGACTATAAAAGATAAGATCATTTCAACCGGTTTTATGGATTTAAAATTAAGATTGCATGACCTACAGCTTACTTTTATCCAAGACAAGAAAAAGGAGAAGGATGGCACAGCTTAGTTTTACCTGATGTAGAGCAATATGTGGATCACTCCACAGAGAAAATGAGATTGCAAATGACCCACACAGCAGAAATAAGATAACCTTAAGGGCACTGCAAAGATTCTGGTGTAAGATGTAGGCCATTGGAAGTGGTACATGTATCAACATGTTTAACACAGTGGAGACTTCCAAAAGCTTCCAAGTTTGTTACCATTTATGGAGTAGATACAGTAACAAAGAAAATTATTAATCTGTCAACTAAGTATTTGTTCAGTTGCAGTGTTTATTTTCCCTTAGAATGAGACCAGTCACTTATTAAACTAGAAGAAATACACGCATATTTAAGTGGTTTTAATTCATAGTCTTGGCAATTTCTCCATTTACTCTAACTGATATCTATCTCCCTATTTTATCACACTCTCTATGCTAAAAATTATTCAGTATACTGGTGTAGGAGTATTTCAGGGAAGGCAGAGGATTTTTGAATGGTTTAATGAATTAATTAATGGTTTGAATGGAATTAATCTGCATTGAAAAAATACTTCCAATACTATAAACTATATGGAAGCTTGGAGAATTTTAAAAATAGCGGACAGAAGAATATGTCAAAAAAAAAGTGAAGAGCACTTGAAAGAAGAGGAAAGTCTGTACACAGCTTGGAAAGAAATACAATTGAGGAGACAGAGAAGATGAGAGGAAACAAGAAAAATTAAAACAAATCAAGCAAAAGAAACATTAAGTCAATTAGAAGCTTGGTGGCGTAGCCAAGAAGTTAGAAATAAAAAAATAAATAAATAATAAGTAAGCAGTGAGACCATGAAAATTGGAAGGATTAACAAGATACAAAAACTCAGTGATGTCTAATTACTGTTATGTATGTGTTCCCAGGTCCACGTGGCCATAAGAGATGTCTATATAGTTTTGGAGAGAGAGTTGTGCCAATTTTCAAGAATGTTGGCAAGAGTATCTTTGGAGGCCTTAAACCCAGTGGGAGTAAAATGCCTCAATCCTCAGTTCACTGCTGTCAGCAATAGAATATAGTTATAAAATCCACATTTAAAAAAAAAAAGGCAAAAGTCCTCCTTCCTGTTTCATAATGCAGGAACTTGTGTCAAATAAACCAGGCACAAAACTTTGGTTTTCTGAGTTTTACATATTCCTACCTTTTGCATTCTCTACATCATGTGTATATTCCATTTCAGAAGTGGTGTTGTGATTACATCCATAACCTACAAAACTGCAGTAACACTAATGCTTCATGCACAAAAAGGGTTCCAGAAAGTTTTTGCCTCTCAGATTTGAGAACCAGCTATAAAATACATGCCCGTTACTACTTCACAAAATCTCCTTGTGGGTTTGTTCATGTTTAAATAAAGGCTGGTTCTAATCTGAAAATGCAAGCCCAGTTATCTTTTTCGTGCTTACATGTCCTGGTAGCAGATGTTGGGGAAGCACTTGGAAAGAAAAAAAAAAACTTTCCATTTTTAACAGAGTGAATTTCAGAACAGAGTGAGGAACACATGGACTCTTAATGATTATGTTTGCCTACAGTAAACAGTGTACTTGGTAAGTCCTGGTTCTATTTGGGCTGCATATATATAAGTGCTAAAGTATATTTTACAAAATGCAGAAAATTTCAGCAAAGTACACTTGGGAATGAGTAAACAGTGTAAGGGATTAGGAAACAGACCATCTTGTAATAACCCAGAAAGGAGCCATCTAACTAGATTCAGGAGAGTTTCAATTTAGTGTGGTGAGCTTCTCCCCTGTTTTCAGGGGAAAAAAAAATAGCATCTGCTCTGCTCTGCTCTGCTCTGCTCTGCTCTCCTCTCCTCTCCTCTCAACTTTGGAAAACAGGACTTGAATGCTAAAACCAAACATGAAGGAACTTTCAATATAGTGATTTAGCTATAATTGTCTTTGTATTCAGCTAAGTAGAGAAGTTCTGAAATAACAAATATTCCCAGAACTTAAAGAACAACAAAGTGACCCAAAAACACCCCCAAAAACATATTAAGTAACTGTAGTGATATACAACACAACCCAAATTTTTGAAAGCATTTACTAGACCCAAAGGTAAAAGGAAGATGAACAAATAAGCTTAATTCATCCAATCAGGTGCAAACATCTTTTAATCAATGGGCCTATACAACCAAAAGGAAGCAGGACATTCTCTGTAAGAGTTGGTTATATGATCCCGGCAGAGAATATTCTGTGTAGAACAAACAATGAGAATGAGAAAACATTTCACTTTAAAATAACATGGTGTTCAAGTTATTGTCCTCTGATGTAAAACCCTGTCTCCAGTATTAAATTATTTTAATTTAAATGTATTACAAAATGCAGTGACCAGATGACTTTGTAGTAGTTGTTTCCTTCTAACAAGAACTGCATTAACCAAAGAAACTATTTCTCTTTTGTCAAAATCATAATTTTAGGTGGGAGAACCAAGAATGCCCTTCACAGCAAAAGACCTCCATTTGTAGCCAGCTCTTAGTGAACCATTTCCAATTCTCTATAATTTTGTGCTTGATATGAAATATAAATGTAGAATGCATTGTGTAAATTTTTATATCTTGGCAAAATTATCCCTTCGCTTAAATGCCAAAAACAGAACAAAACAAAACAAAAAAAAAACAAAACCCCCACCAAACTAGAAAGTTTACATTTAAAGCAATAAAATGTTGTTCTTGCTTTTCTGTATACTTTCTGAGAAACTTTCACCAAACTAAGCAGATTTTGAGGACAATTTATAGTTTACTCTCCACCAATACCCTTTGAAATCAAACCTTGAGATGCTGCTGTCATTCTAAGTAATCCAGGGTCAGAGAAGAATTGTATTCATGCATTCCTTCTGAGTCTACTCTATTGGTACTTCACAGAAATTCTTCATGTTTTAGAGATTGCTATGATTTTTTTTTATTATGACAAATTATACCTTGCTGACTCCGTACATAGACTGTAATCTTAAGACAATCAATACACTGCATTGTAGCATGAGGGCAAGAAGTCAGTCCAGGCCAATCTCTGCTTGGACAAGTATCCTTCAGCAAGTCTTTTCTCAGAGTTCTGAGAAGTCTTTTAGTAAGTCTGATTGTTCCCAATCTAACAAATACTGATGTGAAAAATAAAAAGCTTCTTGCTGTTATTATGGTCAAAGTATCAATGCAGGGTGAAAACATAAGTCATTTAGAATGCCTTCCTTAGGAACTATAACAATTCAAAGTAATAATTTAATATATGTTGATGTCCCACACTGAAATTGTTGTTATATTAACTATACCTCATATTAATTGATGTCATTGGTTCGCATCCTGCAGAAACCTCCAGAAATTATGAATGGTGTTTGCATGGTAACTACCTCACACTTACAGCAGTTTATATTGTGTCTTTTACCAACCACAGTATAAGTAGAGTATGCTTAGATTTTCTACTCCTCTCTGAATAGGGTACAACTCACTCTGTCACAACTGATGACTGATAGGACATTTCTCTGACAGTAGGGATGCAATGATGTGCTTTGAACATAATGACTACACACTATAATAGAAGACACTTAGATAGTCTTCTACTCTTATATTCATAATTTTTATCAGACGTGAGAAGACCACTCTGGTAACATTCAGCAGGTGATGCAATTTAATGTAAAGAAGTCACAGCAGAGTTTAAAAGTTACATCTAGTGGTAATTTTGTGATAAGATGTGTTTACTGATGATAAGAAGGCCTTCACCATGGAGCTTTTTGCTTGATTTCCTACTTTTTTGTAAACTGTCAGTTTCTGATGTAATATTCTTGAGTTCACCAGTCCTTCACAACTCAATTGATCTACCCAAAGTGTGATCATAAAAACTGTGAGATTTGTGCCTTTAAAATTATTTCCTTTCCTCCCTTCTTTTTTTTCTTTTCCTGCTTCAAATTTTTTATATATTGCTTGGGCTTGTGCTGTCTAATAAAATATAGATGTAAGACTAAGGGAAATTAAGGAAGCTGTTTTAACTGGGAAATCTTGATAATGTCTTTCTGTAAGGATGGTTTTAACTTCCACTTTTTGTCCAGATATAGTCAGCTTCCAGGGCAACCGGTTAAAGGTTTTGTTATGAATACTCTCTTGATCTTAAGGTCCCTAGATCATGTCCTCTAGTATATGAAAATGCTGGACAGTTTCTGAGATAAAAAACAAACCAATTTAGTATTTGTGTTTGTCTCAGTCTGTGAAAAAAAAACAAACAAGTAGTATACCTTTATTCTCTTTCTAAAATAGGATGTGTTTTTACATGTAGTTTTTAAATATTAGAATATGATTCTCTTATCTGTCATGAAAAGAAACGTCTCTTCTATTGCTGGATGATATTAATATGCACCAAAGAATTTATCATCTTTGGAAAGTTTGCAGATTTGATGCTAATGGAAAGTAATAGAGAGGAATCCATTCCTGATTTTCTTCTGCCTCTTCCAGACAGATGAATGGCAAAAAATTGTAGATTTCATTTTCCTTGCTTCTTCTTATTTTTTTACTTTGCTGGTAGGTTTTTGCTTTCAAGAAAAGCATTTGTACATGGCATTATTAATCCTAACAAATGAGTGTAAAATGCTTAGTTTACATAGCTAGTCAAAATTGCTATCCCACGTTACACTTATTCTTGTCTGTTGTTTATTACTTTTGGAACAGGTGAAGAGTAAGTTTCAGCCCTGATTTCATAAATAGAGCCCACATTACCATATTTTTAGGCAGATAAAAGCTGAAATAATGACATGCCAATTTTTTGAACACCTGCCATGGTGCTAGCCATTGCTCTGAACCTACACATTACTCCGTATTGTAGTTGCAGAGACATGTGCAGACTTTGGGAAAAATAAAATGCATGACTCAAAGCAGACTGAAAGAGCTTCCAATTGGAAATGGCAGAAATATGCATAATATAGTTTTCTTCCAAAAATATCAAAAATGACATTCCAGCATTCATTGGCCATGTGGTGAGAGTTCAATTCCCATTTTTAAAACTTCATTTTTTATAAGATTGAATTTTGAAAAAGAGCTACTTTGAACTTAAAAAATAAGAGCCTTGATAGTGGCCAAAATATCTTGTTACTTTCAAATATTTTTTCCACATCTGTGAGTGAAAGTATTTCTACACGGCAGATTGAAGAGCAAACATGAGTGTACTTTCGCTATGGCAGTATGTTTGAATTCGGGGAGCAGAAGCAGAGGCTGATTTTATAACTTATTTTTTTGGTAAATTTTTGAGAGGGAATATATCACATTTCTGCTTTAAAGAAAAGAGCAAATTCTGGTAGTGCATTGATTTATAAAGTATAGGTAGTGACTGAATTGCCAATGTACAAGACGCATAACCGGAATTCTCTTACTTTTGAAGGTGAGAAAAAAGGTTAAAGTGTGGCATTCATTTCTGTGCATGAGTTGCCTAAAAGGTGGAGTGTAAATAACTGAAGAGGAAAAGCAGATTGGCACACAAGCAACAGAGCAAACCATGCTTGGTTACTGATGACAAGCACACTTCATTCCTCAGTTCTTCCTGACCGTTTTCCAGTGTCTGTTTTGAGAACCTTAGACAGTCAAAAGACAGCACATGGTCTCGCCGGCATATTCGAGCCAATGATTCAGCTACACACACAAGCTGATCAGCTGCCTATGTACGTGTGCTGTCCACACTGACTACTGCGGGCCAAAGCACAGTGGATAACTCAGTATGCCTTCATTTTGAGGTCTCTAATTCATATTCTTGACATACCTGGGGTGAAAGAGACTTTTAATCCCAAAATTTAGTTAAAACTCAGCAAGATTTTATGCAGGGACTGATAAATAGACAAATTAACCATTAATATAATCACATTACCCTCTTCTTCTTAGCCTAAATGCTAAGAAATATCTAATCCAAAAATTGTGCATATTTCCCAAGATTGAAAAATTAGAAATAAGCATGAATTTTTAACTTTCCTTTTCAAAGTTGTTTTTAGGTGTCATAAGGTCAGCTCATGAACTACCAGTATTATTATAGTTTATAAACCAAGTTTCCTAAAGGGATAATTTTCCTTTGATTTCTTTCCAAGTTTTATTTTAGATATTGTGAAGCAAATTGTTATTGAATTCATAGCATAAATAGAATGGAAAAGAAGTCACACAGTTTATGAATCATGCTGTGAGCATATAAAAATCCATTTGAAATCAAGGAGAAAAATGGGTGCTTAGCATATTAGAAAATCAGACATAGAAAGTGTAGCACTATATTTCATTTTTCAAGAAAAATAATATTTTGTTACTCAAAACCAGCCGGTAATCAAGTTCCAGTGGTCACCACTGAGGGTTGGGGAATATCTAAGCATTTACTGAATGTACAGTTGAGCAGAACCAAACATTTTAGACATTGTATTAAATGCACTGGGCATTGGCAGAGCATTATTTTCATTTACTCATTTTTTTGTTAGAAGTGAAAAACTGAGATGTCTTGACAGGCCTGATGTGCTGGAGAATAGAATAAGGACGCTAGCATAAAGCAGCAGGGATTTGCCTGCCTTTTGTACTTTTATGTGAATGGTTCTTAAACTCCTATCTGCTCTTGCAAGCTGCCAGGAAAAATTCCACATATACAACACTGAGAAAACTCACAGTACATTCTCTTTAAACATCAACAATCTTCTTTGATTGTAGGATTTTAACTATTCTTTTCTTTCTTTCTTTTTCACTTTTCAGGTCATGATGGCACTTCTGGTTAACATTGTACATTTTGATATGGTTTTATAGTGGCATTTAGCAGAGCTTAAGAGTACTGCACTTGTCAAAACAATAAAAATCTGCAGCATATATGATTTTTTTTAAAGAAATGTCTAAGTATTGTCAGCAGCAGCAGGAGAGTGACAATGAAGTAGAAAACAAAAGTAGAGTTTTTTCATATAGGTTATTTAATGCGGTAATAAAAATAAAATGACAATACTTTACTTGAAATGAGGAAACATATGTCTTAATAGGTGATGGACCAAAGCACCAATAATTTTAATCACAAAAGATACTTAAACAGCATGATCCCAGATAAATGCTTTAGAATCTTTTACTGTGTTACTGGCTAAGCTTTTTTAGGTAGATTATTGTAGTGAGAGCAGATGGTCTCAGTTTATGCCTTTTGTTCTGCACAATTATTGATGTGGATGTTAATATGAAACAATAAGTGGGCTATTTTTTGTTTATAATTGACACTAAATGGGTAATATTGAGGAAGCATTATGACTAGCTGACAGATTCAAATCCATGTAGTCCTTACTAAAAATCATGCAAGTTCAGAATTCTGTAGCCAAATTACCACCATAATTATCCACATACAAGAGAAACAGAACAAAGAATCAGTAGGGAAAAAAGTCTTTAAAGGGTATTTATGGTATGCAAAGTACAATTTCAAAGAGAGAGAGGTGGCATTCAGGCATCCATCCATTTTCATGTACTCAGAGTTGTATATGCACCCTGCCATGGGCACGTGCCCTTCCCACACAGCTGTTTCGCTTCTCATATGCACAAATACCTGCTGGTATACACTAAGGCAGTCTCTGTGAGCATTAAGGAAGACCAAGTTTTTGCCCTATCAGGGCTGCATCTTCTTTGTGTCTAATAAATGGCAAAATTAAATCAGCCCAGCCTTGATAATCAGCAATTTTATTTACTCTCTTGTTTCAGAGTTGTTAATGGTGAGCAAATATGAATTAGGAAGCCTAAAGGTCTTCTGTGCTTTTTTGTTTTTTTCCAGCACAGTGCATATTTCTTTGCTTTCGTTAGGTTTTTTGTTGTTGTTGTTTGTTTTTTAAGGCAGTGCTTAATCTGTACATGGCTCTTACTTGGAGTAAGAATACATTTCTAACAGATATAAGGAACATAATTTTGGAAGGTGTTAGGACCAGATTTAACTAACACCTGTCAGAAATGTCACTGGGAGAACTGATCCTGCCTGAGGCAAAAGAGATGGACAAGATAATCTCTTGAGGTTCCTTCTAAGCCCATTTTCTGTGATAATGTAATGTAGTAGGTTTTGACCAAGAAAAAAGCCCATCCAATTCAACTTGGAATTTGAAGGTTTTGATATGTAACTGAAATACATAACTTGTAATACTGTCTAGATCCATACAAGTTTGTGCTAGTTCAAAATTATTAAGACACTGATATTAAACATGTGTATACATTCATTACATGCACCTTTATTTTCTTTTTAACATTAGCTTTAAAATAATTATAAAGCTGCTTGAAATTGATCTATGCTGATTTTAGCAGCATGCAATGAATAAAAAGGGGTCTTTAAGCAACACTGATGTGAAATCCTGATTGTGTTCATATCAGCAGAGGTTTGCTGTCGGTACTGGATTTTTTTCCACAGATGAGTATTCTTACTAACAAAAGAAATGGTGCTATTCTGCATTTTATACTGAAGATGGGCAATAGAAGTTATACAGATTTTTAAAATATACAAGTAGTTATTGGGATTTTCTTTTTTTCTTTTGGGAAACAACCTCTTCTTAATATATTTCAAATTAAGAGAGTCAATGAACTCTCTTAATGAGAATAAAGTCAGCTCAAATTTTAGCACCAGGATTTCGAAAGATGTTTGGATGCCACAAACACACGAGTTCTAGATGTACAAAAATCATTATAATAACAGTATTTTGACTTGATGTTTTTGTCATTTTGGGAAATCACTCAACCTGATTCGGTGTTCTGCATTTCCATTAAGACAGATTATTAACCTTGTTTATTTTAGACAGAAACTTGCAAAATAAAATTTGAGTGTTTTTGGAAGAATATTTCATAAAAGTGTGAGATACATTATTTAATACGTATATAGAACCGTCTAATTTCAAATCTCTTGATCTATTCTGTTAAAAGGAAGTCGTCTTTACTATAACAGACATTTATAGTAGATAATGTGTAGGCATCACAGAAACACTTCACAGGCTTCTGATATTCTTTCTGGCAGCTGAACACATTTAGACTTCATATTATTAAGACAGATGTATGTTTTACTAATTCTGTCGTTCTTGTATGAAATTATTCCTTAATGATAATGTGCATTTACATTTAAAATCTCATCTTAGGCTATTATATACTTCTGTGTTATCCTAAGGGGGTGTAAATAGGCAGAGCTTGGTTGAGTTCACTGGATGTTTGTCAATATGCATCTGTTTGGTAGCTGGTTGCTTATTTTCAATATGTAATTTAGATGGATCAAGAACAGGTTTTGTAAATAAATACTATGATATTTGCCTTTTCCTCAGATGACAGCTAAAATATACACCAAACATGAGAATGTTTATTTGCTATGATGAAAAATTATGTACTGGATTCTAGAGAGAATTCAACTAAAATTGAAATGACACTCTTTTGTTCTGCTGCATTTAGTTTCTGAACGATCTATCCCTAAGGTGAAAATTTTCCATCAAGGGAATTATTTGGCTTTTTATTGAATGTGCTGTGGCTTACCTTGTCCATATCTCGACCATTGACCCTTGCGTGAAAGCGACTGGTGGGGAAGATGATGAGGACAATTCATTGTCTGCTGTCCCTGATTCTAGTAGGGATCTGTATGCTTGTTTTTTAGGGTTTTGTGCATATAAATATTAAGATAAGTTATTACCCAAATATATTGAATAAATATGACCAATTTTTTTATTTTGTAAATTGAGACTGAACTGTAGGTTAATGTCATCCTCTCTGCTGGATGACAAGGAATTGGGTGTTCAGGAAGACCAGAGTCCCAGTCACAATATACCTGAGGCTGCCTTATTCCATTTCCTTTTATCTTTAATTTTTGTTCTCTACTCTGAACATAAAAAGTTACTTAACAAAACAAGTCAGTCATTGCAGTTTGATTTTCAGCAGCTGAAAAAGCTGTACTTTGCTTTAGAAAAATAAGGTTTCTGAATTAATTTCAGAATAACATGCCTTACATCTTATTTTACATTTTATCTGACAAAAATTAAGAAACACAAACCAAAAGTAACCTTTCTGTGCTAATTTTGAACTTCATGAATTAAAACTTTTTTTTCTTGCATAGCTCACATTTAGTGGTTCTGCAATAGCTCTAATGTGGTGCAGTTTATCTGAAATGAATTAACACAAAATAGAGTCATAAAATATATTCATTTGCTTTTGAGGGTAACTCTGTTGGATCAAAGTCCAAGACACACTAGAACACCTTCAAAGAGAGATATAGATAATATGAATTCCTAATATGTCTCTTTGTGATGAATCTTTGTATTTCACTATAAAATCTAGGTACTAACAGGAAAAAAAGGAAGCCATCAACCCCAGAGAAATAACACTTCTGATTTATGAAGGTTTTCTAACCAAACATCAAGCAGCTCCAGATGTGGATCAAAGTGTGTTAATAAAATATATTGCCTTTGTGTCTGTGTTTTAACATCCTGGCACCTTATTCAGGTAATAGTACGCTGTCAAGGCAAACATCTTATCTTTTTCAGAGATCCCTTCCTTTATTGTTCTAATAAAGTTTTGAAATAATTACCATTTTGTACTACATTGAAAACCCCAAGAAACGTGAGCATATTCTACATCACATATACACTTGAATATCTGTAAATGTTTTCTGTTGATTTAAAATCCTCATGTATGTTCACTAAGGCTGCTGCCACTAATAGTCAACCTGTGTAGTTTTAAGTTTAGATATTGCCCTTAACACCTAGAAAACTAGGAGAGCCCTGTGAAGCAGGCACAGAGATTCTCTGGGTGATCACTGCATGGGAAGCAATAACCATCATCCTTCACAGACAGCACTGCATGTGTTTTAGAGTACTGCTCAGACCTAGGTCTGTGTGGAGGAGGAAGACAGCAGTTACAGCTTCCCCTTGCCTTTGTTTCTTTCCCTAGAGCTGCAATTTTTCTCCTGTTTCTGTCAGTCATCTTTTCCAGTGCTGCATGTGTCCCAGATGTGCACAGTCTCTGGCACATCTAGAGAAAGGATTACTAAGGTTGTGTGGCAGAGGGCAGTCACTTCAGATAAGGTCTGGAAAGGCATTTGGGTCTAGTGTTGTAGCTGGCATTCCAGTAGATATGTGATTAACAGCAGTTAATTGGTAGTTCAATTCTCTCTTGTATAACAAAAGAGAAACTGTGTCAGCAATATAAGGCGGCAATTTGCAATAGCTTCAGGAAGCATGAAGGATGTTGAAGAAAGAGGGCCCCAAATTTTTTTCTTCCTCTCCGTACTTTACAGGCTTGCCTAAAATGCTGAGTTACCAGGACCCAAAGATCAAACCTAGGTCTTCCCTTAGGAACCTGTGGCAACACTTTCCAGACATGAGCAGACCAGCCTAGCAGCCTACCACCGCCAAAGGAAGGGGTCTTGTTTGCCAAATTGAATCTCTCCCTCACTGCTGCCAAAGACACAATTCCCTGATCTTTTTTACATGTCTCGAGTCCTCACCTCACTAAACCTGTTACTGAGCTGCTCAACATAGTAATTCAGGGGAAATAAAGAGGACAATTATGGAATTAATAAAAAAATTGCTTTTGGAACGTTATAGAATCATAGAATGTTTAGGGTGGGAAATCTTAAAGATCACCTATTTCTAACCCCCTTGACCTGGGCAGGGACACCTTCTACTAGACCAGGTTACTCAGAGCCTCATCCAACCTGGTCTTGAGAACTTCCAGGGATGGAGAGTCCACAACCTGTCTGGGCAACCTGTTCCAGTACCTCCCCTCCCCTACAGTATAGGATTTCTTCCTAACAGCCAATCTAAACCTACCCTCCAGACAGTCCCAGGGGCACTGGGGAGGGGCAGTTCCAATGTCCAGAAGGCATTGTGAAGGGTCAGCATGATATGCATGGGAGCATGGAAATGCAAGTGAGACTCTCTAAGAACTGGGAGACTTCAGATGCTCTGAAAATCTCAAAGTTGCTTCTCAAATAAGATAGAAGACAGCAAGAAGAAAGAGGGGGGACCAGTTCCAGACTTGCAGATAATTTCCGCAGTTTATACAGCAACAGGATCTGCAATCTCACATGACTTCTCTCAAGAAAAGAAATCAAGTTATTAAACAATAAGTAGATTTTATTACTAACTAATGTCTTAATAATTATTTATTAATATTTATAACCAGACACATAAATAGAACACATATAACATTTACATGAGTTAGTATGAGGTAATTAGACCAAACCTGTAGTCCTTGGAGCCCTGAAAATGAAATTAGATGCCTATAAGACTTCTTTTGGTTGGTTTAGTTTTTACCCCCTACTGAGTTAACCCATTTGCCCTGCTTTGCAGAAACAGCTTGGCACAGGCAGAGTGCTAACAACAAAGACTGCAATCAGAGATAAATTCTAACCGGATGTGTTACAATTCTGTCTTTATTCCCAGGTCAGGTACAAACCGTTGGGTGTAGTGCCCAGCAACAGGGGAATGGTACGGCTATAGCACCATTTCAGACTGGATCTGTTGCATCCAGTATCTCACCAAGGTGTCATCACACCTAGACAAGGTCAGGAATGCTTGTGACCATGATTTATAGACTTGAAGTCAGCTTATACTTTGAATGAAGTAAAGTCTTTCTGACTCTCCCTCCCTGAGAAAAAATATTTTATTTTGCTAAGAAGTTATTAAAACAGACTGCAAAATGTAATTTTTAGATAATGGCAGTGAACTTTCTATTTAATTTGATTGTGTAGAAGTGATTTGCGTTTAGTATTTTGCTTACGTTACTAGCCAAATTAAAAGATTTTGAAAATATGTCAGCTTTGATGCCACATTATTGCCAGATAAACGGTGACTTTGGGCAACTGCTAATCAATTACTCTAACTTCTTTTGGATTCCTGGTGCCCTAGAAATGATTGTATAGTGCCATATAGGAGAAAAAATAATCATTAAATATAGCACTTGATGAAAATTTTAAAAATGTAGAGCTTTCACATCTCACATATTAGTGGTTTACTATGCCCTTTTTTCTTCTCTATTACTGATCTGTCCTATTTTATTAACATAAATTAAATAAAATTTTGAATGAACATATTTGCAGTAGTTCTCCAGAGCAAACAATATGAAATCAGCCAATTCATTTTGTAAACAGGCCTTGGTTACATTTTGCACTTACTCCATATTCATACTCTTTTAAGAGGCTTTGCAGATGGCAAACTACACACAGATTGTTGAGAAAACTCTGGAATTATCATGTGAAAATATTCCTGTAGTCACGTATTCTCACTGATACGTCTGCATATTCATAAGCTTTCGGGAATTTGCACTGAGCACTTAAGGCATCTCATCCACCTCTCCCTCCCCCCCGGCCCCAACCTGCACAGAGACTGGATTCTCATTCATTTCCATTATTACAAGTACTCTTGTGCCTGAAGAACCTGCTTTATCTTCAGCAATCACGTTGCCACACTAAGTACATTGCACAAATATTTATGTAGACAACACTAAACCACCATGAGCATTGTCTTCTTTACTAAAGATGAAAATTTAACAGTTTGAGAGAATTGAATGTGTGCATAATTGACATGGCTTGAATGTTTAAGTAGGGTGAATGGCTGAGTCGGAGAGAAAAAAACTTCCCCTATAATTGTAATTAGTAATACACTATTCATATAAACTGTTCAAAAATAAAGCAATAATTTGGGAAAGAGTAGAAAAACGTGGATGCTCATGACAGTATTATGACCTGATATTTTCAAGAATATCAGTATTATGGCTCTAAATACTACCATGCACTGCCAGTGAGATGCCAATTACAGACAAAGTTACTGTTATATCTTGATATTGAATGTCATCACATTATTAGTTGCGAAAAAAATGACACACATATATAGGAGAGTAAGAGAAGGATATTATATATTTTAAATGAATTTTCATCTCCATAAATTCAGAGGAAAGGAAAAGAAATACGAAAATCAGAGGACAAGTGGAACAAACACTTGGAA